>CM039125.1:30666157-31212811 GCA_022036555.1 Microstegium vimineum | reverse complement strand
CCCAGGATGAGGCCATATGTGCAGTAGAGCAGCAGGAGCTACATGACCTTGAGACCTAGGAGGCAAAGGGTGCAGCAGAGGACACTTCCTCTGTCAGCTTAGATGCAGACTTCTAGCCTATCCCTTCTATGCCCCCATGGGCTCACGACGTCGAGGCTGGTAGATCTAGCGCCGCTCCTGCAGCTGCTCTAGATTCTCTAGTGCTGAAGATTCTTGATCGTATCTCAGAGCAGCAGGGGTCTCTTGTGTCAGCTGTCACTCAGGTCCAGCAGAGACAGGATGAGATGCAGCATCAGATGATGGCTATGCAGCTTGAGTCTCAGCGTTTACAGCTTCAGACACAGCAGATACAGGCTCAGAACATGGCATTTATGGCACATATGATGAGATGGACAGGTGCACCTCCTCTTGAGTTCCTAGCTGCACCACAGATCCAGATGATGAGCTAGACGCAACCTTCACAGTCAGCAGGCCATTTAGTGGCCCCTCTACAAGCAGTTGGCCCCTTAGTGGCCCCCAGCAGACTGGAGGTTCCTTAGAAGCTCCTCAGGTGTCACCCGGCCTTTCAGTCACTCCCACCCCAGCCTTCCAATCCAATGGACTTCAGGGTGCAGGACAGATCGCCCCGTTCCAGTCACCGGCTACACAGGTGACTCAGTGGTTGAACACCTTTGGACCAACTCAGCAGTTCATGCCCCTCACGACTGGGTTCACTCCGATGACATCTACGATGGGTTTGACACCTTGTGTTCTTTCATCCGCCTTCAATGACATCACCGGCCAGCCTTCCCCCACCGGTGAGGAGATCACCGCAGAGGTTGTAGCCGAGTTACAGATGACTATGCTAGTCACACCTACAGCGGATCAGCACCGCTCCTCAGTCGCGTCGTCAGAGCCTGCTCAGGATAGCTAGACACCAGCAGTATCTACTCAGCCAGAGGCTATTCAGACTGAGGCCACTGCAGTCACTGCTACTCCACTACAGCCTGAGCAGCCACCGGTTCCTGAGACTCCCATCGAGTTAGTGCCAGAGCCATAGCCGGGTTCCGCAGCTCCTGAGGCACCTGCATACTCCGTGGCCGACGACACACCTACTCAGACCCCAGCTACAGCTCCAGACTCACAGGGTGAGGAGACAGACAGTGACGTCGACCTCTCAGAGTTCCGTCGTCTTGACCGTGACCAGGCTGCTGCTACTCCACCTCCCGACGCTTAGCTTTTAGGTGTTTCGACGCCAAAGGGGAGAGAGGGTCGAGTTTACTAGCTTCAGGGGGAATTAGTGGGTTTTGATTCTTTTGGTGTGTTAATTCTCTATTACATCATGCATCACGTTTACCGTCTTTCATGCATTGTATTATATGTGTGTGATGTTTGAAAACCTTGGATGATGTGTGTGACATGTGTGTGAACCTCTATATATCTATCATGTCACTTGGATGTTGCTATATTGCTTCCGCGCTAATCTCTGATCTTTTTGCTACAACATATCCTTTGAAATCAAGTACTACTCTCATTCCTATCTTATTGTGCTTGTCATGGCTTGAATGGTTTAGGCATGTATATGTATTTCTTATTTCTAACCCATGCCTAAACCATTCAAGCCATGTTTCTCTAATCAAATTCACTCTTATTCTTATAAACTCGAGCTTGTATTGTCATCAATCACCTAAAAGGGGGAGATTGAAGCATCTAGGCCCTATTGGTTTAGGCGATTAACGACAATGCTAGATCACTATGACTAACGTGTGTTTTGCAGAGGCAAACTTGATTAAGTTAGGTCATAAGTGATGTGGATGAATGGGCTTAATGATATTCATGCCCCCAAGATGGAATTCGTTTTCAGTTTCAATGGATGAAGATTCAAGTTGAAGACTAGGCTAGTTCTTAGTGCCATAAGGTTGAGAAGGGCACTAAGTATATAGTAGGACTTTGTTTTTCCTTTAAAAGTACTATTAAGGGGGGTATGAGATTAGTAGATTGACCTAGGAGAGGTTGGGAATGTCGGTGTATGCACATTTGTCACAACTAGTCCTAAAGACCCTGCTATTAGCCCTTGAGGTACCCTGAGTTAGTAGGAGCAAAACCCCTTCAAGAGTCTTGGTGAAAAGAAGTGAAGAAGGGGGTGAAAAATGCTCCGGACCAGTTTGCCTAGGAGGCTCCGGACCATTGGAAGGGGTCCGGTGGTCCTGTCTTAGGCAAAGTGCTGAGGAAAGAGCTCCGGACCACCTGTCCGGAGGGCACCGGACTAATGGCTATTGGTCCAGTGGCTAGTGTGATCTTGAGCGAGCCCAGTAAAGGGCTCCAGATTAGTCCAACGAGTTGTCCGAAGGCTAGTCCGACGGTACCCAGCAACAGCTCAGATCTATGCAGTGAGCTCCTAGGCTCCGGACCAGGCACCGGACTATGTCAAGTAGTCCGGTGGTCCCTGGCTCAAGTGGAAGTTTGAACTGAGAGTGAGCTCCGGACCAGTGTGCATGGTCCGATGGTGTGGGCTCCGGACTAGTCCGGTGCCTTCGTAGAAAGGAGAAAAAGCAGAAAACGGCTAGTTGGAGAGGTGAGGACTATTTATAGATGCCTATTTCGTCCTAATTAGCTCTATTGGCCATTGTTACACCTGGAGAAACCTTGAGAGAGTTCGTGGAGAGCCAAGTGCCTAGTGAGGGAGAGATTTGAGAGAATCCATCTTGTTCTTCCCTCCTAGAGTGATTAGGAGTGACAAGTGTGCATCCATCCACCTTCCTAGCCTTGAGTTGGTCAACTGAAGGTCTTGTGCTTGTTACTCTTGGTGTTCGACAACACCTCGAAGGTTTGGTGGTGATTGGAGGAAGGTGATCGCTGAAAGATTGTTGGCGGCCCTTCTCGAAGCTTCTGTGATCGGTTGTGGGCGATTCACCGAATCGGAGTGGCGAAAAATCAGCCCGTAGAGAGCACTCATCCCTTGCGTGGGATTGAGGGGGAGTGATACCTTGCGAGGTGCTCCAACGAGGATTAGGGGGAGTGTCAACTCCTCGATACCTCAGGAAACATCGCTGCGTCAAGAATTCTCTTTCCCTAGCTCTTTACATTTCCGCACTTACATTCCGTCTTGTTCTTACCGTTTCCACTAGAATTGCTTAGGTTGTCTTATAATTCCATGAACTGCTACCGCTTTCTAGCTAGGGCACATGATCGGTAGGCACTAGGGGTGATTGGCATTTGATAGGTTTTCAATTTTTCTTTAGAAATTTGAAACAAGCCCATTTCACCCTCCCTCTTGGGCATCTTGATACTTTCAGCCAAGATACATACATTGACAAGGTGTTGAAATGGTTCAACATGGAACAATCCAAGAAAGGGTTCTTGCCTATGTCACATGGTATGCACTTTAGCGAGATGTAGTGTCCTACGACATCTGATGAGCAGAAGCGCATGAGTAAGGTTCCATATGCAGGCCGTTGGTTCCATCATGTACACCATGATATGTACTCGCCTAGATGTCTCATATGCTCTAAGTGTTGCAAGCAGGTACCAAGCTAATCCAAGTGAAAGTCATTGGACGCTTGTTAAAAACATCCTTAAGTACTTGAGAAGGACTAAAGATGTGTTCCTAATCTATGGAGGTGAGGAGGATCTCGTTTTAAATGGTTACACCGATGCCAGCTTACAAACTGACACGGATGATTCACAGTCTCAATCAGCTTTTGTGTTCACAAGAAATGGTGGTGCTGTAAGTTGGAAAAGTTCCAAGCAGGAGACGGTGACAGATTCTATAACAGAAGACGAGTACATTGCAGCTTATGGCACTGCAAAGGAAGGTGTTTGGATGAGGAGGTTCCTCATTGAGCTTGGTGTGTTTCCGAATGTGTCTAGCTCATTGAATCTACATTGTGACAACAATGGGGCGATAGCGCAGGCTAAGGAGCCTAGGAATCACCAGAAGAACAAACATATACTGCGGAAATTTCATCTCATTTGAGAGTTCATTAGTCAAGATGATATTAAGATGTGCAAGATACACACAGATTTGAATGTTGCAGATCCTTTGACAAAGGCTCTTCCACAGCCTAAGCATGAGGCGCACATGAGAGCTATGGGTATTAGATATCTTTAAGATTAACTCTAGTGTAAGTGGGAGACTGTTGGAGTATGCCCTAGAGGTAATCATAGAGATGATTGTATTTCCATGTATCCATGACATGTTATGAGTTCAATGAATATTCATTAAAGACAACTTGTATCGATTAGCAATTATGTGAATTGTTTGTGAAACTCTTTTACTTGTATGGTTATTCTTGAGTTGTCCCTGATCAGAGTTTGTGCTAGAATGCACATGAATATTAGATCAGCACATTATTAGTTGATGACTATGTTTCACAAGTCATAGACAGAGATGTAAAACTAATAATGTGGGCACATGTGTGACATAGGGCTGGACAGACCTAACATGAGATTGTCTCTATACACATCATGTACGTTATGTCCTTAGACCTGAGATTGTAGTATGTACTCAAGATGTGAATTACCTCTAGACCTCCTCAGGGACTATCAAACGCTACTCCATGACTGGGTAGTTATTGTCACACTCCAAAATTTCTATTTTGGGTTGTGAATAAAAAACACAAATAATAAAATAGAAGGATTTATGTTTTTCCTAAAATTTATAAGTTTTAATTAGGCTTTAAGTAAATAAAAATGTGCAAAATGTGAATTTTAAAAATATTTTCAATAGAATTTGAAAGGGGTGTTGCATTCATGCCTTTGCATTTAATTTTATTGACTGAAAAACAATTTTGTAAAACCTCAGTTTTGGTCCAAAGCAATTTTGGTCTATTTATAAGATAAATAAAGGTTTAAAAGTTTTTCTTAAAATAAGTTCAAAGCTTAATTTTAAAGGTTTGGAAATTATTTATAAAGTATTTCAAAGTTTGTCTGATTTCAAAAGGTTTCAAATTAGGTTTCAAATGAATTGCAAAACAAAACAAAAAGAAAAGGAAAAGGGCTTCCTCTCTCTCACTCTCTTTCTGGCCCAACACAGGAAGCAGCCCAACTCTCTCTCTCTCTCACCCGCACTCCACCCACTCGGCCCAGCAACACCCCGGCCCAGTGCTAAGCCCACGTGGAGCACACCCTCCCCGCAGCTCTCCCTCTCTCTCGCTGCTCGGTGGGACCGGCCTGTCGGCGCCAAACCCAACTGGCCACTTCCCCTTTCTCCCTTTGCCACCGCGGGCCCGCGCGCCAGTCGTCTCCTACCTCCCACCAGCGCCCTCTCCTCCTCTCTGTTTCTCCATTAATGGAACAACCGAGCTCCATCCCGAGGCCCCTCCTTCACTCCCCTAATAAACTGAGTCCATAACTACACCCCATCACTCCCCCTCTTCAGTCTCCCCTCTTCAACCGCGAGAATGAAGGCCCCTAATGGCCTTAACCACCGGCTCCCGTCTTCACTGCCCGAGCTCCACCTCCCCTAGTCCCTTACTCCCTCCTCGGCCCTATAAATAGAGCCCTCTGGCATCGCACGCGCATGATGATTCTCTTCCACCACTCCTCGCTCTCTCTCCTCTCACCAGCGCCGCAAACGCATCCCGCCGAGACGACGAACCCGCCGCCACCATTGGAGCACTCGGGAGCTCCTTGGTCCTCCTCTACCTCTCTCTCTCTTCTGGTGCCAGATGGAGCAACCCATGAACCCCCTCAACCGCTCGGTTTCGCCCCACATCGCCCTCACTACCTCGATGCCGTGCACAGGGGAACCGAGCCCGCCTCTCCATGCCTCCCGTCGTCTCCGTCTTCAACTGGTCCGAGTTATACCCCAGGTGAGCTCGCACCCCTTCTATCTTCGTCCAGGACCAATCGTTTTGGCTTTTGGTGGCCGGTAGACCCGTATCCACTCGTGCCGGCGAGGAACCGTGGCCACCGACCATGGCGCCATCGTGCCCAGCGCCACCCCGGCGACCAAACCGCCCCCAACCCTCCCTGGCCATCCGATCCTTGATCGACAACAAGGATTAGAACACCCCACCGAACCGGTATGCACCGCCGTGGACTCGGTCCACCGTGCCAGTGCACACGGGTCCACGCCCCACGCGGTGGACCGCGCCATTCACGCGTCGCCACGTGGCGCTGAAGTCAGCGGCGACCTGGTTAGCCCCGACCAGATCTGTCAGCTTTACACAAAAACCCCTCTACTTCTGTCTAATCAACCCGCACACCACTGCAGTTCTAATTCCTTTAAATCCAGTCCTGTTTTCTTCTTTTGAGGCCCCTGAGCTTTTACAGAATAGTGCCCGCCGACCAGAGCCTTTTTCTTTTTCATTTTTATTTATTTAAAATCCGAAAATGAGTTCCTTTTATTTATAGATTTGCCATCCAAATTCAAAAGCTCATAACTTCTTTGTTTTAACTCTGTTTTGATCCAAACAAATTGTGTTAGATTCGTAAAAACATGATCTACAGTTTAGGATCCTCTAAAACTATGTTAATAGCTCTGTAATTTCATGGTAAATCTGTAATTTGAATAAATACTATGCTATTTACTTTATAAATAAAATGTGAGCAGTTCAACTTTAGTTTTCAAATCCAAATATAAGTTTGACTTAATCCAACTTAGGTATTTCTCTGAAGTACCTTATCTACCCTTTTACATAGCTAAAAGTAATAAAACCCTTAGTGCTCTCTTTTTAAAAGCTAATCTATCGTTAGTTGTATCCTGCAAACCGTAGCTCCGTTTTAGGTGGTTTTCGCGCTCACGAGTTCGTAGCAACGCGTAGAATACGTTAGTTTTCTTTATAGTATGATTTTGTACTTATTGGTGTAATATTTTTAGGTTCTTTTGTGATGCTTGTGACGTTAGAAGTGGAGCTTTGCAAAGATGATCTAAAAGGAAAGTTGGAAAGTTGAGCAAGCATATGGAAGGCAAGTATAGCATGGGACTCTCCTTGTTACCTATACACTTTAATGTCAATTAATTCATATGCATGTGTCTACCTTGTTACCCCTAAGGATTTCCTAGATATTGATATCCTGTACCTTGTCACCTTTTGGGATGCATATGGGTAGCTTGTCCTAGTGCTCATAAAGAATAACCATGATCTTGTAACTTGATTAATGATATATGCAATGATGATAAAATACGACTTTTTAGCAACATGGACTATAGGTGGAACATCAGGAACTCACACCTGTGTTCTCACTCATAGGGGTATCTCTGTAAGCGGCCACCCAAGAAAACCGTGCTACCCCGAGTTTTATATGGCTCTGACTTTAACTAATTACCTAGTATGTCTCTAGCTTGTCATTGGTTACCAATTGTTGGCGCAAGAGGGGGTGTCGGGTGATGTTTGGGGTTTTCCTGTCTTGGAGGCATGCATTGTGCTGCGACCACATGTGATGACACAAGAAGGAGAATATCCATGCATACTTGCCATTGAAACCTGGTGGTCACTAACTTGTTAGGGTATCTAGCGAAAGGTTATGTAGTGAAACCCTGCCAAGCCTCCTAGGTAGATGTTCAAGGGTCTAGCTAACCCCGGCAAATGGGAATCACGGCTCGGGGGTAAAGATGTACAACCTCTGCAGAGTGTAAAACTGTCATGATAGTTGTGCTCGCGGTTATGAGTGGTTTGGATCCTTACAATGTGATGTCCTTATGTCATAGTTCATCAGATGTTATTAATCATAAGTTATTGTTATTTGTCATATAAGCATTATATCTTGTTCACTTGATCATGTGGTTATTGGGCTTATGAAGATCTTGATGCTACTCAAATGCTAAAACTATGTCTAATTAAAAGCAAACGCAGTTAAACCCGTGTCTATCCTTTTTGATCCTCATAAACCCCATAGTTATACTTGCTGAGCATGGTGAGCTGATGCTTGTTGTCATCACCTTTATATGAAAATCCCGAATGGGTACCAGATGGTGGTGCAAGTGATGTGTTACCAAATGAGTACTAGGCGAGTGTACCCCCAGTCAACTGTCCCTGTGGAGTATGGAGACCCGAAGATAGGAGATATAGAATAGCTTCCGTGATGCTTTGTTATAGATGTAAGTCTTTTTTTGTAACTATGTTTCGATATATAATAAAGCATTGACTTTGATAATCTCCATATTTGTATATATGTTTTGTGTGGACATCCTGGGCACACATATACATTGTATTCGGTATTCTTCGGAAAACCGGGTGCTATAGTTATAAAGGTGGCTTTCAGGTTTGTCGAGAAACATGCTGTGAGACATAGTCAATCAAGATAGAATTTGCCACTCTCCATATGAGAGAGATATCACTGGACCACTCAAATGATTAGATCATGAAATGCATGGCGGTGCTTGGGTTAAGTGGAGCAAGCAAGGTGGATAAGAAGCTAGAGCTCACACTTGGAAAAAGGAAGAAAGGAAACAACCCTAAGCAATTAAGGCAAAGGTATATGCTAGGGATTTTCTTTTAGTGATCAAGACACCAAGTGGGTGTGATCACATTTAGGATAGGTAACCGTACTATTAAGAGGGGAAAATAGTATGTGGTTAAAACTATCAACTGTCATTAGGTGGATCATAACATGCTTTGCATTTAGACCTAATGAGCAACCCTTGTAAAACTTGCTAAAATATGCTAACACACGAGCACAAGTAGTGGAACACTTGGTGTTGGCACATGAGAACAAGGGGAGAAAATAGAAGTGAATTCTATCCTGTCTAAGGGCTTCGAACCAGTTTCTTTGGGGAGCTCCGGACCATAAGTGGTAGTCTGGAGGCTAACCCTAGCTCCGGGTGCTTCACTGGAAGCTCCGGACCAGGTGACCGAAGGGGTGTCAGACCAATCTCCATTGGTCCGGTTGCTCGGACTTGGCAGTCAAAGGTGCTGGAAGGGCGTCGGACCAGGAGAAATAGTCCGGTGCTCGGCATCGGACCAGAGTCCGACGAGTTGGAGCTCTTGGTGCAAGTTTGGACAAGGCGTCGGACTAGAGTGATTAGTCCAACGGTAGGGCTCCGGACGAAGTCCAACGGAAAATCCGACGGTTTGGACGTACCTCACTATTGTGCGCCAGACTCAGTTGCAAGGCGTCGGACCAGGAAGCTCTGGACTATGGTAAGTAATCTGGAGGTCGGCAGTTTTGCGTGCCAACGGTCAAAATCAAAATTGTCAAAGACACGTGGCGATCAACGAATGCATCGGACCAACGTGTATGGTCCGACGGACTCGACAGGTAGTCCGAAGGTCTCTTTTCAAGCAGCCCAAGTGCATAATGACTAGTTCCTTGTGAGGGGCTATAAAAGGTGTTTGGATGGCTCAAGCTCACCCTCTTGCACACTTAGCTATTACATACACATTGTGAGCTTGTGACACACACTCCCACCCATCTCCAACTTTAGTGTTCATCCATTTGAGAGATTTGAGTAAGTCTAGTGCATTGCATGAACTGAGTTCATCTAGTGGCACTTGGAAGTTGTTTCTCACTGTGGTTTTCTTGTTACTCTTGATGATTGCCATCACCTAGACGGTTTGGAGCAGTGGAGGTAGATCGATAGGCTTGGTGATTGTGCTTCGTCAACTACAAGTGATTGTGAGGGGTTCTTGTGCCTTCCTCACGGGAGATCGCAAAAGTAACTCTAGTAGATTGCTCGTGGCGTTTTGATAGCCTCATCTTGTGTTGGTTGTGCGGCACCCGATGATGGGTTTGGCGTGTGATGCTAATTAGTATGTGAACCTCCAAGTGACTGTCTTGCCACAACGGGGACGTAGCTAGTTGGCAAACTAGTGAACCTCGAAGGAAAATCTTGTGTCAAGCATTGTCTCTGGTGATTTATTGATTGGACTTCATTGGTCATCTCATTGATTGGTTCACTTCACCTCTACACGGTGGTATAAACCTTCTATCACCCTTGTATTACTTTGTTTATACTTGCAAGTAGAACTAGTAGGTTGTGGTAGTTGCTCTAGTGTGTAGCTTGTGTAGGCATTGAGTGACTTAGAACTATATTAGGCTAGCATTGTATAGGGTCGAGATGGTGGACTAGAGGGGGGGGGGTTCAATAGTCCTTTCTAAAACTTAAACATTCCGGTTAACCGAATCAAATGCAGAATTAAAACTATCGGTCTAGCCAAGACTACACCCCTCTATCTATTACTTTAGCACCTAGCAAAGTATGTCTATTATGCTAACTAAGGTGCTGGGCTAGAAAGCTCACCTAAACAAGTCTAGATTGTAAGGTCACACAAACCTAAGCATCTAGTACTCTAAGCAAACCGGGAGCTCCTACACGTACTAGTAAGCAAAGCACAAAGCACCTAAGATCACTAGCAATGCTCTCTAGCAAGACTACACAAGTCAACTAGAGAGCTCAACTTACTTAGCTACACAAACTAAGCAATGTGACTAACAAGGCTACTCATGCCAATTACCCATGCAAACTCTACTTCTATGCTACACAAGTTAGAAGGTAACTAAGCAAGCTACACAAGCTAAACTAGTTACAAGAGGAACAAGCAAACACTAGCACAAGTATGAATAAGTAAATACAAGCTAGTGATTTGGAGAATGTAAACCACCGAGAAGATGTACACAAGGTTGACATGGTGATTTTTCTCCCGAGGTTCACTTGGTCGCCACCAAGCTAGTCTCTGTTGTGCCGAACACACACTTGGTGATTCGGCGGCTAATAGGCATTCACAAGCCTAGCCCAACACTTGGGCGCCGCAAGAATCTACCCAAAGTGAGGGTAGCTCAATGACACGCTCAACTAGAGTTGCTCTTCACGATCTCCCGCGGGGTGAGTACAATACCCCTCACAAAGCTCTTCTCCGGAGCCACGCACAAGCTTCTTGCGTGCTTCGACGGAGACTCGATCACCAAACCATCTAGTATGACACCCTGTGTCAAGCTTTACATTAGGATCATCATTATCCACTAAGCATAAGCATTGCATTGCATTCATGTTTAATTATGCTATCATTTTATGTATGTTTATTTATCTCTTTTACACTAGATTTAAATAAGTGTTTTGTGCTCAACTTCTTGATCAACATGTTTAGATAAGTTTGTCATGATTAGAGTAAAGTATGGTTTGCTTTATGATTAATTACCCTGCCTAATTAAGCTTAGTTTTAATTGTTAAGAATAAAAGCAAATCTTTTCTAAAAGTGAGTTAATTAGTTTTAAATCTAGAACCCTGTAAAATAATGGTTTTTAGAAAATGTAACCTACATGAAAAATGAAGAGCAAATTATTCTGAACAACTTTGGTTTAAGTTTCAAATCTTAGTTTGGAGTTTTTAAAGCTGTTTTGAAGCAATTTCAGTTAGAATCAAATGAAAGAAAAATGGAAAAAGGAAAACAGAGCTGGATGGGCTGAGTCCCACCTTCCGGCCCAGCACGCGCTCACCCGCGCAGCCGTGCACGCTCCCGCGCACGTGCGACGCATGCGCAGCTCACGCGCGAGCACCCGCGCCCGACCGCGGCTGCGCCGTACGCCGGCGTCGCCTGCCGCATGGTGGCCGTTTCCTGCGTCGCACTGAACGAACAGAGCCGCTCACATGCCGCGCTGCGCCCTGCCACCCTTGCCGCGCCATGCTAACATCTCCTGCCACTCTGCGCCGTGCCGCAGATAGCTCTGCCCCGCCGTCGCGCCGTACGGTCGCGTCGCATTGACTGCAGATAGCTCTGCCCCACCGTCACGCAGTACCGTCGCGTCGCATTGACACCGCCGCAGCGTTTGCCGCCAGCCAGCGCCCCGCTCTGTCTCAATCGCGTCTGAGCTCTCGCCCGCGCTAACGGCGCTACGGCCAAGAACGTACCACACTAGCACGCTTGCCCGCTCGCTGCGCGCCGCAGACTAGCCGCGCCGCTGCCACTCTGCCGCGCTGCCGCCTAGCAGTCGCGTCGCCGGTTGCCGCACACTCCAGCGCCGACATCAACTACGCCCCGTCACACTTGCACTCGAGTGCAAATCCGCGCTAACGGCGCATCGACCAAGCCGCGCTCTGCCCCGCGCGCTGTCGCCCCTGCCCCGCGCGCTGCAGACATGCCACACCACTGCCACCGCCGCACCGTCGCATCCCGGCCCCCACCGGCCACTCCGGTCGGCCATTTCCGCGCAGAAGGGAGCGCCTACACCTCCTGTCCCTCTCGCACTCGCCAGCACTCACCCGTATTCGCTCGCTCGCCCGCTCTGCTCCGCACTCAACGCGCCGAGAGCTCAGAGCACCGCAAGCGCTCCCATTTCAAATTCGCCTCTACCCGAGCGTCTCTGCTTGATCCACTTGACACCTCGCTTCGCCTTCGCACCACACACGCCCCGCTCGCCTAAGCACCGCCAGCCGAGCTCCACACACACTGGAACTCCATCGCCATTCCTCGGCTCGGAGTCACCACCGCAACAACCAAACGGCGTTCACTTCTCTTCCGACGACCTCTGTCGCCTCCATCTCCAGGGCAGCACCAGCAAGGGTAGTCAAGGTGAGAACACCAACCCCCATACCCTAGCTCGCCCTCAATCACCGCACCACCATTGGCCGTGCGCCATTGCCACCGCCGTGGAGCTCGCACCTGGCCAGACTTCCTCAGAGCCTCACCGGTTCAACCAACCCCCACGCTGCACTCACCACACCACCGTAGTTCTCATGCGCACGCTCGCTGGGCAACACACCGTCGGTAATCACCTCACCGCGTCACACCGCCGCGTAGCGCCGCCACTGCACGCCACCGGCTCGCTACAGGGCCGCGCTGGCTCTACCAGCCCCACCAGTCGATGTGCAACGTCACCAAGAGTCCAGCGCATCCACCCTCGCCGCCGACGAGCTCACCGCCGGCGAGAAAACACCGGTCAGCGTCGTTCCCTGCTCACTGCTGAACGACAGGTGGACCCTGTGTTGATCGCAGGCCCCGCCTGTCAGTCCACTCTCCCGCACGCACTGGGCCGAGCCCAACACTGTTCACCACGGGCCAGATTCAGAAATGCATTTCCTTTATCCTATTTTCAATAATGTATTAATGCTTGATTAATTCATATCTGGAGTTTGGTAAATCCTAAAATGATGAATTAAATTGTGTTAGACTCTATAAATGAAGATCTTTCTGTTAAAAACATAAAAGTAATTTTTGGAGAATGTCTTCAGTACTAATGTTTAAATAATCCTTTTCTACATTTATCAAAGTTAAATATGTTCCTGCATGAAATGATCAGATAAAAATGTGAGGGTTTTCTGTGTTATCCTTTTTAGAAGCCAGGAAAAATATAACATGCCATGTTCCTGTGTAAGTTTTAATGGTTATCTACTAAAACGTGTTTCTGTTGTTTTCTTAGATTAATTCCTGTGGTAAATCTGTGCATGTTTAAATCATGAAACTTTTTGTGTAGCCTCTGTGTACCATGGTCTGTCTAGGAAAAATATAATATGTGGTATGTTTTATGGCAGAAAATATACTTGTAGTTCAAGTGTCCTTTTCTAGGGTTTTCTTTGGAAAATCATATAGAATATAATATGTTTGTGCTGATCATGGAACTTTCTTGATAAATATGTTTCTGAGCAAAGAACCTGATAAAAATAAGTTATAGCATGTTTCACCCAGTTAGCTAGTAGGTCCAGTTCAAAGTGCTTTTTCTGCATTTAATTTCATCTTTTTGTATCTCCTAGCTGGTAACTTTTCTATGGGTGAAATTTATGCAGTAGTATCCTTTAAGCATGCTCTGTCCCCTGTAATGTTTTGTATATTTTTTTGAGCAGTTTATAATAGGCTTGCTGTGTAAAGTGGCTTTAGGGTAAATTAATTGGTTTAATGCTTAAGGCCACCTTTAGTGTTTTAAATCTTGTTCAAACATCATCCCTACACCATCAAGTTTACGTATATGCATTGCAACCATTTAGGATCAGTGGAGGAACTTCAGGTGCCACCCCACGAAGCAGAAGTCCAGGAGGTGCAGGAGCTGAACGAGGAGTACCACGAGCTTGACAGTAGCCTCCCGAGTGCCCTGACCACCAGCCCTCCACCTTCACTCAAGGCAAGCCCTGGAGCATCTTTAAGCCTCCCAGCAGTTTTATAATTAATCTACTTGAGTATTTTATACTATGATGCATTAGGTGACAGGAGTTGATTGAATCCTAGTTGATGCATTACCTTCCTTGATATTCCAATTACCTACCTTGTTACCCTGTTAATAAAAGTAAAAGCAACCACTTAGCCTACTTAGAATAAATGGTTACATTTATGTTTATAGTATTATCCCATGGAGGTAATACCGATCACGGTTGGCTATATTTTGCTATCGTGGGAAAGAACCAATGGTAGTAATGAAATGCGGTCAACTGGAAGGCAAGGGCACCATGTGGTTTAGACTTGGGGGCTGTCCGTCCGTTGGATCGTCTAGGTTTGTATACGATGGTGGCCCTCTTACATATTTGAATGCGCCCTTTCACATAGGGGCCGTTGCGAGTATCGACCCCGAAGCCGAGTAAACACTGTTTGGGCCGACTCTCAGCCTACTGTTAGCACCCTCTAGTTTGGAGATACGACCTGCCCCGTGGTGGCCAACTGATTTCTCCAATTGGGTGGACTACACTGAGAACGCGGCGGTACTACCTGGACTTTGTTGAGCGGTAACCCAATGCATGGACCCGATGGGGGAAGTGTGGGCGTGTGTTAAAGGTAATCTTGCCAGCTGGTTGTATATCAATTTGAGTCGCCGCCTTCCACCGGATAGTGGGGGATTATGCTGAGCTTCACCATGGTACAACTCCATATGACATCGTAATAGTTCTACTAAAATATTGATGAAGGAATTGGATATATGGTTATTATATTGTTTGAGTAGTTCAAGTGAGTGCTCTAGTACAGGTGCAAACTTAGAGATAATGATAGGATGGAAAAATGACTGCTCTCTAATCTGTAGTTTCTTTTTGTTCGCGTTTCCGCAAAAGCAAAGTTTACCAGATCCACATTCATAGCCATGCATGTCCTTGGAGTCTTTATTTTCAGTTAGATGGGTAAGTCTAGCTGAGTACATTCCCGTACTCAGGGTTTATCCCATTTGTTGCAGATGGCCAAGTATACTTTGGCTATTGTAAGCATTGTCTCTATCTTGTCGAAGGAGAAGAGGAGTAGGCTTTGGGCAAGGTCTCCTACGAGCTCATCTTTTGCTATTGTCGGACATGGTCTCGTTGGCACCCTTATCTATTAATGGTATTCGCGTGGAGTAAGACTTTGGGTTCGTGTTTCAAAACAATGTTTTATTTGGCCACGTGTGTTGTGGCGTGAGTACTACTTTTATTTGGAACAAGGTGTTCTAATAACTTCATCTCGTACTTGAAGTATTTTCGTTAATTGTTGCTTCATTCGAATGTGCATACCTAAGTTTGCGCGATCTGGGTTGGATATACGATTGTTAGAAATCCTTCGAGATTTCCGGACTACCGGGATTATATGGGCTCAAGTGCTTTAAGTGGCAATTAAATCGGCTAATTTGATACTTGATCTCTTATAATTTGGACGGTTCTACCACATCTAGAAGGTGGCAACTTCCAAGAGTAACAAGCACCACCGGCTTGCAGCACGATCACCTAGTGCCACACGAAGCTATCTCTCAAAGCAACGCACTAGTAATCACTCTCTCACACAATCGGATGATCACTATCGAGTATGTGTGAGTTAGAGGGCTCCCAAGCACACCAACACAAGCCACAAAGGCCATAGGGTGCTCAATAATCGGCCAAGGGCAGCCACCAAGTCTACTTAGAGAGGGAGGAGAAAAAATAGCCATTTCCCCCTCTCTAACGGCTCTCTGGAAGGCTCCGGACCAATACACACACGTCTGGACCTTTAGAGACGCAGAAAATGTTTTTCAGGACGCTAGCTCCGGACTGCTACAGTACACGGTCTGGACCAAATTTCGCGTCCGGACCTGCGCAGTTCGCACTAAAACGTCCGTATCTCTTAGCTCCGAACTCCGATTTCGATGATCTTGGACTTTTTGGAAAGCTAACTCAGAGGCCTACACATAACTCATATGCATTTGATCCATATCACAATGAATCAAAGCAGTATTTCATTCCAAGATCCACTCTAGTGTTAGGAGCATACCAAAAAACATTTTACTCTTCTCCGAGTTGATTCAATTCAACTCCAACACCTTCGCCCTTGTAAATGTGCCAACACCACCAAGTGTGCATCACCATGTGCATGTGTGTTAGCATTTTCACAATCATTTTCAAAGGTTTTTCACTTGCTCTCACCACGCCACTCGATCCTAATGCATCGTATTGTTAGATCGCTCAAGTGGCACTAGATAACCGATATGCAAACATGTTTGCCCCTCTTGATAGTACAACCATATATCATAAACCCGGCCAAGTACTTCTCTACACACCTATGACCGGTGAAATGAAATGCCCTACAAGTTATACCTTTGCCTTGTGCATTCCATTCCATCTCCACCATTGTTGATGCAACACATGCACCAACCTATCATCAAATGATATGATCCACTTCATATTGTCACGTGACAGTATTGGTTCATCGATCTTGACCTCACTTGCTCTTCACCGTTGCATCGGTCTATCGGCGCCAAGCATCACTCACTTGCCCTTCACACTTGCAACTAGTCCATCAAGACAAGCCTCATCTTGATCTTCTCCACCTTGGTCACATGAATCCATGTCATATCTCATGTGCAATAAGCTCCTTCATCACACAAGCACATGTGAACTAATCTCCTGTGTATATATCACTCAAACATATATTAGTTCACCTAGGTTGTCACTCAATTACCAAAATCATAGGGATCTTTCACATTGCTTGATAGGTGGCTTCGCATCACCCAGTAGGCTAGCGCAACATTCGCTTCTCTTCTTATTTATCTAACTTGTTGTTGAAGTTTCCTTGTAGTTTTTAAAATTAGGCTATTCACCCCCCCCTCTAGCCATCACATAGGACCTTTCAAGTGCTATCAAAGCTAGTACACCATTGATTTGAGGCTTAACAACCTACGGTGTGAAGATAACTCATATCAACAACATGAAGAAACCACCAAGATTTGATGGTTCCAACTATGGGTATTGGAGGGTCAAGATGACCGCACACATCAAGTCAATTAGCCGGAAGGTGTGGCTTGTGGTGGACAAGAAGTTTGAGGTTGTGAAAATGGAAGCTCCCACCTCACAAGATGAAGAGAAGTTGCAACACAATGACATTGCTCTTAGTGCTATCCATGAGGCTCTTGATGAGAAGGTGTTTGAGCAAATCAAGAATCTTGAGAGTGCTCATGAGGCTTGGAAGAAGCTTGATGAGTCATTTGAGGTCACACAAGCCGTCAAGGGGGCCAAGGCATATATTCTAAAGGAGAAGTTTGCAAGCTTCAAGATGAAGGATGATGAAAATGTGCCGGAGATGTTCCATAGGCTCCAAGTGCTTGTCAATGACCTCACGGCTCTTAATGAGAAGGTGGAGGACAAGGACTTCTCTCACAAGTTTTTGAGGTGTCTTCCTCCCGGTTTGACACTCTTGTAACTCTGATTGTGAGGAGTGGTTTGAACACCATGACACATAATCAAGTCTTGGGAGATGTGATGACCGAAGACACATGCCGGGACAACAAAGAGGAAGCTAAGAAGAAAGAAGAGAAGAAGGATGAGAAGAAGAAGAGTATAGATTTCAAAGCTACTTCATCACACAAGAACAAGAGCAAGATTGAAGAATCTAGTGAAAGTAAAGACCAAAGTGCTAGTGATGTTGATGAGGAAGAAATGACTCTCTTTGTGAAGAAATTTGGAAGATTCATGAAGAAGGGCTATGGTGCAAGAAGGAAGAGGACTTCCTCCAAGAACTATGATGAACCAAGAAAGTGCTTCAAGTGTGGAAGCTTTGATCATCTCATAGCTCATTGTCCATACAATAGTGACAAGTATGATGATAATCACAAGAAGAGAGGCAAGAAAGAGAAGAAGCCCTCATTTGATCAGAAGAAGAAGAAGGGCTACTCTCATATTGTGACTTGGGATAGTGATGCTTCTTCAAGTGGTGATGATAGTGATCATGACAAGAAGACCACTACCAAGAAGAAGGCTTTTGCAAGCATTGCAATGAGAGACAAGATCTCTCTATTTGACACTCCATCATCATGCTTCATGGCTAAGTCCACTAAGGTACTTTATCAAGATGTGAGTGAGAGTGAGAGTGATAGTGAGGAGCCCTCCAAGGAGGAACTCATGGACATGCTTGAACAAGCTAAGGAATACATTGATAAGAAGAGGAAGGAATGCAAGTGTTGACACAAAAAGCGTTAGGATCTGCGAACACCTCGGGATTATACCCGAAATTCGATATCCGGAGGCGTGCCAGTCGATTTGACCAGTTAATCGACAAGGACGATAACTAGAACAAGATTCAATCCAGACAACGGCGATGCGCCCGGATGCTGGGATTGAGGCTTGATCAGGATAACTAGAGCAGAGCTGAACGAGACAACAGCTATGCGCCCGGATGTCAAAGCTCAGAGATACTCCCACGCGGAACTTGCAAGGGTTTGACGGAGATCAAGATGATGCAGCCCGTCGTAGCTTGAAGAACTCGTTGATAAACTACAGCTAATGTAGTAAAAGATAAATTGCGATAAAAAGTAGAATAAGAGTAAAATTAATTTGATTGATGTTGGATTGATTTTTATACGCAGCCCTCGGGTACATATTTATACTCCCGCATGGAGTGTTGTACAGAGACACGACTCGTACCTTCCCTAAAACAAACTCCTAATTTTAAGGAAACTGACTCGCGCAGGAGTCGGATCTAAAATAACAATATTATTCTCCTAAACAAACACACTTATTTAAAGAAAAACAAACGACTCATGCAAGAGTCGGACTCAAACTGCTATAATAATAATGGTATAAAATCACCAGTTTCCTTATGTCTTTTCTTCGATGGAAACTTTCCATCGGCAGATCCCTTCGATCCGCAGCTTCCTTCTTTGGCCACCGGTAATCCTCTGCTGACATCAAGCGCTAAGTCACCTTGTACTCATCGGCACCCTATGCCCATCGGCATCGGCAATATTTCCCGATCGGCAACCTTGTACTGGTAACCTGTCTTCACCAATCAATCCCTAACAGCAATCGGCATCGGCATCGACAACTTTGCAATCGCCCTCTGGTGAGCCATTCAACTCCTATCGGCAACATCTGAGGCTTCTGGCTTCCATCGGCAGCACACTTAGTCCTCCGATAGCATACTCCCATCGGCAATATTGACTCATGACTTCCCGATGCCGACAGACAACGGTTGCCGATCAACACAAGTCTTAGCTCATTTGACACGTGCTAAAAAACGGTGTCAACACATGCCCCCCAGTTTCGGAGTGTGTAATACTTTACGCGCCGAAATTCTCTCTACTGTAGCCGTTACTATAGCCATCATCTTCGAGATAACTGCACAACTTCCTCGATCTCCGCGCGCGGAACCGCAATTTAATAATAAAATCCCTCGATTGTAGCGCAAACAGTTGCAAATCTGCTTGATCATCGCACGCATCCACCGCAGGCCTCTCCACATTCCTGCACAGTGTGAACCGAAACCCCAAAATACCCCTGAATAAGCCTATAAAAGTTACCAGGATCCAATCTGCCTTTTTACCCTGAGTCCACTTTCACTTTCACACTCCGCCTTCGTCTTCAACCTCCGGCGGCGCCTCCGAAGAGCACCCGTTCGAGCCCGAGTAATAGTTCCTCCTTCAAGCCAAGCACGATCCGCAAGAACTCCTCAGCTCTAATGGCGATCCAAGTCAACATCCCTAAGGTAAATCCATTCTCCTCCTCATCCAATCTCCTGTTAGTTCCTTTCCTGTATGAATCCCGTAATTTTTCCCCTTTTTCTTCTTTTGATCCCCTTTTTTTTCGAAACCTAGGAACTGTATAGCAAGGTTTTGATCCCTCTCGATCAGTCCAGTTTTACCTGCTTAGGCCCCATGGGGAATCCAGATCCTAGCTACATGATTAATGCGGAAGCCAACCGTATTCCATTCAGATCCGAGAGATTTTGTTTAGGATTATGGAAGGACGCCTTCCGGTCATGGCCCAAGCCCACCAAAGGGTGGAAGAACTAGTATCTTAGGGTCGCTAGAACACAACAAGTGTATTGGGCAGAGCGCAACTTGGATCAGTGCATCAGGCTCTCCATTGCCGATATGGAGAAGAACGAGAATATGCTGATAGCAGCCTCCTACTTTAGGTGAGCCCATCGGCAACCTAGGAGGCCTCTGGTGTTTCATAAACATGTGGTTAAATGCACACATGTACAAAGCCCTTCAATTTGACTTGTTTGCTCAGCAATTCCCAAGAGACATATCGGAAAATCACCAATGCAGGGATGATGAATCGGCAACTCGCCCTCCACTCAACTTCGGAGAGGCCATCATAGTACTGCCAGGGACCGATGCCGATGCAGAACAGTTTGGCTTATTCTTTCAGAAACTTTACAACGGAATCCCTGCCTCCGAGCGACTCTGGTGGCCATACGTTGATGAGAACAATCAGTTTCCGCTGCTGTTCAATCTTACCGATGGGAATGTGCCCCAGAATCACATAATCATGAAGGCCAGTATCATTCCCCGGGCCATTCCAGTTAACATCTTTGGAACCGAGAAGAATACCCCTCCATCCTTTGAATTTTACTACCCATCGGCAGCCGCGAGACAATTGGCATTTGGCCAACTGCCGATTAAGCTCTGCTACTCCAAGGTGGTGAAGCCCAGGCAGACTATCTCCAGCGCTCTGGACTGGAACAAAGTCGTCAATCTTCCTCCCAATGTCGATATATCAGATATTAACTTGTCCTCCTGGTCACCAACATCCTTCATCACGAACGAGTACAAATTCTGGTGGCAAGAATGGAGACATCAATTATTTGCTAAGTCATCTCATTACTATCGGCATATGATTGACGCCAACCACATCATCCCCGACGACGCAGTAAGTTTCTATCCCGATGCATTTCTTATCACTTTACTTTTATCATCGGCATCTGACCCCATTATGCCTAACAGGTCGACGATCCGATCCCCTCAATGAGCAATAGTGCCAAGCCCTTCAACCTTCGGATGATGAGTCCTATATCACTCATCGGCAACAATGCTCCAACGCTAGCTTCCTTCATGCCTCAGAAGGTACCCAAACCGACGCCTGCAAAAACCAAGGCTACATCGGCTGCTGCTGCTGCCTTGACGCGGGTTTTTGCAGTAAACTCATCTTCACTCATACCGATTACATACTGTTTCATCGGCAGCGGGTTACTTTGTATAACTTTACTAATATTTTCAGGCAATGAGGTCATCGGCAACTGCTCCAAGCACACAAGCATTTCCAAGCCCTGCTGCCGATGCCCCCCAGTCTTCGTCGAAACGGGCTAGATCCCCCGCTGCCGCGCCAAGGAAGAAAAGGCGCTTGAGGCTGGCTACCCCATCTTCGCCATCGGCTTCAACTGCACCACCAACTACCAATGCACCATCGGTAGGACCGTCAACGGCTCCTACTCCTGATCACCCGTTGGACAATGTCCCTGACCAAGAGATGACACCACCTGCTGCAACAGCGGAGGCGGCATCGGTATCGGCACCACCAGCCGAAATCCCCAATGAAGGAACGGTGTCGCCACCACAAGAGCCGGCCACCATAGCAGAAGCGACGCCAGTAACAACGCCAACCTCACCGATAGCGTCAACTGCTTCCCCAACAGGAGCTCCTTCATCGGCAACTGCTACCGATCTTCAGGATGAAGCTGGACCATCCACCAAGCCAAGTCCCAGGCAAGAGATTCGCTTCAAGATGGTAAGTCAGTTACCTAAAAATAGTATAATTTTAGGATCGACACATTTTAACTTCTTTATTTTCAGGCCCAAGACTCCCCAGACAGCCTATTCTCCTTCGGCCTCAACCTCCAGGACGAGGATGAACACCAAGAAGGCCCCGCTCAGGCAGACAGCCTATTCTCCTTCGCCATCGACATTCCCTATGATGATGAGGACGAAGAAAGCTCTGTTCTAGCTCTATCGACAGAGGTCAAGTCCAAGCTTGAAGCGCTGCTTTCCTTGCTGCAACAGGATACATCCTAGCTTATCCAGGACTCAACCGCAGCAAGGATAGCTTTCAAAGATATCCAAGGCCACCTCTCTGCCGATATGGAAGAAACTCTTTTCCAGGAAACCTTCCTCGATAGCAAGCAGATTCAGTACCAGAGGCTCTCCCGTCGCATTGCCGATAGGGCTGCCCAATCCAAGACCGAGGAAGAGAAGCTTAAGTTTAAAAATATTGCCGATGAAAAGCACAAGAGCATCGGCCAAGCAGAAGTCTCCAGTGCCAACCTTGATCAAGAAATCACTCAGCTATCGGCAAAGAAGGAGGAGCTATTGGCTGAGTTACAAAGGGTTGAGGAGGCCTTGAACACAGCCAATTAGCAGAAAGCCCAACTGTCCGATACCATCAGGGTTCTGCGGCAAGAAAGAGACCAGAATGCCCGACAAGCCATCTTGTTGAAGAAGAAGATCAAACTGGTCGAGGGCTCTGCCGATGCCGATGCCAAGGAAATGGATGAGATAGAGCAAATTCGCCTGCGTGCGATATCAGCCATCCAATCCTTGTTGTAATTTTACCGTATTGGTCGTTGTAACATTTGATACTTAACTTGGCTTTGTAATATAATATCAACACATTTTACCGATGCTTATAAAAATTTTCTTTCATCAGCATTCAACTGAGCACTATGCGTCTACCCATATGCTAGGGTAATATTTCTTTAAGTATTTACCGTTGATCGCTCTAGAGAATGCAACTCCTTCGAGAGTTTCCAAAATATAGGCATTACCAGGAGCAGACTGCTTTATCCGATAAGGACCCTCCCAATTAGGGGACCACTTTCCGAATTTAGAGCTCTTAGTCCCGATCGGTAAAATCAACTTCCATACCAGATTGCCATCGGCAAATTCCTTTCCCTTCACTTTCTTGTCATACCATCTGACAACCCTCTTCTTATTCTCTTCAATGCTGATCAACGCCCTCAACCGATGACCTGCTAAATCTTCTAACTCGTCTTTCATTAGAGTAGCATAATCATCGGTCGTCAACTGATCTTGAAAAGCTAATCGCCTAGAGCCATTTTTAATGTCCCAAGGCAGGACAGCATCGTGTCCATAGACCAACTGATACGGCAAGACTTTGGTTGCACCATGACGAGCCATCCGATATGACCATAAAGCTTCGTTTAACACCACATGCCACCTTCTAGGGTTTTCTTCAATCTTGCGCTTTATAAGCTTAATAACTCCTTTATTAGTCGCTTCAGCCTGACCATTGGCTTGAGCATAATAAGGAGAAGAGTTTGACACCTTGAACCCCATACTAGCAGCAAATTCATCAAACTCTCCCGATGTGAACATGGTCCCTTGATTGGTAGTAATAGTTTGAGGAATACCGAATCGGTAAACAATGTGTTCCTTAACAAAATCCACCATGTTTGCAGATGTCACCTTTTTCAAAGGAATTGCCTCAACCCATTTAGTAAAGTAATCGGTAGCAACGAGTATAAACTTATGCCCTTTACTCGATGGCGGATAAATTTGGCTGATGAGATCAATAGCCCATCGTCTAAATGGCCAAGGCTTGATTATAGGATTCATTGCCGATGCAGGTGCCCTCTGAACATTACCAAATTTCTGATAATCTTGGCACCCTTTGAAATATGTGAAGCAATCTTCAGGGATTGTCGGCCAATAATACCCATTCCGCCTAATCACCCACTTCATTTTGAATGTCGATTGATGTGCTCCACACACACCTTCATGGATCTCACCCATCAACTCCTTTGATTCCTCTTGATTAAGGCACCTGAGCAAAACTCCATCAATCGTCCGATAATACAATTCATCGTCGAGGAGCACATACTTAGTAGCTTGAAACCTTAGACGCCTTTCAACCTTCTTAGATGGATCCCTTAAGTAATCGGCAATCTCTTTTTTCCAGTCATCGGCAACTGTTACCGATGTCATAATTTCTTGAATCGGCTGATACCCTGAGGCATTCTGTGCTAACCGATTGGCCTCTTCATTATGCAATCTAGAAATATGCTCGAGGCGGTACTCTTTGAATTCTTTCAACAATTGCAGGCACCTTTTATGGGCTGCAATTAAGGCTTCACTTCGGCATTCATACTTCTCAATCAACTGGTTGATCACCAACATAGAATCACCAAAGATTTCAACAGCATCGGGATGTACTTCTCTGAGCAATTCCAACCCCTTAAGTAAAGCCTGGTACTCAGCCTGATTGTTTGTTGAAGTAGCAACAATCGGCAATGAGATTTCATACTTCTGTCCCTGGGGTGAAATTAAGAGAATACCGATACCTACTCCATCCTTGCACGTAGACCCATCAAAGAATAAAGTCCAAGGAGCAATCTCTACAGAGCTCACTATATTGCAATGCTGAGTGACAAAATTGGCCATGACTTGACCTTTAACAGCCTTAGCCGATTCATACCTTAGGTCAAACTCTGAAAGTGCCAGAATCCACTTACCGATTCGTCCACTTAATATCGACATTGACAACATGTACTTAACCACATCATCTTTGCAGATAACAGTGCATTCAGCCGACAACAAATAATGTCTTAATTTAATGCAAGAGAAATATAAACATAAGCACAATCTCTCTATGGCTGAATACCTGGTCTCAGCATCCACCAACCTTCTGCTCAGATAATATATTACACGTTCCTTCCCTTCAAATTCTTGAATTAAGGCTGACCCGATAACACCGTCATCGGTAGACAAATATAACCTGGAAGGCTTCCCGTGTTGAGGTGGAACCAAGACTAGAGGGTTCACCAAATATCTCTTGATCTCCTCCAAGGCTAACTGCTGTTCTTCTTTTCATGTAAATTCTTGATCGGCTTTCAACTTCAACAATGGGCTAAAGGACTTAATCTTACCAGATAAGTTAGATATAAACCTTCTGATGAAATTAATCTTGCCGATCAAAGATTGCAGCTCAGTCTTGTTCGTAGGAGCAACTACTCTTTTAATTGCATCAATAGATTTTCTGCCGATCTCGATGCCCCTCTGATGCACCATAAAGCCCAGAAACTGGCCTGCCGATACACCAAATGCACACTTATTAGGATTCATCTTCAACCCATGTTCCCTTGTACACTCGAATATTTTTCGTAAATCGGCAAGATGCTTCTTGAAGTCTCCAGACTTAACCACCACATCATCAATGTAGATTTCAACTATCGTGCCGATGTACTTGTGAAAGATGAAATTCATTGCTCTCTGATAAGTAGCACCGGCATTCTTCAGGCCAAAAGTCATGACAACCCACTCGAATAAACCGACGTGACCTGGACATCTGAAAGCAGTCTTGGATATGTCTTCTTCAGCCATGAATATTTGATTATACCCAGCATTACCATCCATGAAGCTAATGATCTGATGTCCAGCAGCAGCATCAATCAACAAATCGGCAATGGGCATCGGGTAGCCATCCATTGGCGTAGCCTTGTTAAGATTCCTGAAATCAATACAAACACAAAGTTTTCCATTCTTTTTATACACAGGAACCACATTAGAAATCCATTCGGCATATCGACATTGCCGAATGAATCCAGCTTCGATTAACTTTGTAATCTCAGCCTTGATATCAGGTAGAATAGTAGGATTGCATCGGCGCGCAGGTTGTTGATGTGGTTGGAAACCAGACTTGATGGGTAACCGATGTTCAACTATTGATCGGTCTAAACCAGGCATCTCTGTATAATCCCAAGCAAAACAATCTTTATTTTCTTTCAATAAATCAGTTAACTGTTGTTTACATTGAGAATCTAACTTAGCACTAATAAAAGTAGGCCTAGGTTTACTTCCATCGCCGATGTCGATCTCAAGTAAATCATCGGCGGACGTGAAGCCCTGCCCCAATTTTCCGTCGTCGGCGAACCGATCCATTAAAACTCTTCTTCAGGACCGACTGCTTGGATCGGTTTAATGCGGTAATCGGCAACTTTGAGGAACTCCTTGTCCCAAGCTTCACCAGATATACACCTGGTCTGCTCATAAGTCTCCGATTCGGCCGATGCAACAGTAGATGGGGCTTCACTTTGGACGACTTCAATTCTGTCCCCAATCCACTGTACAAGGCTTTGATGCATGGTGGAAGGAATACAACAATTGGCGTGGATCCAATCCCTTCCTAGTAGCAAGTTGTATGTGCCTTTGCCACTAATTACAAAGAATGTTGTCGGCAAAGTTTTACTGCCAATGGTCAAGTCAACACATACGGCTCCCATGGCTGTCGACACATTGCCTTCAAAATCCTTGAGCTTCATGTCAGTCTTGACTAAGTCTTGGTCACCCTTCCAAGCTTTCTGAACACGACATATGGCATTATATTGATCGACGCGCCGCCATCTACCATCATCTTTGTCACCGGTTGTCCATCCACTTTGCCCTTAACGAACAGAGCCCTCAGGTGCTGCCTCTCGTCATCGACAGGTTTTTCGAAGACAGCCATCATTGGATCCAGCACCAATTGTGCCATCTCAGCAAGCTCCTCATCATCACTGACAGGTGCCATGAACTCCATCGGCAACATGACGACCATATTAATATCTGCTGATGGATCCTTGTCCTTGCGCTTTGGCATCCACTGCTTTCCCCTTGAGGGTTCTTCATCGTCATACAGGTCATCACGACATTGGCGCTGAATCCTCCTTTTCTAAGTCTTCGTCAGACCCTTGGGACACCACTGAGGAAGCTTAGTTTTCCAGACAGGCTGGTGCTGCTTTCCACCGCTAGCATCGGATCTCTGGAGAATATTTCTTCGTCAGGCACTCTTGCAATGGCCATCTCCCCCAGCTCCTCTTGATCAACACGTCTGCCAAGCCTGTCACGGGCACTGAGCTTGCCCCCCAGTCGGTCATGTGCCGATCTATTCTCTCTGAGCGTCTTGGCATACCTGGGTGCTCGATCAAAACAAGGCTTCTTACCTGACCGATCGGCGGTGTAGTACCCATTGCACTCGGGGCAATTATCGGCAGTAGGCAGCTTGATGCCTTCTTCCCAACAGTGAACGAAGAAGGGACACTTCGAGTGGTCCTTATGCCGAAGCCATTCTTGGTGCTCCTCTTCTTCTTGCCGATATTGCTCTTCACGTGATTGGCGATAGTCTCGCCTTGGCTGCTTATGCGTGATTATAACACCAGGAGCCCTGTTGGCACTGCTACCTTCATCGGCAACCTTCTTGCCCTTTCTGTCATCGGCAAATCTTCTTGCATCGTGCTCAGCCACTTGGTGGTTAGGATCTACCGATGCCCTTTTCCTAGCAGCTTCCGATTTCAGCACTTTGGTTTTTTCACTGATTTCCACCATATTGTTTGGAAACGGGTGCTGATCAATCTTCATTGGTTTCTAGACTTTAGAATTTTCAAACTTGATGCGTCTAGATTCAATCTCTGACTGCAATTGATGCCTGAATACCCTACAGTCATTGGTACTGTGAGAAGTCGCATTATGCCATTTACAATACCTGATTTTCTTGAGCTCCTCAGCCGATGGAATTACTTGGTTGGGCGCCAACTTGATTCGCCCTTCTTGAAGTAATAAGTCAAACATCCTGTCGGCCTTGGTGATGTCAAAGGTGAACTTTTCGGCTTCTTTTTGGCTGAACGGACAAGACACAGGCTTCTTATCCTTTACCCATTCGGCCGCATCGATACTCAGCTCTTCATCTAACCTGGAATCTTCTTCTTGCCCGATGAAGGTCACCTTCTTGTTCCAAGTCTTCCTGGGTTCAAAGATTTTGATATCTTGATCGGCAATCCTTTGCACCAGATGACTTAGGCTTTCAAACTCTTGGGACGCATACTTGTCCTTGATGTGCGGCAGTAATCCTTGGAAGGCCAAATCTGCCAGTTGCCGATCATCAAGCACTAAGCTGTAGCATTTATTCTTCACGTCCCGCAGCCTTTGAACAAAGCTTTCTACCGATTCATCATTGCATTGCCTCATCTTGACCAAATCGGTTAGCTTCTTCTCATGTATGCTAGCGAAGAAGTATTTATGAAATTGCCTCTCTAGATCGGCCCATGTGATTACAGAATTTGGAGGCAGCGATATGAACCATGTGAATGCCGATCCAGACAATGATGAAGAGAACAATCTCACCCTCAATTCCTCCCTGCTGGCAGCTTCTCCGCACTAGATAATGAAGCGGTTAATATGCTCCATTGTTGACGTGTCATCTTGGCCGAAGAACTTGGTAAAATCGGGCACTTTGTACCGATTCGGGAGAGGAATCAAGTCATATGCTGGAGGATACGGAGTCCGATAAGAATATGTATTGACTTTGGGTTTGATGCCGAATTGTTCTTTCATAACTTCGGCGATCTTATCGGCCCAATACGCATCCTGCTCTTGCCGACTCATTGGCTGGTTGTTGACTGGTGGAGTCGGCTGATGCGCCTCTTGAAGATGATGCGGAGTAGTCACGGGTGCAGCACCAGTCATCTGAACACTATGCATCGGTTGAGGTACCGATGGGTAGTTCTGCACACTTAGCAGATTAGGTTGATTCGGCATACTCATCGGTTGCTGTACCGATGGTCCGCTCTGAGTGTTTGCTGGGCCTCCATAATGATACATTGACACGCCAGGCTATTGAGCTGGCGGCTGGTTGGCCCATCCAAGATTATAAATCATCGGCATATGACTTACCGATGGCTGATAGCTGACTGGAGCGTGTGGCTCTTGTATTCTAGAGCAATGAATCACCAGATTACTTTGGGGAACTAGCACTCTAGCTTGAGGATTTGCCACTAGAGGTTGAGTACCAACGGCCATAATGTGTTGCATCGGCACAGAGCTTGCTGATGGTGGCATCAGAGGTATCTTAGGAATTACTTGAAGATCTTCTGATGGCACTTGCACAGTTGGAGAAGGCGCAGAGTAATGCATCATAGGGGTCATCGGCTGTGATTGCGTTGCCGATGCCATAGAGCCCTTCCATGCTGAGCTGTCTCCCTGCACCAAGTTAGAACCAGGAGATGGATTCGAAGGCATACCGTATCCCCACCAGTTGACGGTGGCTGGTTGACTCTGGATAGCATGTCCTGAATTTGCCGACGCCACTAAATCTATATTGAGCTTGATGACGCTTTCAGGGTTCGACCTTGGTGGTATAGTCACATCGGCAGACGGCTCCACGGGAGTAGAAGACGTCAGTGGGGCTGCCGATGGACTCATAGATGCCGATCTAGGTTGATGATACGCTGGACCAACATACTGAGGTGCATGTCCTTCTTTGAATGTTTGCATGACAGCATTGTAGACAGTATTGGACAGCACACCGGAGTGGCTAATTAATGCTTGACTTAGAGCAGAATTAACCATCTCTTGTAGCTTACCAGGATTGGCGTCGTACGTGACCTGCCGTGGCAACGGCGGATCTTGCTTCTGGATTGCCTCGCCGCTCCTACTTAGGCTGAAGGATTTGAGATATAACTGTTTGTACTCCTCCATAGCCCGCTCCATGGCCAGCTTCTGATCATCTCTTAGATCGGCCTCGAAGACTTCAATGACGTTCCTCTGGTTAACGTTGGTGTTATCGCCCATGATAGATGTATAGATTTGTATAATCGTGTCCCACCGAGCGTGCCAAAAGAGGTGTTGACACAAAAAGCGCCAGGATCTGCGAACACCTCAGGCTTATACCCGAAATTCGATATCCGGAGGCATGCCAGTCGATTTGACCAGTTAATCGACAAGGACGATAACTAGAACAAGATTCAATCCAGACAACGGCGATGCGCCCGGATGCTGGGATTGAGGCTTGATTATGATAACTAGAGCAGAGCTGAACGAGACAATAGCGATGCGCCCAGATGTCAAAGCTCAGAGATACTCCCACGCGGAACTTGCAAGGGTTTGACGGAGATCAAGATGATGCAGCCCGTCGTAGCTTGAAGAACTCGTTGATAAACTACAGCTAATGTAGTAAAAGATAAATTGCGGTAAAAAGTAGAATAAGAGTAAAATTGATTTGATTGATGTTGGATTGATTTTTACACGCAGCCCTCGGGTACATATTTATACTCCCGCATGGAGAGTTGTACAGAGACACGACTCATACCTTTCCTAAAACAAACTCCTAATTTTAAGAAAACTGACTCGCATAGGAGTCGGATCTAAAATAACAATATTATTCTCCTAAACAAACACACCTATTTAAAGAAAAACAAACAACTCATCCAAGAGTTGGACTCAAACTGCTATAATAATACTGGTATAAAATCACCAGTTTCCTTATGTCTTTCCTTCGATGGAAACTTTCCATCGGCAGATCCTTCGATCCGCAGCTTCCTTCTTTGGCCACCAGTAATCCTCTGCTGACATCAAGCGCTAAGTCACCTTGTACTCATTGGCACCCTATGCCCATCGGCATCGGCAATATTTCCCGATCGGCAACCTTGTACTGGTAACCTGTCTTCACCAATCGATCCCTACCAGCAATCGGCATCGGCAACTTTGCAATCGCCCTCTGTTGAGCCATTCAACTCCTATCGGCAACATATGAGGCTTCTGGCTTCCATCGGCAGCACACTTAGTCCTCCCACAGCATACTCCCATCGGCAATACTGACTCATGACTTCCCGATGCCGACAGACAACGGCTGCCGATCAACACAAGTCTTAGCTCATTTGACGCGTGCTAAAAAACGGTCTCAACAGCAAGGATTTGCACAAGACCAATGTGGCTCTTGAGAGGCTAATGGAAGCCCATGAGAAGCTAGTAAAGTCTCACACTAAGCTTGAAAGAGCTCATTCCTCCCTCCTTAACCAAAGTAAGAAGGAGATTGTTCAAACATGTAACATGGGAGTTACTTGTGATATTCTTGATGAATCTTTCTATACTCCTATCATTGTTGCTCCCACTAACCCCTCTTGTAGCACTATTACCTCTACTTCATCTACTAGTGATGGTTTCACTTATGATGCCTCACTAATGGTTGAAAATGAAACACTCAAGAAGGAGCTTACAAAGCTCAATCACTCCTTAGCTAAGGCTTATGGAGGTGAGGACCGCTTGCTTATGTGCTTGGATAGCCATAGAGCATCTCTCTACAAAGAGGGCTTAGGCTATACCCCTAAGAAAGGCAAGGCCGCTTTTGCCCCTCACAACACTCGTTTTGTGAAGGACACTAGTAGGTATTGCAAGAGTTGCAAGCAAGTTGGTCTCAATGAACAACAATGCATGAACAAGAAGGCTAAGCAATATGTATCCTCCATTAGAGTTGATTCATTCTATGTCCTTTCCAAGGGTACTAATGGAGTTCATGCTAAGTTTGTTGGTGCACCATGGATGGCTTCCAAGAAGTCCATTTGGGTACCAAAATTCTTGGTAACTAACCTTGGAGGACCCAAGAAAGTTTGGGTACCTAAAAAGAATTGATCTCTCTTGTAGGTCAATTACAAAGCTGGAGGGAGGCATTGGGTACTTGATAGTGGGTGCACTCAACACATGACCGGTGATGGAAGGATGTTCAACTCAATCAACCAAGATAACAACCATGGATTTGATACTATCACATTTGGTCACAATGGCAAAGGCAAGGTGAAAAGGCTTGGAAAAATTGCTATCTCCAATGATCTAAGCATTAGAAATGTGCTTCTAGTTGAAAGGCTTGAGTTCAACTTATTGTTGGTTGCCCAATTGTGTGATCTCGGTTTCAAGTGCATCTTTGGTGTGGAGGATGTGGAAATCATTAGTGTGGATGGTTCAAACATGATCTTCAAGGGATTTTGGTATGAGAATCTCTACCTAGTGGATTTCAATGCTAGTGAGACACAACTCTCAACATGTCTCATCTCAAGATCTAGCATGGGTTGGTTGTCGCATAGAAGGCTTGGTCATGTTAGCATGAAGCAATTGAACAAGTTGGTCAAGCATGATCTAGTAAGAGGCTTGAAGGATATCACATTTAAGAAGGACAAGCTTTGTAGCTCATGTCAAGCTGGAAAGCAAGTTGGTAACACTCATCCAAAGAAGAGCATAATGAGTACAAGCAAAGCATTTGAGTTGCTACACATGGATCTCTTTGGGCCAACTACATATACAAGCATTGGCGGAAACAAGTATGGTTTTGTGATAGTGGATGACTTCACAAGATACACATGGGTATTCTTCTTAAGTGACAAGAGTGACACTTTTGATATCTTCAAGTCATTTGTCAAGAGGTGCCAAAGAGTTTGAAACAACTATCAAGAGAGTTAGAAGTGATAATGGGAGTGAGTTCAAGAACACAAGAGTGGATGAACTTTGTGATGACTTTGGAATCAACCATCAATTCTCTCCAAAGTACACGCCTCAATCCAATGGGAAAATTGAAAGGAAAAATAGAACCTTGATTGACATGGCCAGATCAATGTTGAGTGAGTACAATGTTAGTCATTCCTTTTGGGCCGAAGCTATCAATACGGCTTGCTACTCTAGCAACCGTCTCTATTTTCATGGAATGCTTGAGAAGACTCCCTATGAGATATTGAATGGAAGAAAGCCACAAGTCCAAGATATGGATGTTGGTGACATTAAACCAAGACAAGTCCAAGATGAAGATGAAGACCAAGTGACTATTCCAACAAGTGAGAAAGCTAGTAGTTCTCCAACTCAAGATCAATAAAATGCAAGTGAAGATCAAGTGCAAGCTAGTTCATCATCTCAACCAAATGACATACACATGCAAGTGCTTCAACCAACCAATATTGCAAGAGATCATCCTTTGGATCAAGTTATTGGAGGCATTCGAAGTGGTGTGCAAACAATATCAAGATTGGCTTCATTTTGTGAGCATTATTCTTTTGTCTCATCATTTGAGCCAACCAAGATTGATGAATCTTTGAAGGATGTGGATTGGATAAATGATATGCATGATGAGCTTAACAACTTCACAACAAATCAAGTTTGGGAACTAGGATAAAGACCAAGAAAGCACAATGTCATTGGAACTAACTGAGTATTAAAGAACAAGCAAGATCAAGATGGAATAGTGGTGAGGAACAAAGCAAGACTAGTGGCTCAAGGTTACTCTCAAGTTGAAGGTCTTGACTTTGGTGAGACATGCTCCGGCGGCAAGGTTAGAGGCAATAAGAATTCTTTTGGCCTATGCTTATGCATACAATATCAAGCTATACCAAATGGATGTTAAGAGTGCATTCTTGAATGGGTATATCAATGAGGAAGTATATGTTGAGCAACCACTCGGTTTTGAAGATGTAAATAAGCCCAACCATGTGTTCAAGCTCAAGAAGGCTCTCTATGGATTGAAGCAAGCACCTAGAGCATGGTATGAGAGGTTGAGAACCTTTCTCCTCTCTAAGGGGTTCAAGATGGGTTTGGTTGATACTACCCTATTCACCAAGAAGATTGGAAATGACTTGTTCATCTTGCAAATCTATGTGGATGAAATTATCTTTGGTTCTTCAAATCAAGACTTTTGTGAAGAGTTTGGGGAGATGATGGAAAATGAACTTGAGATGTCAATGATTGGTGAACTTAGTTACTTCCTTTGACTTCAAATCAAGCAAATAAAGAATGGTATATTTGTGAGTCAATGCAAGTACATCAAGGATATGATCAAGAATTTTGGATTAGAAGAGGCTAAAGGCATTAATACTCCTATGGGGACTAATGGACACTTGGATGTGACACAAGTGGCATGATGGTAGATCAAACACTCTATCGGTCTATGATTGGAAGCTTACTCTATGTGACCGCTTCAAGGCCGGATGTCATGTTTAGTGTATGCATGTGTGCAAGATTTCAAGCTTCTCCAAGGGAGAGTCATTTGAAAGCCACAAAGAGAATATTGAGATATTTAAAGCATACACAAGAGGTTAGATTATGGTTTCCCAAGGGGTCAAGGTTTGATTGATTGGATATTCAGACTCCGAATATACGGGTTGCAAAGTGGATAGGAAGAGCACTAGTGGTACATGTCAAATGTTGGGAAGGTCACTAGTCTCATGGTCATCCAAGAAGCAAAATAGTGTGGCACTCTCTACTGCCGAAGCTGAATATATCAGTGCGGAGAGTTGTTGTGCACAACTATTATGGATGAAGGCCACTTTGGAGGACTATGGAATACAATTCAAGAAAGTCCCATTGCTATGTGACAATGAAAGTGCGGTGAAGCTTACAAACAACCCCATCTAACACTCAAGAACAAAACACATAGATGTGAGACATCATTTCATAAGAGATCATCAACAAAAGGGTGACATTGCAATTGATAATGTGGGCACCGATGATCAATTAGCCGACATTTTCACCAAGCCACTTGATGAGAAGAGGTTTTGCAAGTTGAGGAATGAATTGAACATCTTGGATTTCTCAAACATGAGTTGATGCACCCCACTTATGACATGCCTCTACTCCAACATAGCAAGGTAAAATTGGTTGACATATGCATTATGCATTCATACTTTGCTAGACTTGTATAGATCATATAGACATAACTCATGCTAGGATCATTCATGAAAATCAAATGATTTATATGTACATATGGTACCACTATTGCTTCTATGAGTTATTCGATCTAGTGGTAGCATATGACATCTTGATAAGCTTGCAACCTCACATGTTTAGTCTAGAATATTTGTTCTTGTATTTAACCAACATGGATAAGATTACCATTGCAAGATGTGTGAACAAGCTTGTCCATGGTTCAAACCGTGTTAAGTATATAGGACAAGTGATCTAGATTGAACAAAATTTGATAAGCTACTTCACTCCTTTCTAAATTGACTTGATACAAATCTTCCTAAGTATCTCCAAGTGATACATGTTACTACAAGTGGTTTCCTTTGTGGTAATGTGTGACAAAGGGGGAGAAATTGTGATATAAAATATAAGGGGGAGAAATATGTAAGGGGAGAAATTCTAGTAGCAAGGGGGAGAAATAGGATTTTGAGAAATGAAAAATTAAAATTTGAGCACACAAGTAGGGGGAGCAAGCCTATGAACAATTTGTTGCATTTGATTGTGCATTCACTCATATGCTTGCTTACATTGAAGTTATGTTTTATAGGTGGTTTCATGCTTATGTGGTGTATGCTATATGGTAACATTGAATGATTGTGTGATCCTCTAGCCATACTAGCATGCATAGGAAGTTAGCTAGATATCCTCTCTTTATTATTGTGTATCAAATTGTTATCAAGCTAACCATGTTGCTAAGGGAACTATGAAGGGCGCACTTCGATTGGTATCACGCTTCAAATGTCCATTCTTAAAACCTTAGCATCATGTTATAGTTTGCTAGTTGTTCACCCCTCCAAAAGGTCTATCTAAGCATATGTGCAAAGCTTGATTCATATCTCTAGAAGTGCACATATGTAGGGGAGTTAACACTATCATACCAACTTAGAAATGATTGTTCACTTTCCTTTGATTGGTATCTTGCTTGGACAAGCATTTAAAGTTGAAATCAAAATCATATTTCATATCATTTTATATGGGTTGTCATCAATTACCAAAAAGGGGGAGATTGAAAGATCTCTAGTGTTTTGGTTAATTGATGAAACCTAGGTACTAACCTAGCTCTAAGTGATGAGTAGGTATAGTACATGTGATGACGACAAGTGGTGGAGCAAGCAAGGTGGATAAGAAGCTAGAGCTCACACATGGAAAAAGGAAGAAAGGAAACAACCCTAAGCAATTTAAGGCAAAGGTATATGCTAGGGATTTTCTTTTAGTGATCAAGACACCAAGTGGGTGTGATCACATTTAGGATAGATAACTTTACTATTAAGAGGGGAAAATAGTACGTGGTTACAATTGTCAAGTGCCATTAGGTGGATCATAACATGCATTGCATTTAGACCTAATGAGCAACCCTTGTAAAACTTGCTAAAATATGCTAACACACCAGAACAAGTAGTGGAACACTTGGTGTTTGTTGATATTTCTTAACGCACACAGATAAATCCGGAAGCGCACGGATACCGCTGTAGCTTTCACCCGGAGTATTCCAAAAGGGTATCGATTTCCACGGGGAACGTGAAGTGTACTAGAGAAGAACAAAGAACATCCAAGGATAGATAAGATAAATGGGTAGAGAGATTTTAGAGTTTTCTAAGGGGTATATCTCATCAAAGGTCCATGATACTCTAGTTACTTTGGAGCAACAGTACCTTCCCGACTCTCGACAAAGACTGGGAAAAAGGTAGTCGGGGGAAGGCTGCCAAAAGCTCTACGAAAACACCAACCCGAATGTGGTGGACTACAAAGGCCTTACAGAGCTGTCACCCCTGGGGCTACCACAACTATCCGTCGGATTGGGCGCAAACTCAGGTAAACTCTAGTCTAGACACCACGTCTACAGTATCGCTTACTACTATAATTCCAATTGTAAACTAGAGCACTCGATATGAGCGGAGATCCCATAAATAGAATAAAGGAAGAATTGAAATAAGATACTTAGAAATAATAAATAAAGAACCTGGAGATTGCTCCAAACCAGATGCTGCAAAAGTACAATGTTGAGGAAGATCCGACAAATCCGGCTCCTCCTAGCTCTCTCCTCCTCTCTCTCACCTCTAATTACAACTAGATGAACTAGAACTAGAAGAACTAGATCTAGACAACTAGAGGGACCTCTCTCCTTCTCTATAATTGAAACCCTAGCTTTTGCTCTGGAGAAGAATAATGAGATGAGATGATCCTCAGGGGGGTCAGGGGCCTTGCTTATATAGCCTCCTCAAATGAACGTCGGCCGTCGGATCAAACCGACCTTAGGCGAAGGGTTTAGATTGATCCTCAAAGGCGGTTGTGACGGAACCGTCCAAATTATAAGAGATCAAGTACCAAAGTAGCGGATTTAACTACCACTTAAAACATTTGAGCCCATATAATTCCGGTAGTCCGGAAATCTCGAAGGATTTCTAACAATCGTATATCAAACCCGGATCGCGCAAACTCAGGTATGCACATTCGAACGAGCCACAAATAAACCGAAATACTTGAGGCACGAATAAAGTAATTACAACACTTTGTTCCAAATAAAAGTAGTACTTACGCCACAACACCTGTGGCCGAATAAAACACTGTTTGAAACTTTGAACTTGAAGTTTTAAAAGGTAGGGGTGCCCACGATGTCACATCCGACAACAGCAAAAGATGAGCTCGTAGAAGACCTTGCCCAAGGCCTACTCCTCTTCTCCTTCGAAAGGATAGAGACAGTGCTTACAATAGCCGAAGTATACTTGGCCATCTGCAACAAACGGGATAAAACCTGAGTACGGGAATGTACTCAGCTAGACTTACCCGTCTAACTAAAAATAAAGACTCCAAGGGTATGCAAGGCTATTTATGTGGATCTGGGTAAACTTGCTTTTTGCGGAAAAGCGAACAAGATGAAACTAAAGATTATAGAACAGCCATTTTCCATCCTATTATGATTATCTCTAGGTTTGCACCTGTACTAGAGCACACACTTGATCTACTCAACCAATATAATAACATATATCCAATTCCTTCATTAAAATTTTAGTAGAACCATTAAGATGTCACATGGAGTTGTACCGTGGTGAAGCTCAGCATAATCCCCCATATCCAGTGGGGGGCGGCAATTCGAATTGATATACACCAGCTGGTAAGATTACCTTTAACACACGCCCACACTTTCCCCGTCGGGTCAGCATTGGTTACCGCTCAACAAAGTCCAGGTGGTAACCAACGCGATCTCAGAGTAGTCCACCCAATTGTAGAAATCAGTTGGCCACCACGGGGCATGTCGTATCTACAAACTAGAGGGTGCTCACAGTAGGCTAAGAACTGGCCCGGACAGTGTTTACTCGGCTTCGGGGTCGATACTCAGAACGGCCCCTATGTGAAAGGGCGCATTCAAAGATGTAAGAGGGCCACCATCATGTGCAAACCTATACGATCCAACGGACGGACTGCCCCCAAGTCTTGACCACTTGGTGCACTTGCCTTCTAGTTGACCGTATTTCATTACTACCATAGGTTCTTTCCACGATAGCAAAATATAGCCAACCGTGATAGTATTACCCCTAAGGGATAATACGAAACATAAACTAAAAGTAACCATTTATTCTAAGCAGGCTAAGCGGTTGCTTTTACTTTTATTAACAGGGTAACAAGGTAGGTAAAACAATAATCAAGGAAGGTAATGCATCAATTTGGGATTCAAACAACTCCTGTCACCTAATGCATCACAGTATAAAATACTCAAGTAGATTAATTGTAAATATTGGGAGGCTTAAGAATGCTCCGGGGCTTGCCTTGAGTGAAGGTGGAGGGCTGGTGGTCAGGGCACTCTGGGAGGTTAGTGTCGAGCTCGTGGTACTCCTCGTTGAGCTCCTGTACCTCCTGGACTTCTATCTCTGGTGGCTCCTGATGTTCCTCCACGGATCCTAAATGATTGCAATGCATAAATAAATAAATGAATGGTGCAGGGATGATGCTTGAACAGGATTTAGCACAATAAAAGAGATTCTAAGCATAGGACCAAAGAACTACCACAAAGCCACTTAGAACTAGAGCTACTAGCTAGCATGGTAAAACATGCTCTAACTTACTTTTAGCAGAAATGATACTTAAAAACATATTTATCAGGAAAGTTCCATGATTTATACATGCACAAAGCTATCACAGGAATTAATCTAAGAAAACAGAAGAAACACATATTAACTTTAATATATGCAGAAACAACTAAATTAAACATTAGTACTGAAGACATTCTCCAAAACCATTTATATATAAACAACAGACAGATCATAACATACAAAATCTAACAACATGGATTTCACCATTTAAGGATTTACCAAACTCTAGCTATAGATTAAACAAGCATTAGCATATTACTGAAAATAAGAATAGGAAATCATTTCGGAAACTGGCTTGAGACACGCAGAGGTGTGTGGGGCGACTGACAGGCAGGACCCTCGATTACTCGAGGTCCATCTACCGTCGAGCAGGAAATAGAGGACGGTGCTGATCGGCGTGTTCTCGCCAACGGTGAGGTCTCCGGCGGTGGGGTTGGGCGTGCTAGGCTCGGGATGATTACGCGCATCCACTGGTGGTGTTGGTTGAACCGTTGCGACCGTGAAAGTGGTCGGCGGCATGCGGTGGGGGTGCAGCACGATGGTGCGACACGGTGAGGTGATCACCGGCGACACGAGGCACGGCGCGGGGTTGCGTGAGCATCGTGGTGATGTGGTGAGTGCGACTCGAGGGCTAGCTGAGCCGGAGAGGATGTGTGGAAAACTAACCACGTGCAAGCTCCGCGGCGGCGGCAATGGCGCACGGCCAACGGTGCTGTGCTAAAAAGGGTCGAACTAGAGCTAGGGAAAGATGTTCTCACCTCGGCTGGCTCCGGTGAAACGTCCACGAAGATGGAGGCGTCGGAGATGAGACGGTGAGGTATTAACACTGCTCGGTCGGTGCGGTGGCGACTAGAGATCGAGGAACGGCGGGAACGTTCCGGCGACTGGAGTCCACTGTTGGTCAAACAGAGGCGAGCAGCGTGGGTGCGGGGCAAAGGCGAAAGCTAGAGCGAGATTGATCGAATAGAGAAGCTCGGATGGTGGTGGATTTGAGAAAGGGGCGCTTGCGGTGCTCGGAGCTCTCGGCGCAACGATGAAGGCAGAGAAATGCGAGCGGGTGAGCGAGTGCGGATGAGTGCAAACGAGTGTGGGAAGTGGAGGAGGTATAGGCGCTCCTCTTTGCACGGTCATGGCCGACCGGCGTGGCTAGTGGGGGCCGTGATGCGATGGTGCGACGGTGGCAGCGGCGCTGGCGTGTTTGCGGCGAGCGAAGCAGAGCAGGACTTGGTCAACACGCCGTTAGCGCGGATTCGCGCTCGATTGCGAAAGAGACGAGGCAGGGCGCTGATCAGACGCGGCTCTGCGGCGGCGTTACTGTGAAACGACGGCACGGCGCGCGGCAGTGCGGCTGGCAGGTCTGCAGCGGCGAAGCAGGGCGTCAGCGGCGGTGCAGCGATGCAAGCTCGGTCCTAGCACCGTTAGCGCGGGCGCGAGTGCGGACGTGACTGAGATAGAGCGAGCGGCGACAGCGATGTCGGTGCAGTGCCGCAGCGGCGGCGATGGCGTGTTCCACTTCCGCGGTCAGGCATCGTCGGCCACGCGGCAGACGACGCCAACGTATGGTTCAGCCACGGTCGGGTGAGTGCGCGGCACATGCATGCGGGCGAGGGCACGGGAGAGGGTTCGATATCTAGGGGAGAGTCGATGGGCTGATCGAGCCTCCGACTCGGTCGAGCCTCCTGCGCGGGGTCGTTCGATCGAGCCTCTGTTCGTCACTTCGAGGGGTCGAAGTCGAGGGTAGGGTCAATTGACTGGCTGATCGAGCCTCTGGCTCGGTCGAGCCTCTGGCCCGGGGTCGTTCGATCGACCCTCGGTCCGACCTTTATCGAGCGGCGGTCGAAGCTGAGCGGTGGGGCTCGGCCTGTTCCGGTTTGGAGTTCCTTTTTCCCATTTTCTTTTATTTGATAAAACTAAGCAGGGTAACTAAACATAAAGTATATCATACTTTACTCTAAGCATAGCAAGGTTTAACTAAACAGGTTGATCACAAGATTAAGCACAAAACACCTATTCATTCTAGTTTCAAAACATATAAACACTCACATGAAATGATAACATATGCAAACATGAATGCAATGAAATGTTGTACTTAGTGGCTAATGATGATCCTAATGCAAGCTTGACACAGGGTGTCACAGCGGTGGAGCATAATCCACGAACTTGAGCCTGATTGGCTGGAATAGTAGGGCGGGCGCCCTGACTCTGGGCCCGTTTCGCCTCCCGTTCGTGTCTCCTGGAACCTTCTAGAGTACAGAAAATTGTGCGGTTGATAATTATCTCTATGTAAACATGACATGCGGGCCTTTCCTTGGTATTTCCTGATAACCCCCCTGCAGAAATAGACATTCACCAAAACTCGTGGAATTCTGTCAGTATAAACCCTAATTCTAGCTATTGGTTTCATTTAGATCCTTTTCCTTGTTTAGTTGACGGTTAAAATTGGTACTTAAGGACCGTCAACAACTCCCCCAAGCTTACCTTTTGCTCGTCCCTGAGCAAAGATGAACTCAATGATGGATCAAGAGTTGCTACAATGCTTTCACGCCTTAAAGGTACACATGCGTTCAAACAAGAATTCTCCTCTAGATTAGAGTAAACTATTCTGACTTTCAAACTTACCCATATTACCTTTAACCATGGGGCTTAAAGCCATCACTTGGGTCTTGAGCAACTGAAAAGTAGAATGATCAAGCCAAGTACTATGTCTCAAGATCTTCACTTTACCTTCATCCTGGAGTTTTGCAAAGTTTTCAAAATAAAATCAAAGTCTCTTTTGTATGACCCTCTCAAGTCTCTCTTTATGTGGTATTTGTGGATCCTTACCAAGGCAATAATGGTGTTATGCCTTCTCTCACTCACCTTATAACTAATAGGCAATATATATGGAGCTCATAGGTGGGGAGAAACAGTGCATACAAACTTGCAAAGCATATATTGTAAAGTCAAACAATGGATCCAGAGAAATAGGTCATACAATCAAATCAAGATGTGCATGTGTATGGGATATATGGTGGATGTGTGAGGGTAGATATGTGGTGGATAATGGTGTATGGTGGATATATGAGGGTGTATGATGGAAACCTAATTCTACTCTGCTCCTTGAATATATATACCTACATCTCTCTTTTGGAACTTGGAATTTTTGAGAGAACTTGGGCTCGCTTGCTTTTTTTAGAGAGGCGGGCATCTAAGTACCCATTGTTTTAATAGGACACTTGTCCATGTTTTACTCTCTTTATTTATTTATTTATTTATTTATTTCACAACCCCAAGTCTCTTTCTATAATAAAGCTTTTGAGAGATGATAACAAGGAAATCTTTGGAGCAGTTACATCTGTGCTAATGAAATATACGGATAGGTGGAGAACTGAGATATTTTTGGTTACTTACTCCTAAGGTAGGAGTAGAGCATTTTTCTGGTGGATCTGAATGGCATATATGTGGATGCGTACTTCCAGGATAGAAGTAGCATATATGAGTGGAGTGTACGTGATCTTGGTTTTAAAAGCATGACAAGTCTCTAAGGGTCAACAAAGCTTGACAAAACTCAATGCAAATACAAGCAGTAAATATGATAGTGAATGTTTTCCTAATCTACCAGGCATGTATATATGGTTGTGGTAGGAATTCAAGCTCTCGTCATACAGAGACTCATCATGTAATATTTTTAATTTTCAAAAGATAAATTCTCCAGAACTCTGCTAGGAACAAGATAAATAGCAGCTCAGACTTTTTCATATCATACCTATCAACTACCTAGGCTTAGCTCAAGCATTTGCAACCCACAAGTTTCAGGTTCAGAGCAAATCTTCATGTCAAAACAGTTATATCTAAAACTCGGGAGAATTCAAGGCTGAAAACTAGGTACTTAAAAGGAATTATGGCAGAGCAACTATTCATCATTTCCATAGAGTTATCTTCAGAGTTCTTCATTTTACTATTAACAACTTCTAAATACACTTATTATTATTACTAAATAGGAAACTCTATTAAGGATAAAGTAGACAATGAAAAGTATCTAAGTTGTAACTCTTGTGATTAAGTGTGAACCTTCATGTGCTCACATTTTTTTTTGAATTTATTTATGTAACTAATATCTAAGTAAACCTAAGTGAATAAGGATACTTACTTAGGTACATGGGGTGCTCTCCCCCAAGCTGGATGTTGACATAGTCATTCATTTAGATAGTGTAGACTTACTTCACTTCTCTGAGACTTCAAAGATGATAGTTGATGTAGTTGTACTTCTCAAAGTAGATGAAGTTATCTAATCCTATCTAGTCTTTCCAAATCCTGCTAAACTCAAATAGACAACAAAGCTCGTGGAACAGATTAAGCATTAGTGGTAAACCATTTATGCCTTGATTGCCTAGAGCTTTGTAGAATTCAAATATTCAAATATATATATATATATATATAGATTTTCAATTTTATATGCAAATGACTAATGCAATAATTTTTTATGCCTCCACAGTAAATAGTTGGAAGACTTATTCACATGGGGCTTAAAGGTTTTTCTTTTTATGATGCAATGCAGTGCAATAATATAGATATGCTATGATTAAGATGATTATGCAATGGATTATACTAAGGATGATATATATAAATAGTGTCATAAATAATTATGGAAAGTAAATATGCTAGAGTGCAACTAATGCAATGCAGAGAAATAAATATGCAGATAACTTACCGAGTTTACCTTCCGGCTAAGGTTCATTGAACCGGACCTCTCTTCTGGTACAAATGTCTTAAGGAGCATGTCTACTCCTGATGAATACTTGGATGTTTGCTCTTCTTGTGTTGGTGTTTCTGATGAAGTCTCTTTCCTCTTCCACACTCCTCGGTTTGAGGTTCTGCTTCTTCTTTCCTCTGTAGCAGGTGATACATCCTCTGTTGGTGGTACAACTTCTTTCTCAGGAGAACTTTTATCTTTATTATTGAATTGATCTTCGTATCTTGTTAATTCTCCCAGATAGTCTGTCCATCAACCTTGGTGGCTTGTTTTTTTTCTTCAGTTAATTGGAAGTGGATCTCATGATTTCATGAAGATGATACTAGTGGTGTTGAGGAAAGATCTTCCTCGAATGAGGTGGACTTCATATTCATCTCTCATATCTTGAACCATGAAGTTGGTGAGAACATAGTGATCATGTTGACCATGATATCCTTCGCTATTCCCTCTCAGACATTATGTTGATGCTTGATTCAATATCGCAAAATATCTTGTAGAATGCACTTTCCTTGATCTTGCAATCAATGGTAGGTACTCCTGGATCATCTAGCTTAGTGAGGTAATGGTGATAGAAGGAGGTGATCAAACCCCAAATTGATGGTGTTGATCATCCACACAGAGTCTTCTCTTGGTTGTTGAGATTTATTCTTCCTCCTTCTATTGTTGATGTTGTTCTTCCTTGTAGAAGCAGTTGTATCCTCGTAGGTGTGCGGCGTCTGAGGATGAGTAGGAACCTTGAGTGTAGGCTTCTCGGGAGTGGAATTTCTCCTTCCCATCCTTGATTGTGAAACATATCTTGGCACTCCACTTGTTTCTTCAACCTCAAAGTCTACCGATACAAACGAGTGTCCAACTCCTATGAAACTATCTTCAAGAACTCCTTTGGGATAGCATAGTGTCTGATCTACAAGTTGGCATGATGTTGACACTTGCTCCAAGGTCACAGACCACTTCTTCAAAAGTGTAAGCTCCAATGGAGACTGGAATGAAAGGTCTCTCTGGATTTCCTTTCTTCATTGGTAGGGTGTCATCCACCCATGATCTTGATGGCATGGTGAAGAAGTTTCCTGCTCATAGAAACAAGGCAGAGATCAAGTGCATGGGCTCTGCTGGTGGAAAAACACCAACAGAACCAAAAGTTTATTCGTTCTTCTCTAGACTTAACATATTTGAGCAAGAATGAGTTGTATTTTATTTAGCCATGACATGAGTGATCAGTCCAGAGGATGAGCATGAATGTAGCATTTCATAAACACTTGGCATATGAGATTGCGTTAACATATGGAAAGATTATCTAATTTAGTTTTACATCATTGAGATTATCATCTTCAAAGGTTGGATGTGCAACATTTTAGATGGTTAAGACTGTGAGATTAAGAAGTGGTACTAGGATCAAGCTTTAAAGAACTAACATGTTGAGATAATCAGGTTGGATCAAGTAAAGTTGCAGCTCAAACATGTTTAGATCTTTATTTATGTGAATACCAGAATCAAAGAAAGACTTTTAGAGTGATGGCATCGTACCTTCATGGAAACTTCCCTTGATCAACTGGTTGTGCATTAACAACTTGTCTTCTTACTCCACTCCTCTCTCATCCTCGTTCTTCCAATCTTGACATTTTTGTTGATCTTTTCTTGAAGTTTTGTTCACCCTCTTCCATGGATTGAGCTGATGTAGATTTTGTCCCTTGTCACTCGTCTTCTCCTTGCTCCAAGGAATTTCATCTATCCGTGATGAATTAGCTACATCTCCCTTGTGAAAATTGTTGAAGTTCATGTATCTCTCTTCATCCATGGTATGAGTTTATCTTAGGACTCCCCAATATGATATTGAAAGTTTTCCTGCAGGGGTTAGTCCAACAAAATATATAATATATACTCTCGTATACTATCAGTTCAAAAATCAACCTAGACAAGTCTAGATTAATTTAGGAAGACATTTTAACCTAAGCACCACGCTTAATTTGAAAGCCTTTAGAAGTAATATCCAAATACCTTTGATTTAAACTAAGCACCATGCATAATTTAAAAGATATATGAAAATTCTTCAAAACCTAAACATACACTATAGCAGACAAAGGTAGCATGAAAGTTTTATAGAGATTTACTCAAGTGAAGATGAAAGAGCACGATTAGAAATTTAGAAGTTTGAGCATGCCTTTGAGGTAGGGACAACTAAGATAATGTAGCAACATGGCAAAAGATGTTTTTATGTCGGTTTATCCCCCATGCTTGAATTTAAAAAAATCAAGATTGGTTGAATGCAAATCAAGGTTGCATGATGATTGTTGGACATACCTTATGTTTGTCATTCCTTCATTCTTTCTACTCTATACCTAGAAAGGTTAGTGACAAAAATACCCGAAGGAATATAATAATATATTTCTATGATCATTTTACAAGGGAAGGCAACATAAAGGTGAACACTTATGTTAAGATCTCAGAGGTGCTTGTTTTAGGACACTAAGCTTGTCCTTGGGAAACCTTTCAAGAAGTGTTTTTAGTGTCATGGTTGCCTTCTATTACCTATCTCAAGATTTACACAACGAGATCTACAAAATTTATGATAAACATATGCATCGACAACCACCCTTTTGAAGTTTTTGTAAACAGAAAGTGTTAGGGTGATGGAGATGTAATGTGTGGTAATGATAGAGAGACCAACGGGTTCGGGAGATGTCTCATATGAGCATGGGTGTAAGAAGACAGTTATGGAAAAGATTCCATACTCATTGATATCATCTTCCTCTCCAATCTCTATGGTTGATTTTTCATGTAAGTTCAAAATTCCACTTGGATAGGCAACTCTCAAATTGGTCTTTTTTGGGGCCTCCTCTATACTTGGATAATTCATATTTCCAAATGGAGTTAAAACTAAACCAAGACTAGAGAAAGATTTCTCCCAAACCATGGCTATACAAGCAGGGCGAAGCTCATAGCCATTTATGTGAATAGGGTGTGAAGATGGTGGAGTCTCCAACAAGTCACCCTTTGGAGTAGAGTATTTATAGTTTTGGTAAGATGAATATGGTAAGGTGAGAAAGATGTTAAAAAGGAAAAGGAAAAAGGTAGATGGATGGCCATAGTTCGAAACTAGCATAGCTACCATTCCCCAACAATGACACCAGAAAGCTTGTTGGTATTTCTTAACGCACACAGATAAATCCGCAAGCGCACGGATACGGCTGTAGCTTTCACCCGGGAGTATTCCAAAAGGGTATCCATTTCCACGGGGAACGTGAAGTGTACTAGAGAAGAACTAAGAACATCCAAGGATAGATAAGATAAATGGGTAGAGAGATTTTAGAGTTTTCTAAGGGGTATCTCTAATCAAAGGTCCATGATACTCTAGTTACTTTGGAGCAACAGTACCTTCCCGACTCTCGACAAAGACTAGGAAAAAGGTAGTCGGGGGAAGGCTGCCAAAAGCTCTACGAAAACACCAACACGAACGTGGTGGATTACAAAGGCCTTACAAAGCTGTCACCCCTGGGGCTACCACAACTATCCGTAGGATTGGGAGCAAACTCAGGTAAACTCTAGTCTAGACACCACGTCTACACTATCGCTTACTACTCTAATTCCAATTGTAAACTAGAGCACTCGATACGAGCGGAGATCCTATAAATAGAATAAAGTAAGAACTGAAATAAGATACTTAGAAATAATAAATAAAGAATCTGGAGATTGCTCCGAACCAGATGCTGCAAAAGTACAATGTTGAGGAAGATCCGACAAATCCGGCTCCTCCTAGCTCTCTCCTCTCTCTCCTCTCTAATTACAACTAGATGAATCAGAACTAGAAGAACTAGATCTAGACAACTAGAGGGACCTCTCTCCGTCTCTATAATTGAAACCCTAGCTTTTTCTCTGGAGAAGAATAATGAGATGAGATGATCCTCAGGGGGGTCAGGGGTCTTGCTTATATAGCCTCCTCAAATGAACGTCGGCCGTCGGATCAAACTGACCTTAGGCGAAGGGTTTAGATTGATCCTCAAAGGCGGTGGAGCATAATCCGCGAACTTGAGCCTGATTGGCTAGAATAGTAGGGCGGGCGCCCTAGGGGTCAGGGCGGGCGCCCTGACTCCGAGCCCGTTTTGCCTCCCATTCGTTCTGGTGTCTCCTAGAACCTTCTAGACTACAGAAAATTGTGTGGTTGATAATTATCTCTATGGAAACATGACATGTGGGTCTTTCCTTGGTATTTCATGATAATCCCCTATAGAAATAGACATTCACCAAAACTCATGGAATTTTGTCAGTATAAACCCTAATTCTAGTTATTGGTTTCATTTAGATCATTTTCCTTGTTTAGTTGATGGTTAAAATTGGTACTTAAGGACCGTCAATAGTGTTGGCACATGAGAACAAGGGGAGAAAATAGATGTGAATTCTAACCTGTGTAAGGGCTCTGGACCAGTTGCCTTGGGAGCTCTAGACCATATGTGGTAGTCCAGAGGCTAATCCTAGCTCTGGCCACTTCACTGGAAGCTCCGGACCATGTGACCAAAGGGGCGTCGGACCAATCTCCATTGGAAGTCAATAGGTGCTGGAAGACCATCGGGCTAGGAGAAATAGTCCGGTGCTCGGCGTCAGACTAGAGTCCGACGAGTTGAAGCATTCGGTGTAAGTTTGGACAAGGCGTTAGACTAGAGTGATTAGTCGGACGATAGGGCCCCAGACGAAGTTTGATGGAAAATCCGACGGTTTGGACCTCACTGTTGTGTGTCGGACCAGGAGGCTCTGGACTATGGTAAGTAGTCCGGAGGTCGGGAGTTTTGCACGCCAACAGTCGAAATCAAAATTGTCAGAGACACGTGGCGATCAACGAAGGCGTCAGACCAATGTGTTAGACCAACGTGTATTGTCCAACGGTATTGACAGGTAGTCCGATGGTCGCTTTTCAGGCAGCCCAAGTGCATAACGGCTAGTTTCTTATGAGGGGTTATAAAAGGTGTTTGGTCAGCTCAAGCTCACCCTCTTGCACACTTGGCTATTACATACACATTGTGTGCTTGTGACACACACTCCCACTCATCTCCAACTTGATTGTTCATCCATTTGAGAGATTTGAGTGAGTCTAGTGCATTGCATGAAGTGAGTTTATCTAGTGGCACTTGGGAGTTTATCTAGTGGCACCTCGGAGGAAAATCTTGTGTCAAGCATTGTCTCCGGTGATTTATTGATTGGACTTCATTGGTCATCTCATTGATTAGTTCACTTCACCTCTACACGGCGGTATAGACCTTCTATCACCCTTGTATTACTTTGTTCATACTTGTAAGTAGAACTAGTAGATTGTGGTAGTTGCTCTAGTGTGTAGCTTCTGTAGACATTGAGTGACTTAGAACTATATTAGGCTGGCATTGCTTGATAGGTGGCTTCATATCACCCACTAGGCTAGCGCAACATTTGCTTCGCTTCTTAGTTATCTAACTTGTTGTTGAAGTTTCCTTGTAGTTTTTAAAATTAGGCTATTCACCCCTCCTCTTAGCCATCGCATAGGACCTTTCAAGTGTTCTCACTTGTTTTTGCAGGATATTCAGGTATTACTATATAAAAATATCTCAAGTAAGGAATTGGAGTACACCGTTTAGTAGAGCTCATCGAGACAATCAAAACAGACCTATCACTTGCCATATTTGGAGCTGCGATGAGAAAGATATCAAGACCGCAATAGAATTCAACTTGGAAGACTCTAGAACATACTGGAACCATCACCTACATATGTTTAAGGGTTATACTGACAGAATTCCATAGCATTGGTGAATCTGTACTTTCTGGGGACTAAACAGGAATTATTACGGAGAAGAATCCTACTCCAACACGGCTCCCTGTGCAAACCGATCGGAAACCCGCACTAGAAGACTTTAGAAGGCACTAGAGGGCATCGAAAGGAAGCGAAGGCCGAGGTGGGCCAGAGGGGGCCGGCTGGCCCCACCCCTAGGCCGGTCAGCCTACTACAAGGCCCAATCAGGCCCATCTTCATACGACGGCGCCTAACCAACCTATGGATCCCATCTGAGCCGTTGCTTAAGTCGGTTTCGATCCAAAGGTCACGGTTCATCCCACCAGAAGTATTATGGTGCAATGCATTAGTACCACATCGCCAATTCAAGGATCGCTCCACCTATTCTGGACTATAAATTAAGGGGTAGACCCCCCCCCTTTGAAAGCATCCTATTCTATCCTACATATAATATCTTCCGATTAGGATTAGAGGTGTGTCCCTTGAATGGATAACCTCTTTAGGGCCAGCTATCAAGAAGAAGATTAGTTCTCCCTCTCGTTTAGGCATAGAATCTAGTCTTATATTTAGAATTAGAAGAGAGGGTAAGGGAGATACTTGGAGGAGGTGCCGGCCTGTTGGTGCTTTGTCTACGCCTTGTACCTGCGGATTGGAGATCGCTAACCCCGATCTCTCGTCTCAGACTTGTTGTAGTGATCAACTTCTGTTTACACGTAAGTTCCATTATTATTGTTCTTCTTGGTCTATGACTCTTTTGAGTACTTTATTTCTAGTCACGCCTAGGGATAAGGTTGCATTTATAGTGTAAGCGTGGTGCTTAGACTTGTTAGCTCATAGATCTGCACTATATTCCGGATCGGTGGTAGCTCGCAGAGATGACTCTTATAGCTCCGTTGAATCTTCTATAGGCACTACTACACAAATCTTTACCGCAGTGGGCAGCAGCGTCCGCTTGCGCTGCCACGTTGCGGTAAAGAATCAGTTAACCGCAGCGGGCAAAAGAGCCCGCTGCGGTATATCCATTTCCCACAGCGGGCAACATAAGGTGACCGCTGCGGTTAATTACCATTAACCGCAGCGGACGACCATTAACCGCAGCGGACGACTTATGTTGCCCGCTGTGGTAAATGTATATACCACAGCGAGCACCTTACAGCGTCTGCTGCGGTTAAGTGTGGTTAACCGCAGCGGGCAGTTAAGTTGTCCGCTTCGGCAAATAGTTTTCAAATTAAAAAATAAAAAACAGAATTCAAATAACTCCCAGAATTTGAATTCAAAAACATTTCCAGATTCTAGATTTCATATATATGCAGCAAACATTTATATATAAACCATCCAAGCATTGCACATGACATAGTACACAGTTTTCAACATCCATATACACATCACATGAAACCAACAAGTCCATTTGAGTTACAATCTACAAAATCCTCTAAGAAAAGTCCACGGGCCATTTGTAATCACTTGGGCGTAGCAGAGTCGTCCATTTCCTAAGCCTCTCGTACCTGGGTTCGATAGCTAAGGGAGATTCTTCGTCAAAGAATTGTTCTCCTTCGAGAACGCATTTCTCCATGATGAACTTACAGATTTCCCCCTTAACTTTCTTCAAGGATGGCTTGTAGGTGTTGACCCAATATTTGACTCCTTCCTTGAGCTTCTTCCAGCTTTGAGTATACTCCCTGCACTGCCTCAGGTGCTCGTAGGTGTACAAGCCACATGCTTTGGATCTAGGCTGTTGTTTGGCGCACAGCACGATCGTTATAGACGGTTTAGAACAAACACATATGGAAACAAAGCACAAATAAACTTTGCAATTACTTTACATACCGGGAAGTCGCGTCGGATTTTGATGTGGTCGGTATTGTTCTCCTTGCAACTATCGGTCCTGCGATCCCAGCATTCGGGATTCTTCAAGTACGACTTATAAGCCCTGCACAAAATATAATAGAGTTAGACATGTTTTGATTAATAACGATAATCGTAAAAGATGAAAAATGCTTATTGACTTACACTTTCAAGCAATCTTCAAATGTCTTGTATCCTACTTTGTTTATCATCCTCAACGAGTCAGATACGACCGCTCTGCCATCTTGAGGATAGATTAGATATGCAACCCAATGGCCCTCGAGTCCGTTGCTGCACGATTCGAATAGACTATTGGTTAGGATGATGACAAAGATTGATCCTACCCACTTCGGATCTCTACGGACATGTTTTCATACTTACCCAAAGTGATATGGAGCCATGATACACCGTGGCCCATCCTCCTTGACCTTCAACATTACTGAGCATATGTTGAAGAGGGACTTGGGGTAGGTGTTTTCCACTCCTCAGGGTTCTCCATTTGTATTCTAAGTAGAATTGGTAGTTTAATATAACTAGTGTACATTCTAGTATAACAAGTACATTCTAGATACCAAGTATAACAAGTCTATGAGATAACTAGTGTAACAAGCTAGTGTAAAAAGTGTAACAAGTCTATGAGATAACAAGTGTAACAAGTGTAACAAGTAGATTCTAGATAACAAGAAGCTAGTAGTCTATGAGATAACAAGTGTAACAAGTCTATGAGATAACAAGTGTAACAAGCATCCCCAGCAAGGCAAGTTACAGGCATAAACATGTTTAAGGAAAAATTGCTCTCAAAATAGCGGGTTACTGCAAAGCAGCCGTCCAACGCTACATGGTGATCACGGATCATCGACTAACGTGACAGTCATCTTACCAAGTGGGGTAGTAGAAGAGCACAAGTATGGAGCAAGTTAATAAGGAGACTAGAACAAGTTATGAGCAGTAAGGTATAGTATAACAAGTGTAAAAAGTAGTATTCAAGGTAAGTATTCAAGTAAAGTAAAGTATTCAAGTAAAGTAGTATTGAAGTGTAACAAGTAGAATTGCTAGTATTCAATTAGTATAACAAGCAGTAAGGTAATGTATACAAGTAGTAACAAGTTTAACAGGTTATAGAAGATCACAAGTTACACCCGACTGTCACATTGTTGTCTCACTACACCGTTTTCTATCATCGAGCAATAAGGAGACAACTGTCATTTGGCCAACTACCGATCAAGCTCTGCTACTCCAAGGTGGTGAAGCCCAGGCAGACTATCTCCAGTGCTCTGGACTGGAACAAAGTCGTCAATCTTCCTCCCAATGCCGATATATCAGATATTGACTTGTCCTCCTGGTCACCAACATCCTTCATCACGAATGAGTACAAATTCTGGCGGCAAGAATGGAGACATCAATTATTTGCTAAGTCATCGCACTACTATCGGCATATGATTGACGCCAACCACATCATCCCCGACGACGCAGTAAGTTTCTATCCCGATGCATTTCTTATTACTTTACTTTTATCATCGGCATCTGACCCCCTTATGCTTAACAGGTCGACGATCCGATCCCCACAATGAGCAACAGTGGCAAGCCCTTCAACCTTCGGATGATGAGTCCTATATCACTCATCGGCAACAATGCTCCAACGCTAGCTGCCTTCACGCCTCAGAAGGTACCCAAACCGACGCCTGCAAAAACCAAGGCTACATCGGCTGCTGCTGCTGCCTTGACGCAGGTTTTTGCAGTAAAGTCATCTTCACTCATACTGATTACATACTGTTTCATCGGCAACAGGTTATTTTGTATAACTTTACTAATATTTTTAGGCAATAAGGTCATCGGCAGCTGCTCCAAGCACACGAGCATCTCCAAGCTGTGCTGCCGATGCCCCTCAAGCTTCGTTGAAACGGGCTGGATCGCCCACTGCCGCGCCAAGGAAGAAAAGGCGCTTGAGGCTGGCTAGCCCATCTTCGCCATCGACTCCAGTTGCATCACCAACTACCGATGTGCCATCGGCAGGACCGTCATCGGTTCCAATTCCTGATCATCCACTAGACGACATCCCCGATCAGGAGACAACACCCGCTGCAGCAGCGGAGGCAACATCGGCATCGGCACCACCAGCCGAAATCCCCGATGAAGGAACGGTGTCGCCACCACAGGAGCCAGCCACCACAGCGGAAGCAACACCGGCAACAGTGCCACCAACACCAACGACATCAGCTGCTTCCCCAACAGAAACTCATTCATCGGCAACTGCTGCCGATCTCCAGGATGAGGCTGGACCCTCCAACATGCCAAGTCCTAGGCAAGAAATTCGCTTCAAGATGGTAAGTTGGTCACCTGAAAATTCATAGTACAACCTTATGATCGACACATTTTAACATTCTTCTTTTTCAGGCCCAAGACTCCCCAGATAGCCTCTTTTCCTTCGGCATCAACCCCCAAGATGAGGAGGAGCACCAAGAAGGTCCCGCTCGAGTAGACAGTCTATTCTCCTTCGCTATCGACATTCCCGATGAGGACGAAGAAAGCTCTGCTCCAGCTCTATCGGCAGAGGTCAAATCTAAGCTTGAAGCGCTGCTTTCCTTGCTGCAACAGGATACACCCTAGCTCATCCAGGACTCAACCACAGCAAGGATAGCTTTCAAGGATATCCAAGGCCACCTCCCTGCCGATATGGAAGAAACTCTTTTCCAGGCCACCTTCCTCGATAGCATGCAGATCCAATACCAGAGGCTCTCCCGTCGCATTGCCAATAGGGCTGCCCAATCCCAGACTGAGGAAGAAAAACTCAAGTTTAAAAGTATTGCCGATGAAAAACACAAGAGCATCGGCCAAGCAGAAATCTCCAGCACTAATCTTGAGCAAGAAATTACTCAGCTATCGGCAAGGGGAGAAGAGCTATTGGCTGAGTTGAGAAAGGTCGACGAAGCTCTAAGCACAGCCAATCGGAAGAAAACCCAACTGTACGACACCATCAGGGTCTTGCGGCAAGAAAGAGACTAGAACGCCCGACAAGCCATTCTACGGAAGAAGAAGATCAAACCGGTCGAGGGCTCTGCCGATGCCGACGCCAAGGAGATGGATGAGATAGAGCAAATTCGCCTGCGTGCGATATTAGCCATCCAATCCCTGCTGTAATTTATTCACTGTATCGGCTACTGTAACATTGATACTTGATTTTGCTCTGTAATATAATGTTAACACGCTTTTACCAATGTATTATAACTCTCTTTTTATCGGCATTCAAGCGAGCACACTATGTGCCTACCCACATACTAGAGTAGTATTTCTTCAAGTATTTACCGTTGATCGCTCTAGAGAATGCAACTCCTTCGAGAGTTTTCTAGAATATAAGCATCGCCAGGAGCAGACTGTTTTATCCGATGAGGACCTTCCCAATTAGGAGACCACTTTCTAAACTTAGTCCCAATCGGTAAAATCAACTTCCATACCAAATTTCCATCGGCAAACTCTTTCACCTAGTTGTCGGCAACCATGACTTATCGAATCGGCGGATATCCTCCCTGAGCAATCCCAACTCTTTTAGCAGAACCTGGTATTCAGCCTGATTGTTTATTGAGGCAGCAATAACCGGCAATGAGGTTTCATACTTCCATCGGAACAAAACTAAGAGAATGCCGATTTCTTTGCACATAGACCCACCAAAGAAAGTACAAGGAGCAATCTCCCCTAAAACGCTTGCACCACATACTCAATTATCGCATGCAAGCATGGCAGAATCATTCTTACAATTATTTTCCTCTGGCGACTAACAAATTCACCGGCAGTGCTGCTTTTAATACACAAACTGTTTGCTCAACCGACTGGTGCCCCCAAATGTAACAATTGGAACCGCCAGAGCTTGCCGAGTGCTGCTCCCAAGTCAAAATGTCTGAGATCATCGACCCCGGTTATACCATCGGCATTATATTGACATCTGCCGATGGATCTCCATCTTTGCTCTTTGGCCTCCACTGCTTTTCCCTTGAAGGAATTTCATTGTCATATAAGTCATTTCGGCGTTCGCGCTGAATCCTCCTTTTCTGAGTCTTTGTTAGACCCCTAGGGCACCACTGAGGGAGTTTGGTTTTCCATACAGGCTGGTGCTGCCTCTCATTACTCACATCGGCACTACTCCCGATGTTTGGATCTCTGGAGAGCACTTCCTCATCGGGCACTCTTGCCTTGGTCATCTCCTCACTCTCCTCTTGACCAACACGCCTGCCAAGCCTACTATGGGCTCTAAGCTTGCCCCCTAGTCGGTCATGCGCCGACCTCTTCTCTCTGAGCGGCCTGGTGTACCTGGGCACCCGATCATCAAGACAAGGTTTCTTACCTGACTGATCGGCAGTGTAATATCCATTACATTCGGGGCAATTATCGGCATTAGGCAGCTTGGTGCCTTCTTCCCAACAGTGAACGAAGAAGGGACACCTCCAGTGGTCTTTATGCCGAAGCCATTCCTGGTGTTCTTCTTGCCGATATCACTCCTCATGCGATTACCGATAGTCTCTCGGCTGTTTGTGCGTGATTACAACACCAGGAGCCCTTTTGGCACTGCCACCTTCATCGGCAACTCTCTTGCCTTTCCTGTCATCGGCAAATTTTTCTACATCAAGTTTAGCCACTTGATGATCAAGATCTACTGATGCATTTTTCCTGGCAGCTTCCGATGTCAGCACCTTAGTCTTTCCACTGGTTTCCACCATATTATTCGGAAACGGGCGCTGATCAATCTCCATCGGTTTCTGGACTTTGGAAATTTTAAACCTGATTCGTCCAGAGTCAATCTCTGACTGCAACTGCTGCCTGAACACTTTGTAGTCATTGGTACTATGCGACGTTGCATTGTGCCATTTGCAGTACCCGATCTTCTTGGGATCTTCGGCCGATGGAATTACTTGATTAGGGGCCAGCTTAATTCGCCCTTCCGGAAGCAATATGTCAAATATCCTATAGGCCTTAGTAACATCGAAAGTGAACTTTTTAGTCTTTTTCTGGCCGAGTGGACAAGGTACCGGCTCTTCATCTCTTACCCATTCAACAGTGTCGATGTTCATCTCCTCATCTGACTCAGAATCCCTTTGTCCAACGAAGAGTACCTTTGCACTCCAAGTCTTCTTGGACTCGAACGATTCAAGATCCTGATTGGCCTCTGTGATATCAAAGGTGAATCTTTCCAATTCAGCAACGTTGATATTCGGCTCTTCGTCCGAATCTGAGTCTTCTATTTCCTTGGTCAAAGGCACCTTTGTGTCTTGATCTTGCCGATGCACAGACTCGTTGATCGGTGGAGCAGGTTGATGCACCTCTTCATATCTTTGTGACGGACAGGCTGGAGCAATCGACATATCTGCAGCATCAGTTTGTTGAATATTATGCATCGGCTGATTGACCGATGGGTAACTCTGAACGTCCACTGGTTGAGCAGGTTGATGTACTTCTTTAGGTCTTGACGTCAAAGTACTTGAAATGATTGGCGCGCGCATAGCACCAGTCATCCGAACACTATGCATCGGCTGCGTTGCTGATGAGCAATTTTGCACAGTTACTAGCTTATGTTGTGGCATTATATTCATCGGTTGCTACACCGATGTCTCATTGAACACATTCACTTGCGAATATTGCGGCGTAGTATTTATCGGCTGCTGTACCAATATTTCATTCTAGAGATTCGCCGGATGACCCTGCGGAGCTCCCGCCAATTGGTGCCCAGGCTGCACAACTTGCTGCTGAATCGGTAATTGACTGATCCAACCTTCATTAGGCATCATCAGTGTATAACTTACCGATGGCTGATGACCAGTTGATTCTTGCAGCCCTTGTACCCTTGGACGATAGCTTTGGTTTGCAGATACCATAGGTTGAGCAGCTATTGCCAGTATAGGCCGATTGACAATTAACGTGCCTTGTTGCATCGGCCAAGAATTTGCCGATGGCTGATAACCAGCTGATGCTTGTCGTTCTTGTGGCGCCAGATAATTCATTGCTGCCATGGGCTGACTTGCAACTGCTGAGCCTTGTTGCATTGACAAGTGACTTCTCGATGGTTGATAACCCGCTGATGCCTGTCGTTCTTGTGGCACCGGGTAATTAACAGAATAACTACCTTGGTTAGTAGGTACTCCAGTTTGAGGAACCATAACCGCCACAGGTTGACTTGCAGCTGCTGGGCCTTGCTGTATCGGCAAGTGATTGACCGATGGTTGGGTGCAAGGCATTCTGGGTGTTACCATTTGAAGATTCTCTGTTAGCAATTGCGCCGTTGGAGATATAGCATAATGCATTACTGGAACCATCAGCTGTACAGATGTTGCCGATGCCATAGGAATCCTCCACCCTGCATGGTTGTCCTAGACCAATCTGGAATCAGCAGATGGACTTAGAGACATACCGTATCCCCACCAGTTGGCAGAATTTGGCTGACCCTGGGTCACCGGTCCAGATATTGTTGACGCCATCAGATTTGTATTCACCTGAGTGATGCTTGCTGGGCTCAATCCTGGTGGCGCGATCTCATCGGCAAATCGGCTCATAATTGGTGCGGGCACCCTTGGAACCGCCGATGGAATCGTAACAGATGCCGATCCAAGCTGACGATACTCTGGACCAACATAATATGGTGTCTGTCCTCCCTTGAACGTTTGCTTAACAGCATTGCATACAGTATCGGACAGTACATTGGATTGGCTAATTAATACATTATTTAATGCAGAATTAACCATCTCTTGTATTTTACCAGGATCGGCGTCGAAAGTGATCTGCTGCGGCGATGGCGGATCTTTCTTTTGGACTGCTTCGCCGATTCTATTTAGGCTAAAGGATCTGAGATACAACCGCTTGTACTCCTCCATAGCCTACTTCTGATGATCTGTTAGATCTGCTTTGGAGACTTCAATGACACTCCTTGGATTAATCATGATAGATGTAAAAATTGTATAATCGTGTCCCACCGAGCGTGCCAAAAGAGGTGTTGACACAAAAAGCGTCAGGATCTGCGAACACCTCGGGCTTATACCCGAAATTCGATATCCGGAGGCGTGCCAGTCGATTTGACCAGTTAATCGACAAGGACGATAACTAGAACAAGATTCAATCCACACAACGGCGATGCGCCCGAATGCTGGGATTGAGGCTTGATCAGGATAACTAGAGCAGAGCTGAACAAGGCAACAGTGATACGCCCGGATGCCAAAGCTCAGAGGTACTCCCACGCGGAACTTGCAAGGGTTTGACGGAGATCAAGATCATGCAGCCCGTCGAAGCTTGAAGAACGCGTTGATAAACTACAGCTAATGCAGTAAAGGGTAAATTGCAGTAAAGGTAAAATAAGAGTAAATTTGGTTTGATTGATATTGGATTGATATGTTTACACGCAGCCCTTGGGCACATATTTATACTCCCGCATGGAGAGTTGTACAAAGACACGACTCGTACCTTTCCTAAAACAAACTCCTAACTTTAAGGAAACTGACTCGCGCAGGAGTCGGATCTAAAATAACAATATTATTTTCCTAAACAAACACACCTATTTTAAAGGAAAACAAATGACTCATGCAAGAGTCGGACTCAAACTGCTATAATAATACTGGTATAAAATCACCAGTTTCCTTATGTCTTTCCTTCGATGGAAACTTTCCATCGGCAGATCCTTTCAATCCGCGACTTCCTTCTTTGGCCACCTGTAGTCTACTACTGACATCAAGCGCCAAATTACCCTATACTCATCGGCACCCCATCCCCATCGGCATCGGCAATACTTCCCAATCGGCAATCGGCAACATCCCCACATCGGCAATCGGTACACCTCCTCATTGGCAATCGACAACAGCAACTTTACAGCCCAGGCGACTTGACTTCACCAATTAACCTTATCGGCAATCGGCATCGGCAACATCCGAAACCTCCAGCTTCCATCGGCAACAGACTTAGTCTTCTCACAGCATACTCCCATCGACAATGCTGATCTGTGTCTTCCCGATGTCGATGAAAAACGGCTGCTGACCAACACAAGTCTCAGCTCATTTGACACGTGCCGAAAAACGGTGTCAACACTACGGTAAACGAGCATATACCGCAGCGGGCAGCATAAAGCGCCTGCTGCGGTAAATCGATTTACCGCAGCGGGCGCTTTATGCTGCCCGCTGTGGTAGATGATCATTTACCGTAGCGGGCGGGTTATATGACCCGCTGCGATAAATGGAATAACCGCAGCGGGCAACGCAGTGGCCAGCTGCCTAAGCTAGCCATCGGTTTACCGTAGCGAACGCTTAAGATGTCCGCTGCCGGGCGCCAAAGGCCAGCGCTGCGGTAAATCAATCCTGTAGTAGTGAGTCCACCTCTCGTTTATAGGACCTTGTAGGTTAGATGGTTACTAGTTGTGGCGTACTCTGTTTGCAACCCTTCTAGATAATCCCCCCAGTTGAACATTAATATACATATAAATATAGAAAAGACGGAACCAGAGAGCCAGAATTGATCCCTTCTTCCTTTTAACTTTGTAGGCCTTGTTAGCGACCCAGGGATTAGCTTTACACTTAAGTACTCTAACCATTCCTTTGGGTTCGATATTAAAACTGGGTTATCTCAGTGAAGTGCTACATCGGTCATATCTTATTTGTGCGCTTGCGGATAACTTGAGTGTGGATAATTTATACCAACAAGCATTTTTGGCGCCATTGCTGGGGAACGGTGTTGACTTATCTTAATGTCTAGCTTAATCTTGTATTATACTTTTGTTTTCCTTTTTCATCTCACCTATTTCTTTTTATATTTATTTATGGATTTTGTAGTGTCATTTATCGACCACATAGATTCCAACCTACCCTATTTGTATCGTTACCATATGGGTCAAAACTCTAGTCTAGCACAGTCAGCTATGCTTATCCTTTTAGATTTGATCCGGGAGCAATCCTTTTGCATAAGGCTCCGGACGAGACCCATCCTATACTCAACAATCCAAGTGGAGTTTTAAACATACAACCAACCATAGAGATTGGAGAGGAAGATGACATCAATGAGCATGGAATCTTTCCCATAATTATTTCATGAAATCCATACTCATATGAGACATCTCCCATACCAATGGGTCTCTCTATCATTACCATATATGACATCTTCAACACCCTCAATCTTTCTGTTTACAAAAACTTCAAAAGGGTGGTTGTCGATGCATATGTTTACCATAAATATTACAGATCTTGTTGTGTTAAAACTTGAGATAGGTAATATAGGGGAAACCACATCAACACATTTTAAAGGTTTCCCTAGGACAAGCTTAGTGTTCTAAAACAAGCACCTCTCAAATACTAACATGAGTATTTACTTTTCATTGCCTTGTGAAATGAGCATAAAGATACATTATATTCCTTCGAGTATTCCTATCACTAACCTTTCTAGGTTTGAAGCAGAAAGATTGAAGGAACGACAAGCATAAGGTATGTCCAACTAATCATCACACAACATTGAAATCACATTCATCCCATCGTGATTTTTGCAAAATTCAAGCTTGGGGTTAAAACCACCATAAAAATATCTTTTGCGATGTTGCTACATGATCTTGGTTGTCCTTAACTTTAAGGCATGTTAAACTGCTAAAAATATATAATAATAATAAATCTCTTTCATCATCACATGCGTAAATCTCCATAGTACTTCCATATTACCTTTGTCTGCTATAGTGTATGTTTAGGTTTTGAAGTATTTTCATATATCTTTTAAATAACACATGTGCTTAGTTTCAATCAAAGGTATTTGAATATTACTTCTAAAGGCTTTTTAATTTAAGCTTGGTTAAGTTAAAATGTCTTCCTAAATCAAATTAGACGTGGTGTCTAGGTTCATTTTTGAACCGATAGTATGCTATAGTAGATATTGGATCTTTTGTTGGACTAACCCCTGTAGGAAAAATTTCAATATCAAATTGGGAAAGTCGTGAGATGAACTCACATTGGAGATGGAAAGAGATATATGAACTTCAAAAACTTTCACAAGGAAGACGAAGCTAATTCATCATGCTTGATAAATTCCATGGAACAAAGGAGATGAGTTGTTAATGCACAACCAGTTAATCGAAGGAAGCTTCCATGAGATGTTACAACACCATCATTCTTCAATAAGGTAAAGGTAAGTAATCATTACTCTAAAAGCATTCCTTCGACTATGGTATTCACATTAATAAAGATCTAAACATGTTTGAGCTACAACTTTATTTGATCCAACCTCATTAACTCAACATGTGTTGACATTTCTTAACGACATCACCAAGAACATAGTTCTTAGCAATGGCGCCAAAAATGCATGGTATGTAATTAACTTGCCTTTAGCAACTAGTCACTTATCTTTTACCTTATACTCCTAAGCATGGAACTAGGTTGTCACCCCTAATTATAGAGCTAGGAATATTTTATGGTACTTATGAAATATTATATTTTATGTATGACTAGGCAGAAATAAATAATGATAGATATGAAATTATAAAGAACAAATGATTCTGCAAGCGGACAGATTAATATACCATTGTAGCATTTTACCTAGAGTATTACCAGGTTGTCATTTATACTCTACCACTGGGAAGGTTTAGTAAAACTGATTATCTATAGTATTGATAACAAGCATATGAAATGAATGAAGGGATTTATCCATCAATGATCTCTACTCTTAAATAGGGGTAAGTCACATGATAAATATATATGATAAGGGTAAATAGATCAGTCATCATCATAATAATAATAAGGATAAATTTTCTAGAGCATTCTAGTCAATACACAAGCATCGTCCAATACAAGTAATAAAGAAATAACTCCTAAGTATTACAGCTACCGTCAAAGCTACGCTAGTTAGTGCAAGTACATCTAGCAATCATTGTTAAGTAATACTACCAATGTTCCCAACCATAATGGGATCATGAATAGGATGAGATGAGTTCAGAAACCTTAGATATAACAAGATATCCTCAACCTGACAATTCCTCCGTACCAAACCACTGCACGAGGGAGGCCTACAGAGGACTCAATGGACCTGTCACGTCCACAATCTACCCCACAACCCGGTACAGATGGGAGCTTCCGTAGATAAGCATTGTATCTAAGCACCACGCCTACATACTACCTACTGAAAGGATCAAGATGACCAAGAGGGGGTGAATTGGGCTTATTTCAAAATTCTAAAGCAATAATGAAATCCTAGCAAGTGCCAATTCCCTCGAGCCTAGCGGATGTGTGCCTTAGACTCTGAAAGCGGTAGCAAGGCAAGGAATGGAAGAACACCCTAAGCAATTCTAGTATGAATGTAATGACAAGTGCAGAAAGTAATGCGGTATGAAAGATCTAGGGATAGAAATCTTGACACGACAACGTTTTGCCGAGGTATCGAGGAGTCGACACTCCCCCTAGTCCTCGTTGGAGCACCTCACAAGGTATTGCTCCCCCTCAACCCCGCGCAAGGGATGAGTGCTCTCTACGGGCTGGTTCTTCACCACTCCGGCTCGGTGAACCGCCCACAACCAATGAACAAGTCGATGGAGAAGGGTCGCTGACAATCCTTCCGGTGATCACCTTCCTCCGAGCACCACCGGACCGTCTAGGTGATATCGATCACCAAGAGTAACAAGCTTCGATCTTCACTTGACTCAATCAAGCTTCACAACTCGAGTGGATGCACACTTGAACTCTTGGATGAACTAGTGAGTGGATTGATGGATAGATTCGCAAATCTCTCTCACTAGGGCTCTTGCTCTCTTCCCAAACCTTTCAAGGTGTTTCTCAGCTATCAAAATGAGCAAAGGCTGGTTGGGAAGGCAAGGGATGGGGTATAAATACCCCCACACACAACTAGCCCACGAGCTGAGAAGAAACAGCTTTTAAGCTGGCGACGGACGCTCTGTCGCCTAGGCGTCGGACGCTCCATCGTCTGCCCCAACGGCTAGTTGCTGATCAAACCCTCAGCTGACAGATGCTACATCGCTTGGCGACGGACACTGCTCCCCAGCATCCGACGCAAACTCGCTGCTCTCGGGTTTCTGCAAATTAAATCGATGGACACTCCCCAGCGTCCTACGCATTGCCGACGGACGCGTCTGTCGCAACTTGAGCCTCTCTGGAACTCTATGTATGGCCGACGGATGCTCTGGGGGCAAACCCTAGTGTCCAGCGCCAGCATCTGACGCGACGGACAGCGTCCGTCGCCTAGGACTTTAGCGTCCGACGCCCAGAAAACGGCTCTCTCAACTCTGGTTTTCTTTGTGATGAATATGGAAGTTGTTCTAGGCTATCTTACGGTCACCATAGGCTTGCTTAGAGCTAAGGTTGTCAAGTGTGCACCACACCTAATTCATAAAGCTCTCCTAAGTCAAGCTACTAGTCTAACCCCTCTTGATAGTACGGTCAAAAATCAAATAAAGCCCTATCTAATGCTAAGTGCCCTTCATCTCCTTATGACACTTAGACCTATCATCCTAGGGTCTTCATCATCTTGTCTTTGGAATCCGAAACGATATCCATCTTGGGGCTTAGTATAACCATTGATGCCCATTCACATTGATCACTATGGCTAATCTACGCATAACCTTTGCAAAACACACATTAGTCATAATAATCTTCATTTATCATTAATCATCAAAACCAATAGGGCCATGATTCTTCAATCTCCCCCTTTTTGGTGATTGACGACAATAATCCTCGAGTATAAGATTTGAAATATATGGTTAGGATTTTAAGTGACTTGGTTGGATTGAGCAATGGTTAGTGAATAAGAGAGAATGATACTTGCTCATCCAAGCCAAGCCACAGCATGTACTCATAGATATGAAATGAATAACAAGAGTACCTCATGATATGCTCAAAGATACATCAGAGTATTTCACGGAAGCACAATCATTAGAGCATAGAGACATATCATGAACCAAGGTGACAACTCACAAGATATATTAGTGAAAAGCAAGAGTTTGTCACACAATCAAGTATCTCACAACCAAAAGTATCACACATATATACAATGCATAAAGAAGACATGATGCATTGTAAGAATCAAATCCCTCCTCCTATCTCTAATACTCAACTACTACCCTCTCTCCCCCTTTGGCGCCAAGCACCAAAAAGCTAAGCACCAGGAGGTGGAGCAGTCGGGTCGCGAGGACGAAAGTCAAACAGAGTATAGTCGGGACTGTCGTCATTGTCCTCTGCTGCCTGACCCTCAGTAGCTGGCATTGACTGTGAAGCAGTCTAGGTAGGCTGAGGTGGAGTAGACTCGGGAAGTGGAGCTGCTGAGTGAGAAGTTGTTGCTGACTCTCCTAGCTCCCCCTGTGGCTCTGAAGGTGTGACTGTCGTAACTAGAGCCGTTGACGGTCCTGCCTCTATAGTAGTAGGCTCAAGGACCCAGTGAGTGTAGACTCAAGGCTGAGAAGGAGGAGTCACTACAAGCTCTGGAAGTGTCACTGCTGCTGCAACCTCTTCTGGCTGACCCTGAGACGTAACCGATGTCTCTGACTCCTCTACATCAACTGCAACTGTAGTAGCCTCTGTAGTGATAGCAACTAGAGGAGGGGTGGTCACTGTCTGAGTAGAGCAGTCCGGTCCAACCTCCGATGAGGCAACAGAAGAAAGGTTGGTGCCAGTTGCTAGTGGAGGTACCTCTATAGGCTGAATGTCATGCTCTGTTGTTGACGGTCCTTAAGTACCAAAATCAACCATCAACTAGACAAGGAAAAAGATCTAATTGAAACCAATACTTAGAAATAGGGTTTATACTGATAGAATTCCACGAGTTTTGGTGAATGTCTATTTCTGCAGGGGGATATTAGGAAATATGGAGGAAAGGCCCACATGTCATGTTTACATAGAGATAATCATCATTCGCGGAAACAAGAATACTCTAGAAGGGTCAAGAAGGCGCAGGAAGAAGGGAGGCCGAGCGGGCCCAGGGGCAGGGTGCCCACCCTACCCCTGGGGCGGCTGCCCTAGGGCAAGGCCCAATAGGGTCTGCCTTGTGGGACCACCTCTCCACTGCCTTTGAGATCACATCTAAGCCCTCCATTAAGGTCGGTTTGATCCGACGGTCGATGTTCATTTGAGGAGGCTATATAAGGAAGGCCCCCAAACCTAGAGGAGGAGAGCCTCTCTGACCTAATTCATTATTCATCATCCATCTCAAGAGGAGAAGCCCCTGATCAAGCCCTAGAGCCACCACATCAACTAGATCTCTAGTTTAGCCTAGCTATATAGGATTAGAACTAGAAGGAATCAATCTTCGATTGGTTTCTGGATCTGTTAAGAGGATTATTGGTCATTCTCTCCCTAGTTCTTCATTGTTCTTCATTTGTTCTTTAATATTATGAATAACGCTTTGCTCTACTTCAATATATTGTTTATGACTTTACTCTATTCATTTATGTTCTTAGTTATATTGTTCTTAGTCTATTATGATTATATACTTGGCTTAGTTAGATCTGAATCATATCCATGTTTAGGATCGTATAGCGTTTATCCATCAGTACTATGGGTAAATGATAGATATTGTGTACGCGTGGTGCCTAGACCGTATTTATCTGCGATTGTACCCTACATTCCAGATCGTGAGGTAGATCGCGGGATTGACAGTCCTGTTGAGTCCTTTGTAGTCCTCCTCCAGTTTGTAGGGCAGGCAGAGCAGTTCTATTACGGAGAAGTGATTGCTATGTTCTTCATCTTCCTTAGTAATACTCACTACACATGAATATCTCTTATCTCACCATGATTGCCAAGTGTAATTGCACTAATCATAGTATGCTAGACTGTATAGTTAAGAATGACTTAGGAAATATCTTTGTAGTTCATCCTAATTCCATGCTAATGACTTGCTAGAATATCTATTGAGGTGCTTATCATTATCTTATGTGGCTAATATATATGCTGATCAGTATTTATCTTTTGTCACTATTCATTCATTATGTATATCTTATGTGATACTTATCTTGTACTGAGTGAGATAGATGAAAACTCTCCATTACACATGCAGTGATACTCATTAATCATCATTACTCATTCCTTATTTATTCCTTAGTATCCCTTCCCAGTGGTAAAAATATAAATAACGATACCTGGAATACTCCTGGTTAAAATGCTACTTCGGTATAATCTGTGCGCTTGCAGAAATTCATTTATATTTACTTAGAGCAACTGCATATTTCTATACCACATCTCTTTGGCATGCTAGGGATGACAACCTGGCTTAAGTGTCATAAGAAATGTCAACATCTGCTATCTGCTATGACTAGAGAGTCCTTGCCAGTCAACTCTCGGTAGGTGTAACACCCTAGTTTTAGGTTTTTGCAAATAGAGTTAAATATGAGCTTTTATTCAATTTATACTCGTGAAAATATAGGGGCACTTAAAACATTTTGGAATAAAAGCAATTCACCTAGAGCTTAGTAACTTGTATGTTGCACTCATGTTGAATCTTTGATCTTTGGTTGAGTGTAGGATAGGTTGGGTGAAGTTCAAATTCAAATTTCATTTGAATTTGAGCTAGTTTTCAAAAACTAAAAAAAGGAAAAGAGCTCTTCTTTCTCTCTCTATTTTCACTCTTCTGGCCCAGCAGCAGAGCTAGCCCAGCTCGGCCTCCCTCCCACCGTACTCCCTCCTTCTCCCTCGACCCAGTCAGCTCGGCCCAAAGCTGAGGCCCACGCGGCCACTCTCTCTTGCTGCCCTGTGGGCCCATGCTATCGGCGCCAAGGACAGTAGCAACACCCACGCGCACACGCCTCCTCTTGCCCTCACTCACTGATCTACGGGCCTGCCTCGACGGCACCAACGGGCCATACTCCCGCACCCACTCCCTTCCTCTCTCACTGCCCCACTGACCCCATGCGTTGGTCGCCCCGTCCTTCTTCCTCGGCTCAGCGGAGATGCCGCACTAGCATCACTGCCATGCGCCGCCTTCACTCCGGCTTGAAGACCATTGATGTGAGGCCATCAAGGAGGCCATCAAGGACCGCATTGACGCCCCTGTCGCGATCGTGCCCGAAATCACCGCCCTCGCGTGCCTATAAAGCCAGCCGCAGCGCCCCTTTCCCCCCTGCTCTTCCCAATTCGCGCACAGCACCCGCACCGCCGCACCTGCGTTCTCGCCGTCTCGGAGCTCCAGCGCTGCCGCCGTGAGACCTTGGAGCATCACATCGACGTCCCGACTCCGTAATGCCTTCTACCACACATTTTCACCCTTGGTTTGGCCGTAATGGCACTCACTGTGCCATTTCTGTTGTTCCAGCCGCTGCAGAACGCCGACGGAACGCTCGGAGCGGAACCAGACCTCGCCACCACCTTGACTTCACCCACGGTGATTCTCTCTCCCTCCTCTCCCTTTCAATTCGGCCAAATTGGTACCGTATGTACCAATTCGACACACACAGTGGCCGCCGGTAATGGCACCACCGCGGTCACCTCGCACCAGCTGGTTTGGGCCTCAACTGAGCACTCCACCACCATCGCACTGACACACACCGTACCTCTCTGTGCGTTCAATATGGTTTCTAGCACCTCACATTGTCGTTTCCCGCATGCACAGAGCAGGCCGGCCATGGCGCCGCTGCAGACGCACCATCTCGGTTACCCAGAGCCCCACCCGAGCCTACCCACGCACTCACACGAGCACGCAGAGAACCCTGGTGCTTTCGGTTGGACCCGAGGAGGTCGGGAGCGTCTTTCCAACGCTCGCCGGCGAGCTCAGAGCTCGGCCAGCCATGGCGCCGCCGCGCGCCGGAGGGGAAACCTTCCCCTTTATTTTGCAACCGTCCGATCCACGGCGCACGGCCGGGATTACACCATACCGGTTCGGTGTGTAACCGACGCACCGTGGACCCTTGCACCGCGGGCCACGCGCACGCGTCAACACGTCCACACGCACGCGTGGTGCACCGCACCAGTCGCGCACGACCACGTGGTGCGCACGTCAGCGGAGACTCGGTCAACACCGACCGCCTCTGCCTCTTTTGCACTTTGACCCCTCGGTTTTCCGAGAATCAACCCGCAATCCACTCCAGTTCTATATCCTTTAAATTCAATCATGTTTTCTTCTATTTTAGACCCCGTTCTTTTGCAAAATAGGACCCGTAGTACGTAGCTCATTTTAAACTCAGTTTTTATTTATTTTAATTCCAAAATAGTTCTATCTAATTACAGAAATGCCATTCAAACCTTTAAACTTGAATATCTTGCTCAATTTTAATCCGATTTGAGTGAATTTCGCGTCCACGTGATCGTAGCAACTTGTAGAATATTTTTGAAAGCTTTATACCTTCTGTTTTTATTGTTTGGTGTACTGTTCTAATTAAACTCTCTTTGTTTTCATGTAATGAATGTATTGGAATGCTTGTATGGTGATTGATTAATGTTTAGAAGAGGGTGAGCAAGTTGGGTTTGAGGAGCAGTACCTTGACCAGCAGGACCAGCAGGAGAACTTTGAGGAAGGCAAGTGTAACTAAGGCCCCTTGCACCTATGTAACCTTAATTCACCTTTTATTTATGCATGAGTCCATTTAATTTGATAAACCATAGGCTTTCATATACTAGAACCTTGATCCATATACCTGGTTTACCTATGGGAAGTAGTTGCATTATTGCTAGATGTGTTATGCTTACATTGACAAATGCTTAAACTTGACTAATGAACTTATGGAACGAATGTAAAATGAGGCTTTTTAGCAACATGATAAAGGGGGCTAAAGCACGGGTTTTGTTGCATTAGTACCTCTCCATAGGACTCCCCTGAAGCGGCCACCCAGGAAGGCCGTACTACCCCGAGTGTTATATGGCTCTGACTTTAACTAATTACCTAGTATGTCTCTAGCTTGTTAGTGGTTACCATTTGTTGGCGCAAGAGGGGTGTCGGGGGATGCTTGGGGTTTTCCTATCTTGGAGGCATGCATGGTGCTGCGACCACATGTGATGACACAAGAAGGAGAATACCCATGCATACTTGCCATCGAAACCTTGCAGTCACTAACTTGTTAGGGTATCTAGCGAAAGGTTATGTAGTGAAACCCTGCCATGCCTCCTTGGTAGAGGCAGTGTGGACTTTATAAACCCCGGCAAATGGGAATCACGGCTTGGAGGTAAAGATGTACAACCTCTGCAGAGTGTAAACCTATCATGGTAGCCACGCTCACAGATACGAGCGACCTGGATCCTTCTTGATAGTTGTTACTTGGGTTACATGGATGGTTCTGGATGATCTAATATTGCTTAATGACTTAATCACTTGTGATGGGTTTTTCTCACTAAAGTAGTATACTTGTTTAATAAAACTTGACCAACTAAAATTGCTAACCGTAGTCAAACAGAGTCAAGCCTTTTATGCTTTTAGTACCCTGGTTACTCTTTCTAAGCTGTGGTAGGCTTACACTTGTTTTATACAATGAAAATCCTGGATGGGTACCAGATGGTGGCTTTGAGGACTTTTCAGAGGATGTCGAGGACTTCTAGATGATGTCTCCCAGTCAATGTCCCTATGGCTAGTTTATTTATGTTCATGTTGAACTCTACAATATTGATGTAATAATGTGTTGAATATCGATGTAATAAAGTACTTTACTTTGGTATTCTACAATTTGTGAGTATATGTGTGTTTGGACATCCTGGGCACACATGTATGATGTACTTGGTTTTGCTATGCAAAACTGGGTGCTACAGTAGGAGGCTGTCAGGTCACGTGTGGCCTCCTCAATGGTAGCGCCCCGGGAAGGTGTGAATCCAGTACGAAACTCGCCCGGGGAGGCTAACTAAGATGACACCTAGGTCATCGGTGTCTGGTAGACTAGTGACGAAGGTGCCTGACTCTGCTGTCCACAGGACGGTAAAGCTGGAGTGGGCACCACAACTGGAGTAGGCTCTGGCTGAGAGGTGAACTGCTGCTGAGAAGTACTGGGCAGTCCAAGCTGTGGTGTCAGGGAGGTTCCAAAGGTAGAGCTAAGAAGATGTGTAAGAAGCAGTGTCTGCTGTCTCTGAATCTCAGTCTACTCTCTCTGGTAAGGTAGGAACTATAGCTGGAACTCATCCTATCGAGCATGTGACTGAGCCTATGCTACCAACTGCTGAGCTGCTAGTCTCCGGACCTCCTCAACCTATCTCCTCTTCTCCTCTGCCTATCGTGACTACTCATCCTGCATCCTAGAGAGGATGGACAGGAGGGTAGCCTCTGAAGAGCCTGAGGCTGGAGCTGGAGCTGAACCAAACCCACCGGCCTCGTGGTCGGGTGACTGAGGTACGTACTCTGGAATCGGTCGGTAGTCCTCATCTGAGCTGTCTGAGGAGAGGTCCTCTTAGTAGGCATCACCCTCTGGCTGGGTGTCTAGGTCTACGAGCTCGAACTCAGCTAGCCCCTGAACTGCAACATCCTTCTGCTCCTCTGTGTCCGGCAAGATGCTGATCTGGCATGTGTAAGGACCCTGTCCACATCTCCCACGTCCTCTGCTACTGTGAGAAACAAGCTGTGACATGTTGTACTATGTGAAGACAGTGGCTGACCGGGTAAGATTGGTAAGGAGTATAGCTGACTCACCCCAAGCAACCAACAGGTAAGAGATCCAGTAAGCATATTGGAGCTGCCAGTGACCTCTGAAGCCTGCTGCAATAATGTCCTCCATCTCGCTGACAATTAGATCCCAAATATCAAACTTCTCCATCCGGACTAGTTGAGCTAGGAGCCACAGCTGCAAACATGTCAGTGTCTCTCGGGCTCCAACTCTGGAGAGAAGTGTACACCTAAGTACCTCGTTCAGAACACGGGTAGTCGGCGTGATGTCACGCGGGCGGCGACTGGACCCATCTCCGAACGGTTGAATGAAATAAGGCCATACAAAGTCTATCGACGGCACCACTCCATCGTGTGGTCGGCGGGGTGCCTCCTGGTCGCCGTAGCACACGGTGTGAATCCTCGTCCCTGAGGCCTCAAGGTGGAAGATCTCTCTGAATATGGAGGCGTAGATCCTGTGGTCTCGTCCTCTAAATCTGAAGTGGATATACTCATGGTATGGAGAGACCCATAGCGAGGCGTAGAACTGTCTCACCTAGTCCTCCTGGTAAGTGCCAACACGACCGATCAGCCGGGTCAACCCCTATAGGTGCTGTAAGTGTTGGGCAATCTCTAGGCCACTAATGTCAACTATAGACTGGAGGGGGCAGATTCTGTGTGCTCGAAGCGGTGCATCTGTATCAATGTAACCCCGGTATAAATCCTCGTGCAGAGTGGTGTAGAAGTTTGGACTGGCATGAGCGTCTCGCTGACCTGGAAACCAAGTCTAAAAGTCAACAAATCTCATATCCTGGATTTGCTTTGCTAACAGTGCTCGAACCTGGTACCTCACCGGGTCTGGTAGATGTGGTCGAGGTGGAGGTCTATCGTTGCGCCTCGGACCTTCTGGCCTAGGTGGCACCGAGAGGCGAGAGCGCGTGACCCGGCGAGGCACCAACTCCTCGACGGAGGCTGGCTCTGTGGGCTCTGTCTGCTCAGGGTCGTCTCCCTCTGTAGCCTCTAAGGGCTCAGTCTCTGTCTCTGGAGCTGCCTCTATCTCTGACCGCGATTGGGACTAACGACATGCTCCACGGTGAGGAGGTGAACCAATTCTCAAATCGGCGCGACGTCCACCCTGCTCTGCTATCTTTGCTGCCTCTGTCGCTGCCAAAGCTGTCACTAAAGTTGGATCCATTAGTGGTCTCTTCCACTTCTTTGATACTTGCTTCGCCTTGCCCTTTCCCCGATCAGTGGGCGGACGTTGTGGAGGTGGAGGGTCACCACCACTACCAGGGATGGGGCCGGCATTCTTCGTGCATGCCATTGCCGGGCATGAGAAGAACAACTGTCACTGAGAGATAACTGTCACTGCCCAAACAAGAATATGCCAAAGAAATCCACTGACACTGAAAATCCCTAATCACTGACAAGAGTGGCTATCCAAGCCTTGGACCGATCCTCTTGAGGCTTTGCCTCGTTCCTTACTCGTGGGCTTTGCCCCGAGTTCACTGTCACTGCCAATGCAAACCTCTGACCCGCTGCACGATAGAGATAGATAGGGATATATAACAAATAAGAATATAACTAGAGATAAGATAGATCTATAGATAGCATGAATTAGATAAGCACTAGATCAATTCTTGAAACTCTACCTCAACACACACGAAAACGAAAGGAAGGGGTAAGCTCCTTTGTCAGTTTAAACTACAATCTGCAACCCTAAATAATGGATGAAATGACTTGAGATTTTGGTTGGAGAGGATGATAGTGGATAGGTGAGGTGTTCAAATCATAGATATGAAGCTGATTGAAACAAAAGAGGGCATGGTCACCTTAGCAAAGGAATGAACCAAGAAAACCCGAGGCAGAACATAGCCGGCACTACTCTGAGGAGGATAGCACGACGACATGGAGTTGACTGCCCAGCGTTGAGAGCACACTGACGGTGGCGCTCAAGTTCAATTGTTCGGCTGAACCACCCGAGACAGAGAGGGGAAGAGCGAGGAAAGAGCGGCAGCACTGGAACTAGAGCTCACCGGCGGTGAGCGGCTCTAGGGAGGGCGGCATAGGAGAGGGCAAGAGAGAGGAGCGGTAGTTCAGGCGGCGCGGTGTACGGATCAGAACAAAAACAAACTGAGAAAGAAAAGCAGTTTTCAAAATGCATATACGCTCTGTTATGTGGCGACGGACGCTCCGATGCGATCCAACGGACGCTGAACCCTAGCGTTTGTCGCCCTAACAGTAAGGGTCCAGAGAGCTCCAAATCGCGTCAGACACATCTGATGCCCTCACGACAGACACTGGGGAGCGTCCATCGCCCCTTAGCTGAGTGATTTTCTATGCGGACGATTGCGACGGACGCTAAGGCAGAGGAGCCGAGCGTCCGTCGGCAGCGTCCGATGGGTTTTTGAAAAAAAATTTCAAATCTGATTTTGTGCCTTTCTCCTAATCAAGTCCTAATCCCAATAAAATGCAAATAACACGTGATTGGACTTGATATGAGAACCATCTCTCAATCTCTCATTTTCAAATATTTTACCATAGGCTTAAATTTAGTTTTTAGCTCAAAATAGTCGAATGGAATCGCAAGGAGACATCATAGGGCCACAAGAGGGGTATAGTCATGACTTGAGCTTGGAATGCTCCCCCTAAGTGGACGAACCCAGCGGATGCTCAGACTTAACCAAAGAGAAACAATAAGCAACAAATGCAAATGCAATGCATTACTTGGAATTTGAATCTAGGTTGCTTGCAAGTTTAAACTGCGGTTAGGCTTCTTCACACGTTTTAAGGACGGTTATCCTAACCGCATTAGTCAATCCTATGTGCATTACTAAATTAAACATGTTATGTTACACATGAATGCATCGTTGGTTCACTCAAGATCATTTTTTAGTGAAGTTAAAGTGATCAAGCACATTTAACTCGTTTCTCAACCTACAAAAGGTTATCTCATCGAGTGGTTTAGTGAAGATATCCACCAATTGATCTTCGCTCCTAACACCCACTAGTGATATGTTCTTTTTAGCCACATAATCTCTAAGAAAGTGATGGCAAATATCTATGTACTTGGTGGGAGAGTGTTGAACCAGGTTGTTTGCAAGTTTTACGGCGCTTTCATTATCACACAAGAGTGGAACACTTTTTAGAGTAACGTCGTAATCTAGGAGAGTTTGTGTCATGTATAAGATTTGTGCACAACATGCTCCCGCGGCTATGTATTCCGCCTCGGCGGTAGACAATGTCACACTATTTTGCTTCTTTGAGGACCAAGAAACAAGTGATCTTCCTTGCAAATGGCACCCTCCGGAGGTACTCTTCCTATCAACCTTACACCTAGCATAATCCGAATCGGAATAGCCAACTAGTTGGAAGGGAGCTCCTTTGGGATACCAAAGGCCAATCCTAGGGGGGTGTTGACACCAAAGGTGGCAAACGGAAGAAGACCGCAAGCGTATGGTTGTCAAGTGTAGCTTTCACCGGGAGTATTCCAGGTATCGTATTTTCCACAGGGAACGAGAAGTGAGTTAACTAGGAATATGGATATGGCATATGATGGATCAAGGGAGACTATGATAACTAGGTTGAGAGGTTCACTATAGCAAAGATATCTAACAAGGTATAGCTGGTTATACTAGCTTTATCAGCCCTTCTCTTGTAGGCGGCGACGGGATAGATCAGAAAGAGGACAAAACTCTAACCGGACTGCGCCATCAAGTTGTATTGAAGCCCTACCTTTTAAGAACTTATCTGACATGCGTGGTGGAATACAAAGACTAGATAGAGCTGTCACCTTCTACTAGCATCCACAAACAATCCGCGCGATAAGCAGTTTACAAAGGTAACATCTAGCCTAGACACCATGTCTACACTTATCTTACTACTTTAACCTTGGCCTAAGATTAAAGCACTTCACTCAGAGCAAAGCGATGAACAAGCGTGAAAAGTTGTATAACAGCTAAACCAAATTTAGAATACTAAATACTATAAAGAACTCAGAAGAAGTCACTTACAAGTGCTAAACTTACAAGAGACTCGCATCTGCTGAGGAAGAACTCCAGAGAAGATTCCTGATAGATTCGGGGCTTTCTCCAGAAGAATTCCCTCACTCTCCTCCAACTAGCATAACACTACTGAAGAGCTCCGCTAAGAGACTAGAGAGTAGTATTTCTCTAATGAGGCACACTTGAGAAGGGAGCTCTAGGGGTCTATTTATAGCTAGAGGTGGAGTAGGGGCTACTCCGGTGCCACGTCAGCGATCCGCGTCACCTTCATCAACCACTGTTGGATCCAACCGACTTCAGAACCGCCTTAGGATGAAAGGTGATGATTTCAACCATGTGGGGAGTGAGTGAGGCGGTTGTGGGGGTTGGAAACGCCATAGGGGTGGTCGGCCGACCACACCCCTGGCCTATAGGCCCTCCCTTGATCTTCTAGCAGGTGCCACACTGGTTAGAGACCAAGTGGGGGGATGGTGGGCCCCATGGGCGGTCGGTCGACCCCCTATACGGGTCTGTGGCCCACCCCTGCCTTCTGGATGCTGGTCCCACCTGTCATAAGCCTTGGGTATTTGTTCTGAGTTGATTGTCAAGCTTATCTCCTTGATGTGGGCCCATGGATCCTTGTGATGTAAATCTGAACCGTTGGGAGAAAACACACTTGGATCCAAGGGGTAGAAAGTGCTCTAGAGGGTGGTTCTTGGATCATGGGGGTTGGGAGGCCTAGGGGCCCCACAGGGTGGTCGGCCGACCACCTAAATGGGCCCACTAGCTCCCAAAAGTGTCCATTTATCATTACCTGCACTCAAATAGTCAAGGGACATGTGGAACTAGTTATTGAGTAAAATATGTTCATATTATGCTTGTTTTCCTTCGAATATGAGGATGTTGACAGTATTTTGATGGTGACAAAATAGCTCATAATTACCATCAACAAGATCCCCCATACTTACCTCTTTTCTTGTCCTCGAGTAAAGGTTAAAAGATAACAAGACTATGCTATTCGAAGTATAAAGCAAGCATAAAGATTCACTCAAGACATTTTGTCATACCAATGGGATATGTGGTATTGGCTAACATATATCCTTGAGAAGTTGAGAAATGGAACAGTTCTCAAGGCAAAGTCATCTTCCCAAATCATATTTTAGTGCTTGGAGTTTTTGATAATTTTTTTCAAAAGAAATCTCAAAAGTCAACTTACTCTCTTATAGTACTCTAAGTCACTCAAAGTGTATGATTACTTACCAAGGCATAAAGAGGTTGCCTTCTTTGTATCTCCCTATTTCTAAATGGCTTATGTGGAGCTCACGTAGGGATAAAACAATGTAGCAAACTTGCCTCACTTATATTGTAAAGTCAAAACAAGGATCCAAGGAGAAGAACGTCATAATCCTAGATCAAGATGTGCATGTGTGTGTACAAATGGTAGATGACTAACATGTACTCCTTAACTATGTATATGATCTCTCTAACTTTAGGATTACTTGAGATGGATATCATGAATCTTTTTTGTGAGCTTTGCTCATCATCATTTTTCATTTATGATAGCCATATCTATTTTTGAAGGATTTAGAGAGAGATCATAATATTTTATTCTAGAGTATTTATTGGATGATCATGGATCATGAAAATGAAAGGCATGTTTTTGCGTACTTCCAGTGTAGAAGTAGCGAAAATATGTGGTGTGCACGTGATCTTGATCTTTGAACTATGACATAATTCTCAACAAGGATCACAAGGTTTGACCAAACTCAAAGGTTTTGAACATGCATAGGTATTTATGGCTTTGGTAGGATTTTTCTCACTATAGAGGAGTAGTGACATTATGGTTTTATGACATTTTCAAAAATTAATATCCAACAACTTTAAATAGAAAGGGTATGAATCATGAGCTGAGACTATATCACATTAATCAACAACTTAGTCCATATGATCTTCCTATCAAAGTATTTTCCCACTAGCATAAACAAAAAGCAAGAATTTATCTTTATGACGCTTTTGCCCTTTAAACGTCATAGATCATGTCATTTTTCAAAATTTTAGCTTTGGAAGCGATCTTCTTGTTTTATCCAATATAAAAAGGAAATTAAACTAACTGATGAATTTCATGAAGAAATTATTTTATTTCATTCTTATTTTTGAAGGGAAAATGAGTAAACAAAAGAAAAGCATCGAGGAAAAAGGGAGAGATGTGGCAAACCAGTCAGAATAGACGTTTGAAGTTGAGTGGATGTTGGCTGGTGGGCTCGGGTCCTATAAGCACGGTCGGTCGACCGCCCCCTGGGGCCGTTTGGCCACTTCGATCTCTGCAACAGAATTCCTTACCTCTGAATGTTGATTCACTCTGCCTGTTCTGAATTTTGGCCTCCAAAGTGCATCGGCCGATGCACAAAAGTGGTCGTTTCGGTCCGGCTTTTTTGTGGAACGTGTCATGAGTGTGTACAACATGGTTTAGTGGTTGAATTGGTGCTTTGAGAAGTTGGAGTGTCGACCGACCTCCCCCATACTTGTTTCGGGGCATGCTGAAATCAGTGACAGACACAGATCAAATGCAGGGGTTCTACTGGGCAAAATACCAGCAGAACCAAACTTTTTTTATTGAATTCAAATCTTCTTAGGCACATGTTACATTGATGAAGGGAAAATTGAATGAAAATAAATCTAAGTGCGTAACTTATTAGTGGACTAGTGATCTATGGAGATGGAGGGGCAAAGAGATCCTCCCTCTTGATTGCCTGGGCCAAACGCTTGATCTTGGCGCTAGTACTAATGCGAAGATCATTGAAACTATCTTCTAAATCCAAACGGGCCATTCTTTCCTCTGCTGTCGGCTCTGCTAGCTTGGTATTGCTTTCCCTAAGCCTAGCGACTATTGTTGGCACAAATTATGATCAATTTTTCTATACTTAAAATGATGCCACCAACCTTAGGATCAGGGATAAACAAACACATCATGAGCATAGTTTATCAAATAACTAGTTCCACATATCCATGAGTGTTTGAGTGTTGGGATGAAGAAATGAAGCAAGTGAGAGCCAGTGGGACCCACATAGGGGGTCGACCGACCACCTATGGGCCCACCATGCTCTCCCCTCTCGGCCATGATCCAAGAGAGGCACTCAAGAGTGATTTCCAACCACTTGATCACTATGTGTTTCCTCTCAACGGCTCACAAGCAAAGCACAAGGATTCATGGGCCCACACTAAGGAGATAAACATAACAAACATTCCAGAATCAACAACCAGCACCTATGACGAGTGGGACCAGCACCAGGGAGGAAGATGTGGGCCAGTGACCCCAGGGGGGTCGGCCAACCACCCCCTGGGTCCACCTAGCTCTCACATGGTCCCCTGACCAGTGGGACCACTCCTAGAGGCCAGAAGAGGGCCCACTGGCCATAAGGGGGGGTCGGCCGACCACCCCCCTAGGTCAGTTTGCTCCTCCCAACCGCCATACCTTTTCCCCACGTGTTGGATCACCACCATCCATCCAATGACGGCTCCAGGGACGGTTGGATCCAATGGTGGAGGATGGGTGGCCCTGGATGGCTGACGTGGCAATGGAGTAGCCCCTACTCCACTCCCCCACTATAAATAGAGGGTCACTCTGCCCTCTCTACACATGGTGAAGAAGCCTACAAGCTCTATTCCTTGGAATTGTTCTAGTAGTTAGTCTAGAGTGGGAGTTAGAGTTGAGTCGAGCTTGCTCGGGATTTCTGGAGTTGTCTTCTAGGAAGTCTGGTATAGCCCTTGTATCTTTTATTCTTTGTAAGACTTTATCTTATTCAATATATTATCCTTTCCCTTTACTTTACTTAGTATTTACTTTGAGCATTACTATACTATATGTAGTATTGTTATATGCTTTTGCCCTTTAATAGCCTTTACATTTATAGTCTGTGATCCTTGTGACCTTTCCTGTATGCGATCATTTCCTATCATAGGGTGCTTTGATTATAGATCGTAGTCAAAATAATAAGTTGTGTGTAAGCGTGGTGCTTATACATTATCTTATCCTTGGTTACCGCTTGCTGCACGGATTGTTTGTGGTAGCTAGCAAGAGGTGACAGCCTTGTCTAGTCGTTGTATTCCACCATGTGTTGTCGAGGCAAGTTCTTAAAAGGTAAGGCCCCCGTAAGAAGAGGGCGCGGTCCAGTAGGAGTTTTGTCCTCCTACTGATCTATCCCCTCGCCTAGCATACTTCTATTGAGGAGGCAAACTATTATGTTTAGACTAGTTATTTAGCTAAGTATATTGAAGTAGAGTGAATTGCTTAGGAGTCCCTTGTACTCTCTCGTTGCCCTCCCACCTAGCTAATCTACCTAGTCCGTTCTAAGTATCATTTACCTTGGCTTATTCATTCATCAACACCTTCCTATCACATATATCATTTACCCCCCTATACTATTTGGTACTAAGTTGAGGTACTCTCTAGGATCTCTCTCTAATTATCATTTCTAGCTCAGCTTTCCCTTGGGATAAAATAAATTACGATACCTTGGAATACTCCTAGGTGAAGTGCTACAACGGTATAATCTGTGCGCTTGCGGATTTATCCAATAGTCATAAGAAATACCAGCGAACATTTCTGGCGCCGTGCCGGGGATTGGGATTTATCTCTATTTTTGGTGTGACGCTAAGAAATGTCAACAAGCATTTCTGGCGCCGTTGCCGGGGAAAGCATAGCCTAGAAATTTTAATTAGATTGAATCCAGAGATTCTCGTTAACTTAGCTATCAATTAGTCATAGGGACTTACCCTTGTCTGTGTCTTCCCTTCTTGTGAAGCCAGACAGTTTATGAGCGGTTTCCAACTGTCGGGAAACTATCTAGAAGATCTCGAGCAGTTGTTGAGGAGAACTAGACGTCGTCAAGTTCCCCCTCAAAGGTTCCTCTCGAACCATAATCCGTTCAAGGAAGGAGGCTCTACACCACCACTCAAGGAAGCTACGGCCCAGAAGGCGATCTCTGACTTCTCGGCTCCGTCCGCTACCCACGTAGCTCAGGGTCCCGAGGTCAACTTCGGGGATGCCACCTTCGAGCTGAAGCCCGCCTTGATCCACATGGTGCAGGCCAATCCATTTTGCGGAAAGCCCCATGCGGATGCCAATGCTCATCTCCAGCACTTCATGGAGTTATGTGGCACATTCACTATCAAGGGAGTGGCGTCTGACGCCATTCGCCTTCGTCTTTTCCCATTCTCGCTATTGGGAAAGGTGAAGCAATGGTTCTACGCCCACAAAGAAGAAGCCACTACATGGGAGATGTGTGCCAACGCATTCCTCAAGAAGTTCTTCCCAACGGGCAAAACCAATGCTCTTCGTGGAAAGATCTCGAGCTTCTAGCAACAATCTAACGAGACAATTCCCAAAGCATGGGAGCGTCTCCAGGAGTACGTTCGTGCCTGTCCTCATCATGGGATAGACGACTGACTCCTAATCCAAGGATTTTACCATGGGCTAAACAATATGGCCCATAGTCACCTTGATGCTGCCGCTAGAGGGGTGTTCCTCCAACACACAGTAAGGAATGCCAAGGACCTCATCGAGAAGATGGTGATCAACCAAGGATGGGGTGAGGAACGTCTCCAGCCAAAGAGGAGAGGTATGCACACCGTCAGTGAGGTGGACATGCTCTCTGCCAAGATGGACCTCTTGATGAAGAAGATGGACGAGAGGCCATCTACCCTGTCGTCGCCACACAAGCCATTGAAGTTGACCCATGGTGTGAGGTGTGCGGAGGAAATGATCACTTGGGCAATAGTTGCCCCGAGGCACCAAAGGAGGACGTGAACTTCATCAGCAACAACAACAACAACAAACGGGTATCGACCCCAACAACAAGGAAGCTGGAATTCACGCCCCTTCTACCAAGGTAATGGAGGTAATAGCAATTACAATAATTACAATTCCTACAATAATCAACCTTCATTGAAAGATCTTGTTCTTGGGCAATCTAAGATTAATGATGGTATAAATAAGAAAATGATTGCCATTGATAAAGTTCTTGAAAGTTTTGGTGAAAAAATGGATAGATTCACAACTGCTATGAAAAATCAATTGAGTTTTAATAAGATGCTAGAAACCCAATTAGCTCAATTAGAAGTAGTTATGCCATCCATAGAACAAGGTAAAATTCCTGGGAAACCAGAAGATTCAATTTAGCATGTTAACATGATAATAACAAAGTTCGGTAAGCCTCCACTTCGCTCCAATTGGGGCTATCTTCTCGATCCTCCCTTCATCATGAAGAAGGAAGATCCAGGCCACCCGATGATCAAATGCTCAATCGGACAACAAACGTTCCACACCGCCTTCTGGGACCTCGGATCAGGCGTCAACATCATGTATAAGGTAACTTATGACAACATGTTACGAGGACCGTTGGTCCCCACATATGTTCACTTGCAGATGGTAGATCAAACCATACGGTTTCCCGAGGGACTTGCAAGGGATATCTTGGTGAACATCCAAGATGAGTACATCCCCACCGACTTCATTATCCTGGACATGGGAGCTAACGTGGAAGTCCCCGTCATCTTGGGAAGGCCCTTCCTCAACACCACCAATGCAGTCATCTACGTAGGATCGAGCCAGATCCACTTCCAGTTCCCGAGTCACAAGGTAAAATGTGCTTTCAATGGTTATAAACTTAACAAACAGGATAAGGCACAACCACCGAGAAGAAGAGTTCGAGCCCCGCGTCAAAGGAAGCCGTACCCGGAGGCCAAGATCAACGAACTCAAGAAAGATGAACCTGCCAATCCAAGGCAGGTGTGGAAAGCAAGAGAGGTGCATACCACGCGGTCTCTGTCTCTGGAGCCATCAAGTGCACCCGAAGAATAAACCAGAAGGAGATTCCTACTCCAAGGATTTAAAATTAAGGAGCCTTCGCCGAAAGGTAAATCGGTAGTTATCTTTTATTTCCCTTCTTACATTTAGTCAAAACCTTTACCTTCTTTCATACTTAAAATTCAGAAAACTAAAGTTAGTATAAATAAAACTTGATAATTAGTTTAACTCTAAAATTTGACAAAAGCTAGGATCATAGGGGTGGTCGGCCGACCACCCATATGTATTTATCTTGGCTTAATTAAAAAGAGGAAGACAAAGGGATCTTTATAAAAGAAAATGAAAAAATAGAGCACTAGGGGGGTCGGCCGACCACCCTAGATGCCACATGATCATTTCCTTTCTTCCCCATCATCCTTTGTCCAAGAATCTCATGATTTGAGTAGTGATGCTTTAAAAAATCAGATTTATCTTTAGGAGACATCTCTTTTGCTTTGTCATGCTTTACATCAATCACTTTTGGTTAAAGCATGACACATCCTTGTCTCCCACTACTCCTTGTCCAAAGTGGGGAATCATGACATCCATCACTTTCACTTTGTCATGCTTTGAAAAAGAAAACACATCAATCACCTTTGAGCAAAGCATGGCATACCTTTGTCTCCCACTACTCTTTGTTTAAAGAGGAGAATCTTGACCACTTTAACTCAGCTTTTGATCACATCACATAGCATCTTTCACCTTTCACCAAGCACTAGAAAAACCATGAGTGGGTTCCCCACTTTAGGGGGTCGGCCGACCACCCTATTGTCACCTCCTCCTTCTCTTTTGCTTTGTGTAAGACATCCACTAAGGCTTGTGATCATGGCACCCAAGGGCATGCCCATGGGTGGTCGGCCAACCACTCCATGGCACCCCCTAGGTGCCATCTCCTCTCCCCTATAAAACTCCATGCAAGGAGAGCTCATTCCCTCACACCGCCACCAGAATTCATTCAGTTCAAGCCTCTCCTTGCCTTGCTCTCTCCTCTCTTCATTCAAGAGAAGTTCTTAGCTCTTAAGAGAAGTGGTGCTACTCCCTCTAGTCCACTAGAAGATATCTTGACCTCTCTTCTCTTAGCCCAAACTTCTCCCCCACAAGGCAAACTAGAGATTCACCTCACACACTCTCCCTAGTCTTGCCCTTATGTCCTTATTCCTCTCTAAAAGATGAAGAACCCGATAACATCCGCATTCAAGAAAATGAAACAAGCCATGAGTGGGAGCTCATCCCGACGCTCCTGCCAATCCGATGATACTTCCCAAGGAAGAAGAAGGGGAGGTTCTGCCCGATATACTTGGGAGAACCTCCAAATTGAAGAACACCCTCAGGAAGAAGAAGAAGCGCCGGAGGAGGTACCTCATATCGGGGCATTCATGGTGCCCCCAATGAGGACTTATGATCAACAGAGCAGTCTCTAGTTCGACCAACCAGGGTACCAAAGATATCTCTCTCTTCGGGATCGATCTTTCGAGCACACGAGGATATTGGATCCGGATCTTCTCTCCAACGCAGGTATGACCAACGAATTCAACACTATCTTTTCCACTATTGGTTGGTCTGGCTTTTGGAAAATAGAAGAGTTTGGAATTGAGTTGCTTACTATAGAATTCCTATGCTCTCTCCAAGTCTCTAATGTTGGAATTTCTTTTCACATGTTTAATCAAAGTCATAGTCTAACTTGGAGTCATCTAAGTGCTACTCTTGGTTTTAAAAATTCATGCTTGATAGACTTAGACCTTGCCATGCATAGGTTTAACAAGAGAAAGTTTTGGTTCTCTATCTCTGCTCTTAATGATTGCTCAAATCCTAAACCTGAGGAGATTCACAATCCTACTCTTCGTTTCATGCATCTTTGGATGAAAATGACTTTGTTTCTTGGAAGTATGTAGCGATCCACAATTTCCTCGAAGGGAAATCCACATAATATGATAGTCCTAGGAATACCAAGCTATCACATTATTATTATACAGCTGATACCACAGTCATACATTGCAAATTACAAGTTTACAAGTATTACAACTTAGAGATTCACACCCTACTACAACACTCTACTAGCGGAAGACGCATGCGAAACGATATCAGAGTAGAAGCAATGCGCCAACGGGTGAAGGCTCCTCCTTCATGGGCAACCTTGAGCGTAGGACAAGACCACCTAATCCTCCGGATCCTTGTTGTCGTCGTCGAAGATAGCATCCAAACCTGACAAATAACTTTCAGTACGATTTGTACTGGCCACTGTTTCCCACCCTATGCTTTGCTTTTGCTTTGTGGAAAGTGGTATGCAAGGGGTAGAGAAGAGAATCTATATCTGGTTGTGGTTTTCCCTATGCAAGCTCATTATTAAGTGGTATAATAATATAGTAGTAAGTTGTATATCAAGTTTTAACACATTTCCCACACATCCATCCCATCCACACACATCTCACCACACACACTCTCACACTCTCTAGGAGACAAGGACAACTCCCTCTCGTCCTTGTCTCAGCGGCTCATAGCCGGATCCTGCAAAACCCAAGGGGAGAGAAGAAAGGACTCATCTCACTACTCGAGAGAAGCGTAGGTCAAGGGAATGTCCATATCCAGGGACACGGCTATACGTATAGATCGATCAACTCTGCAGAGTGTGTACAACTGTACCCACAAGATCACCATCATCGGCATGTGCACTGTCTAGGCTGATACCGGGCTGTCTTCCAACCCAGATCGATACCATCCTGCCACTCAGCCCTGGGGCTCCCCAGCGCTCCGGCAAACTGAGACTGGGAGACGCAGCACCTGGCCACGGTGGTATTGCGCATCTAGGATGGTGCGGGATCCCAACACCGGCACCACCCACCCTATCACCTCACAACCAAGCAGTAATGGTATCGTCCAGATTGGTCGAACATACATCCCCCGCCCATTCAGGGACGAGTGGTGTGTACAAAAAAGTCCCATGGTTCTGGTCCTCTCGATATCCAGGTCCTAAGTGGGATCAGACAGGTCATCTCCTCAATTGGGGTCCTCCCCCGTGCCATCACAGCACCTCTATCCTGGGGCTCACCCCGGGATCTCCTCAAAACCCATGTGTACCTGCCACAGGTACCTCTCGTGGGGATGCCCAGGTCGGACCCCCGGCAAGACTCATCCCACAGACTCGTCGTAGGACCTGTCTGATCGACTCAACCCTCACCACACGCCAAGATCTCCCCAAGTTATTATCATCATTACGGCACACAGTGCCTAGCCACTCACAAATAATCCTCCACTCAGCATCACATCATAGACATAATGCAAAGTAGAAGTAAGCAGCGAGCAAGTAAGTAAAGCGAGTGTCTAGCCGAGCAGCGGGTGTGCAGGGGTAAGGTTGCGACAAGGTAAAGACTTTCCAAGCAAATCTACCATGCAACCTATCAGTTTGATTGCAGAAAGTAAAGCACTAGCATCTATGTATATGCATGTCTAATAGGATTCTACGAGGTTGGGTGGGACATGGCACCTGTTCATTATAGATCCGTAGTCACCCACATCCTGTTGCTGCCCATGTCTCCTGCCTCCAACGGATCACCGGTCCGCTCAACATCGCCCTCGATGTTACTACCTCAATAAAGCAACAAACAAAGAAGAAAGCAATCCATCCTAGACCAAGATCCAAATCAAAAGGCAACGACATAAAAAGAGTAGCTAACAACAAAAGACACCAAAAGACTTAGCCCTCACGGTGGTTGTCCGCTTTCCTCGGGCTCAAAATAAAACATGAGTGGTTGTCTGTTAAGAATAAGCTCGAGTCATGACCCCGAAATAGCCACACTTCCTGGGTTGATGGTGTCAACCTGTATGGCTTCAAGAGAAAAGGGCCTAGACTCTAACTTAACTTAAACATACACCACAACTTGTAGTCTTTCGATCCGAGTGTCATGGAAATTGATAGGAACCGAAAGATTGCAAGCGAGAGAGGAAGACAACACAACAGGGTTCGGCCTTTGTAGCCTTATACCCCCACAAGTCAAAACTAAAGAAAGAACAAGAAAGAACGAACAACAACGCAAGATGCAAGAGTTGTGACTTGGTCCCACAGACTTCGACTTGCACACCATGGAAATTGGCATAGGCAAAAGAGAGTGGGACAAGAGGAAGAGGGGGAGGGTTGGCTAGGCCGTCCATATCACGTCCTCAGTAAAGATGGTTTTCTGATGGTGGATCGAGTCGACTCGCATGGTTCCAAGGACCTAACATAGACCATAGCTTCGCTAACCAAAAGAGAGGTTGGAACGGGGAAATAAAGAAACACGATAGTGGTCTACTTCTCCCAATCCACACGCCATGGAAGAAGGCGAGGCATTGAAAGGAGCAATGCACAAGAGAACATACAACACCCAAATCCACTTGTAGGGTACCACGACCTACATGCACTAAATGGCACCTAGACACCCCTAGGGCCTTTGCAGTGCAGTTGTCACCGCAAGGACCTAAGAAACGCCACGATCTAAAATAGTTACAAGCATACAAGGGACTTGAGCACGAAAGAGCCAAAAGAGGGAATGAGAGAGAAAAGGATCCACCTTCCTTTGATCCACTCGCCATAACATCTGGCGGTAATCAAAGGAAGGAACAAAGAGATCGATAAATAAACACCAAGGGGAACAAACACGCGAAAAAGGATTCGGTTCCTTGGCACTTCGATCATCATGTCATGGCAAGGGACATGAACCGAAGTTGGAACAAGAGGACTCAATCCACGTCTTACTAGATTGACGAGGATCGATAAGAGAGGAACAGTCTCTGCATTCTCTCGACCAACGCCAAGGAAACGGAATAGAGACACAAGCTCGTAGTTCCTCGAACTTCACCAATTCGTAGGGCACCACGACCTACGTGCACTAAAATGGCACAAGGTAATCCCTTGGTCTAGGTGGTGCAAGCATACGAGATGGGTAAGACAAAGAGAAGCAAAGGAGGTAAAGTCCGATGGTCATTGCAAGATGACTTGCGACCATGAGCTCTACCTACACTAGTTGGCACCCGTCGGTTCCATGATTATCATTTCCCAACTCACCTCCCGCTAGACTAGGTCATGGAGGGCTCGAAATGTGCGGGTAAGAACCGCGTCGATATCGACATCGAGCCCACAATGACTGAATCCTAGGGATGAGGTTAGGAGCTAACAACCATAGCCCCACGGGGTTAACTAAAACCCACAGAAAGGAGCATGCTAGGCGTTACGACCATGGAAAGACGAACTTGCGATCGCAACGTGCAAGCACTCGCTCTCACAGCCGGCTCGAAGGCTCGGTTCAAAGACGAACAAAATACCATAACGCAAGAACCAACACACAAACCAAAACTGACAAGGAGTAGCACAACCACGTAGCTCAGATAGATAGAGAGATAGACAAATAGACCGGCACGAAGGCACGACACAAGCATAGATATAGATCAAATGTGACATGTATAGATGACAGTGTGGACAATAGGAACAAGTATGAAAATTGAAAGAGTTCTTGCCGACGTCGTGGACGGCGTCGGCGGGTTTCAAAGACTCAACCTTGCAAGACGGAACGTTGACGGTTTGCTGCAAGGGCCGACGGAGCGTCCAGGACCGTCACGGACACCTCTTCCTGCAATAATGAAATCCACGGCACGAAGGCCAGACAGAGCAGCAGGTGACTAGGAGCGTCGGAGCTTCACCAACGACGTAGCATGTCCATGGCTTCCCTGTGACAGCAGAAAAACTCGGCACGACGGCAGGTCTCAGAGACAAGGTAGCGACACAGGGAGGTAAGCAGAGCATCGGTGCTATGGGAGGCTCACCGACTGGATGAAGACATGGCGAGCTAGGGCTTGTTGGTGGAGTAGCACAGGAGGTCGGCGAGGCGTGACGAGGTGAGGTCGGGGTCACGGTGACAACGCAACGTTAGGACAAGGTCGATGGAGCAGCTTCTGACCGTGGCCACGTTCGAGGAGCTGAGGACGTTGATGACGTCAATGTCGGGGCTGGTGCTCGGCGAGGGAGAGGCTCGGCGCAGGGGCACAGCTGCAGTGGCTTGGTTCAGCAGTGACGTCACGGGAAGACGCAGGCGAGGCACGTCGGGGTCGGCTCGGTTGTGGCACAGGGAGATGTCAAGCGTGGAGTAGGCTGGGGCGATGGCGAGCTTCGGCGTCCGGCTGGTCAGCAGTTTGGCACTGCTGCGATGTCGTCGGGCTTGGTGAAGGGAGCGGTGTGGCAATGTAGTCCGGCGCGGGTCCTCCGCGGACGCCGCGGTAGCGAGCGTGGCGCTGCGACGACGGACGGGCTTCGGCCGTAGGGGTCCCGGCGCAGACACAACTCCAGCGACGACGGACGGGCTTCGGCCGTAGTCTGTTACCTTGAGGAGTGTGTCCTCTCTTAGGAAATCGTCGATGGGCAAATTCTATGCTTCTTTGAATTGCATTCTAGACAAATGATCGGCAACAGAATTTTCTACTCCCTTTTTATCTTTTATTTCAGGATCAAATTCTTGGAGTAGCAAGATCCATCTTATTAAGTGTGGTTTAGCATCTTTCTTAGTGAGCAAGTACTTTAAAGCAGCATGATCGGTGTAAACGATTACTTTTGCTCCTACTAAGTAAGATCTAAACTTGTCTATAGAAAACAACATGGCTAGCAACTCTTTTTCAGTTGTTGCATAGTTTAGCTGTGGCCCTGTTAAGGTTTTGCTAGCATATGAAATAGTGTGATGCTTCTTATCTTTGGTTTGGTCTAACACCGCACCAACAGCATAATCACTAGCATCACACATTATTTCAAAGGGGAGCTTCCAAATAGGGGGTTGGATGATTGGAGCTGAGATGAGTGCTTTCTTAAGAATGTAGAAAGCATCTAAGCACTCATCATTGAAGTCAAAGGGTGCATCTTTGGCTAGCAGGTTTGTCAAAGGACGAGCAATTTGAGAGAAATCTTTGATAAACCGCATATATAAACCTGTGTGCCCAAGGAAACTACGAATTCCCTTGACATTCGTGGGGGGTGGAAGCTATTCTATTACTTCTATCTTAGCTATATCCACTTCTATCCCACGTTCGGACACTCTATGTCCTAGCACTATGCCTTCGCGAACCATGAAGTGGCATTTCTCTCAGTTCAGGACTAAGTGCTTTTCTTCACATCTCTATAAGACTCTATCCAGATTCTCAAGGCAATCATTGAAAGTCTTTCCATAGACAGAGAAATTGTCCATGAAAACTTCCATGATTTCTTCGATCATATCGGAGAAAATGGACAGCATGCACCTTTGGAAAGAGGCAGGAGCATTGCATAGACCTAAAGACATTCGCCTATATGCATATGTTCCACAGGGGCATGTGAAGGTAGTCTTACTTTGATCATCAGGGTGGATTGGTATTTGATGATATCCTGAATAACCGTCAAGGAAGCAAAAGAAAGAATGCTTTGCAAGCCGCTCCAACATCTCATCGATGAAGGGTAACGGGAAGTGATCTTTCTTTGTGGCATTATTAAGTTTTCGGTAATCTATACACATTCTCCAACCTATGACGGTTCGTTGAAGAATCAACTCGTTCTTGTCATTTCTATCGACCGTCATACCTCCCTTCTTAGGCACAACTTGCACAGGGCTAACCCATTCACTGTTAGGAACGGGGTAGATGATCCCCACGTGCAGGAGTTTCAAGACCTCCTTCTTTACTACTTCCATCATCGCATTATTCAATGTACGCTGGGGCTCTCTAGATGGAAGGGCCTCAGGTTCTATGGGGACGCGATGTGTGCAAAGAGTGGGACTAATGCCCTTAAGATCTTGAAGAGAATAGCCTAAGACTGACTGATGCTTTTCTAAGATGGTGAGGAGCTTGAAGGACTCTTCAGGAAAGAGCTTGTCACTGATGATCACGGGGGCCTCACGATCGTCGTTTAGAAAGGCATACTTCTAACCAGCTGGAAGGGGTTTAAGTTCTATAGAGGGCTTAGATGGGGGCTCGGATTTCTCTAGCTCTATGGGTTCTTCTAGATCGTCTTCTTCCTAGATGAAATCTTCAGCTTCTTCATCTAGATCAGGGTGAGATGATTCTATAAGAGATGCAACCATCACTTCCTCTATGGGGTCAGATTCTGGGAGTGATTCCATCATGGTGTTTATGGAATTTGTGAGCGGAATTGAGAGTTTGATGTTACTCCCAAGATGACCCTTAAGACTTCCATCAAGAGATCCATCAAGAAATCTCATGAGTGGATGTCCAATTAACAAGTCGATTTCCTCTATATCAAATATGAAGAAACTCGAGAGGATATTGACTTTGTTAATTAGCGTAGGAATGGTCTGTGCAATACCACAACTCTCAATCAATTGTCCTAAAGGAAGCTTCAAGAACTTATTGGTTGGAGTTAGATCTACATTTCCTAGGATAGCATTAGCTAATGACTTAGACATAATGCTAACTCCTATGGTAGGATCGTAAAGAGAGTCTAACTTTGCTCTATTGATTTGACAAGGAATGGTTGTAGAGGAAGAGAGATTTTGAATTGGCTCGAATGAAGATTCGGCCTCTTCTAACCACTCATTGCTCATGATAGAAGCTAGCTCTTGAACCGTCTCCTAGTGATAGGCTTCTTCTATTCGGCTCAGAATGTGAAGGTTCGGAGCTTTTCGAGCGGAAGACTTCTTTTGCACGGATTAATTCAAGGCATTTCCAAAATCGGAAAACAAATCAGCCTTCATATCAAGGGAGAATTCCAAGGGATGAATTTCTTCTTCCCTTGGTGGTTCAGGTTCGATAGCAGGATCTTGAGATGTAGAGGGAAGAGTTTCGGCTATCGATCTTGTTTCTATTCTGGGGGTTGGTTTTTGTTCTTCTGCGGGTTCTTCATAATATACGTTAGTATAGGGGGTGTTATCAAGAATCTTCGTGAGAAGACTCTTCCCTGCACTAACGGGTAAACACAGGAAGGCTCCCCCGGAAGATAAGTCAAGGAGTTGCGCAGAATCTCTGCTAAGACTGCCATAAAAATGTCGTAACATTGTTGGCTCGGTTATATCAAGATCAAGGCCTGAAGATACTAGATCTACAAGACGGGCCCATGCTTCACCTAGAGGTTCTTTCTCCTTTTGTGAGCAGTTGATGACCTCTTTTCGAAGACGAATGACACAAGGGATAGGAAAGAATGCCAAACAGAATTTAGGCATCAATTTTTCCCAGTGTCCTTTCGCATCATCTACGTGGCGAGCGTACCATCGTTTGGCTATTCCCGTTACAGAGAATGGAAATAGCTTTCACTTAAGGGTACCTGGCCTCATCCCTTGGATATGGACACATGAACAAAGTTGTTCAAAGTCACATATATGAGTATAGGGATTTTCGTCTTCGTCCCCAAAAAATGGTTTTTCCTGAACCATCGCTATGAGACTTGAGCGAAGCTCATAATGAACGGCCAAAACGGTCTGAGATAATATAGGTGGCTCCAAGCTAGCGCCCGTTGGAGCACCATATTCAAAAAGTAGGGTTTGATCCATATGTGTATAGATGTGACTCTACTCCATGAAGATCTTGATCTTCCTACCCTCACAAAATTTGGAGTCAAAAGAAAACTAATGAACGAAGCAGAAATGAAGCAAGACACGAAAATAGATCGATCTCTTTGCTCGCTCCAATCCAACCCAAATCATTCGGTGGATTACCTCACAAGGAGACGCAACAACTATCCCATAAAACGAATCGCAAAACAACTAACCATGGAGGGAGATCGGGAGAGGGAATCAAAGAACAAAATTGCAAAAACGATGAATGCCAAGACAAGCAATTTCACAACCGACTCCCGGAGGAGACAAGGAGGTTACGACCTCCTTTCCTTGGACAAAATCTCGGTTCTTACACGTGAGACACGTGGACCTCAAGCAAGAAATTCTAGGGGAGGGGAAACCTAAGAGTGAGAGGTGGAAGAAGCAAGTACAAGAGGTGAGGATGAGGATAACCCTTCATCCCCTAATAATTAGGTCTAAGTGGACATTTTCACTTAGCCCCTCGATACATGATAGAACCACCTAGCCCTAGGACATTGTGATCCAACTCCCCGAATCTTTTTCATCTTTTTGATTGGATAGCCCTGCTTCCTGCCTGGACTTGTCGTCGCCTCGACACAACCTCTAGGATTCCACAACGTGCCGCCCCCGCTTCCTCGGAAGCTCTGCCCGAGTTTTGAGGCCCAAACCTGTAAATCGGTCCACCGGTGGCTTCTTGGTTCAACCATCGAACCACGAGTTTTGAGGCCCAAACTCAGAAACCGTCCTCCGATGGTTTTGAGGCCCAAACCACCAAACCGCTCAACACGCGCCACCTTGTCCTAGCATGGCCGGGTGCCAAGTACTCATGAGCCTTCCCGCTCGACTCGCTCACCCGCCGTCTTGACTTGGTCAACCTGGTCAACCTCCATGTCTTCTCACACTTGTCGATGCCAAGTGCCAGCCACCACAGCTAGTCCTCTGCCCTTCGGTCAGTCGGTCCGAGCCTCACGTCCGCCCTTCACCGCTCTCAGTCCATCAGCACGGCATGCCTCTACTCGACCTTCACCTCGCCATTGACTACCGTCTCCGAGCTCGACACCTGCACAACACAAGCCGATAGACAAGCAACTTTCTGCTTTCATAGTGGATTAGTGAGACATGCTCAAACTGAAATACTCATGTTGAACACTAAAACTGAACAACATGGGCACATATCAACCATGTGTTCGTAATCTCCCCCTTGATGAGTGCATTGTCAACACCAAAGCATTTCAGCTTGAGCCAACGAAGGTAAAACTCTCCAAATGACCAAAAGCCAAACAAAGCCAAACGAGGTCACTTGAGAAGAGCAAAGCATCCAAAACTTGGTCCCCAAAGACATGGGCAACGGCTCGACGCAACCAAGTAAAATCATAGCTAGCCCTCAAGAAGAGCTAGAAAAGGCCTCAACACCGCTAGCAAAGCTCAAGATACCAATTGGAAACCAAAGAGTCTGAAGAAACGTCGAAAAAGATGCTAGACCCTCCAGAAGAGGCAAAGGCTCAACACATCTAGCAAGAACTCCCACTGGACAAATGCAGCCGCTCAAATGAGTGCAAGAATGTGTCATGATACCGATTAGCTATCGAATAGCTATCCATGTAAATCTTTCCCCTTTGGTGGATGCATTCTCCCCCTTGACATGATTTCTCCCCTTGGATGAAAGGATGAAATGCAATCTTCCCCTTAGGTGGATGAGATGAAATGCAGAAAATTCTCCCCCTTATTGACACATACACTAAATCAAGACTGCTCTCCTACTACAAGTGCCATGAATGCATATGAATTCACAAGCTTCATAAATAGAGAAAGCACAATGAAAAGATGCTCTAAGTGATGTGATCCTGTGAGAAAAGCATAAGAGCTACAAGTGCTTAGCAAAGGCTCAAGTTGAGCAAAAGATTACTCAGAAGCTAAAACTAGATAAGAGTATGTGTGAGCAATTAATGAAAATCACCACTGAACTAGCATCTAGCATGGTATAAAGATAAGATCAACCTAGAGCAATCCTATGTATACAAGGTGAACTATTCCTAGCAAGGATCAAACATCATGCCAAAGACCCCATTACTTGTACCAATTCAAAACTATCAGAGTTTGCAGCCTAAACAAGTTTTGAGGTTAAAAGCATGTGAATGCGAGAGGTTGTAAGCACAGTTAAGCCACTTATCAACTAGGCAAAGCCTATGTCGAAAGACAATCACAAGCTTAAAGCACCGGTTTCGGTCATACACTACACTGCTCAAGTTCATCTCAAAGTGCAAAGAGAAGCAATTTCAATACAGTGATGTGCTAACTTGTGCAAACCCATCTCGATCTTATCAATTCACTAATCACTTAGAGCTATGGTCCTTTTAATACCAATTTAAGAACAATCAAGGTACTATAAGTACATGAATGATTAAATGTAAGAGCCATAGCAACCTAGCATGCACAAGATAGCAAAAGGGATCTCAATAAAGCCCTACACATACTAGTGGCTATTTCAGAGGTGAATATAGAATGAAATTCAGTTTTAAAGCCTTTCTAGCTTAGCTCAAGCATGTATCAAGTGATCAAAATGATACTAAGCTAAGCATCAACATAAGCACATAAACCAACTCAAATAGATCATAGTTTCATTAGGCTAGCTATATATGAGGCTCAAAATGCTCTATGGAACATGATGCTATGAGATGCAAAATGCAATATGATACAAACTAAAAAGCAAACACAAAAACCAAAGAAAAAGAAAAAAAAGACTAAGATACAAAAACTTCCCTCAACTAAAAATGGAAGCAAACACCCAACTCCCCTCGCTAACTGGAAAATGCAGCTTGGTCTAAAGGTTTTGTGAGGATATCGGCAAGCTGGTTATGAGTGTCAACATGATGAAGGTGAATGTCGCCTTTCTCATAGTGGTCTCTCAAGAAATGGAACCTCACGTCAATATGCTTTCTTTAGAGTGGAGAACTAGATTCTTGGCTACACTAATGGCACTCGTGCCATCAGAAAGAAGTGGGACACGGGTGTAGCTCAAGCCAAAATCTCTCAAGGTAGCGATCATCCAAAGCAATTGCGAGCAACAGCTAGAAGTGGCAATGTACTCAGCCTCTATGGTGGATTGGGTGATGCTAGACTGTTTGTGAGAGGACCAAGATACAGGAGAAGATCCAAGAAACTGACAAGTCCTCGATGTGGACTTACGATCAAGACGACAACCGGCAAAATCGGCATCGGAATAGCCACAAAGAAAGAGAGAGAGAAACCACAAGCCAAACTCAGGGGTAAAGTGGAGGTACCTCATGATGTCCTTCACCATCTACTTGTGCGAGGTGCGCGGCGATGCCTGAAAGCGTGCACACAAGCAGACGCAAAAATGAATGTCTAGCCGAGTCGCAGTCAAGTAAAGAAGCGACCTGATCATTCTCCGATACTCTGTCTGGTCCACCGGTTCTCCTTCCTTGTTCACATCCAAGGCCGTCGTGGTCGACACGGGCGTCAAAAGAGGCTTGGCCTCACCCATGTCAAACTTTTTCAGAATGTCTTTCGTGTACTTGCCTTAGTGCACAAACGTCCCTTCCCAGGTTTGCTTGATTTGCAACCCGAGGAAGAACGTCAACTCTCCCATCATGCTCATCTCAAATTCCATGCTCATAAGATCTACAAACTTGGCAACAAGAGCATGAGAAGAGCCACCAAAGATGATATCATCCATGTATATTTGGACCAAAAGTGAAACATTTCATTGCTTGAGGAGAAAGAGTGTTTTATCTATCGATCCCATTTTAAAACCCTTTGCAAGCAAGAAGGATCTCAACCTATCATACCATGCTCTAGGGGCTTGTTTCAAACCATACAACGCTTTGTGAAGTTTAAAAACATGGTTTGGAAACTTTGGATTTTCGAAACCGGGAAGTTGTCTAACATACACCTCTTCCTTTATATACCCGTTCAAGAAGGCACTCTTAACGTCCATTTGAAAAAGTTTGAACCCCTTAGAAGCCGCAAAAGCTAAAAGGATCCTAATGGCCTCTAAACAGGCAACAGGAGCAAAGGTTTCCTCATAGTCTATCCCCTCCTTTTGACAAAAGCCTTGGGCACCAACCTTGCTTTGTTTCTCACTACCACCCCATCCTCACTCTGTTTGTTTTTAAAACCCATTTGGTACCTATGGGGTGGCACTCTGTTGGAGATGAAACTAAAATGCAAACTTGGTTTCACTCAATGTTTTCCAACTCATGCATGGCATCGACCCAATCCAGATCCATCAAGGCGTGACCAACATCTTGAGGCTCAAAAGACGTAGCAAAAGCCGAATAAGCAAAGTGGGAAAGATAGGACCTGGACCGCATGACTCGTCGATCAATGTCATCGATGATGTTCTCCAGCGGATGCTGCTATTGGATGTGTCGGGGTGCTCGCCTGGAAGATGTAGCCTCCCCCCTGAACAACAGCTGGTGCTCCCTCAGGTGCAATGGGTAACGACTGAGGAAGCTGCTCGAAAGGCCCCCGTGTAGTGGAAGAAGACGGGTTGGGGCCGTGAGCCGAAGTCATCGTCGCATGGTCGACGGGGGCAGCCGGTAGAGTCGGCTCAGGATCACCCCAATCGGCATCGTCCTGCTCCTCCTCCACGAAGATGCTAGTGCGCAAATCATCCTCACCTGCATGCTCAAATGTAGTCGAAATACAAGGCATAGTCTCATCGAAAGTCACCTCACAAGTCTACATCACTCGGTTAGTCTCAAGATTAAGTACACGATAAGCACAAGAGTGAGATGCATAACCGAGAAAAATACCGTCTGAACACCGAGGTTCGAACTTATCAATCTTACCTTGATTGAGGACGAAGCACTTGCACCCAAACATCCGTAGGTGACTTACCTTGGGTGGCCTCCCAAATCGCAACTCATAAGATGTCTTTTTCTTGAAAGCCCGAAGAAAAATGTGATTGGAGACATAACAAGCAGAATTGATTGCTTTGGCCCAAAACCTCATAGGAGCCCTATGCTCATCGAGCATCGTCCTAGCCATCTCAACAATGGTCCAATTCTAGCGCTCAACAACACCATTCTGCTAGGGAGTGTGAGGAGAGGAAAACTGGTGATCGAGACCCAAGGAAGAGCAAAGGTTGGCAAATTGAGCATTCTTGAATTTAGTGCCATTGTCACTGCGTATCGCTCTCATGGCATGCTTAGGAAGCTCATTTTGTAGCCTCAAAATCAGGTCTCAAACATACGAAAAATCCTCATGCTTACTCTCCAAAAAGAACACCTAAGAGTATCTCGAGTAGTCATCAACGACTACAACCACATACCACTTCCCTCCCTCTAACCTAACCCGAGCTGGACCCACTGTGTCCATGTTTAAGAGCTTGCCGGGTTGTTTGGTCATGATCTGAGTCACAGGAGAATGGGAAGCGGCAACCATCTTGCCGTGCCTGCAAGGATGACAAACCAAGTCCTTCTCGAACTTTAGCTTTGGCAGTCCTTAGATAAGGTCCATTGAGCTAAGCCTTGCAAGCAAGTCAAAGCTTACATGTCCCAGTCTCTTATGCCACTTCCAAAGATCGGAACAAGAATCAGCCAAAAGACAACGAGAGGGTCTAGAAGAGATAGAAAAATTCACATGAAAAACCCACCCAAAAGGCATGATCCGGCAAACAAGATCACCCCGTGGGTCAAGAATCCAAGAAAAGTCATGTTTGAAATGCTCTTTAAAGCCGTCCTCTAAGAGTTGCGAAACCGAGAGAAGGTTAAAATGCAAATTGACAACTAGTGCAACATCTTTGAGGACAAAAGACGAATTGACACGGATTGACCCACGGGACACAACCTTACCTCTACTCTTGTCCCGAATGTGATGTACTCGGTGTGGCTCACAGGGTCGAGTCTAGAGAACCACTTGACACTTCCGGTCATATGGCGTGAACATCTAGAATCCAGAAGCCAAGTGTTCTCCAACCCTCCATCCTACATCAATAGAAAGACACGATATCAGACCTCATTCTCTAAATTGGGGTTCACCGCCTAGAGCAAGATGTCCCATGGGGATGGACCGCCGCCCGTCTTTGATGGAGAAGATTTTCCTTATTGGAAGGTGCGGATGGATGCCTATCTAGACGCCGTGGATGTAGGTGTTCTCAAAGACTCCACTGAGGGAGTCTCTCCAGTTGGCGAGTTCATCTATCATGAGAAGAACAATGCCAAGGTGAAGAATATCCTCTTTTGCGGCATTTGCAAGGATGTTTTCAATCATGTGCATAATGCCAAAGACGTACATGAGTTGTGGAACACTATTTGTGCTCTTCATGAAGGCACAAAGAGTGAGCGCGAGGAACGCATATCATTTGGTTATGGCAAAATTGAACTCATTTTCTATGCTTCCAAATGAAAATGCAAATAGAATGTACCCATGACTCAATATTCTTATAGAGGAGTTGAATGGCCTTGGGCTCACCCAAATGTTTGCGTCCGATGTGGTGAGGAAGATTCTATGTGTGCTCCCCATTGACAAATATGGCCACATTGTGACGATTCTCCATCAAGGCGATCTCTGAAACACAACTCCTACTCAAGTGTTGGGGAAGATCAATGCACATGAGATGTACATGCACATCAACCTCAAAGATGAAGGCACATCTTCCCCTAACAAGAAGAAAGAGAAGGACTTGGTTCTCAAGGCCATCAAGGAGAAGTGCAAGATGCAAGTGATGGTTGAGAGCTCAAGGGATGGATTGCTACAATTGTGGAGAGCTTGGCCATCTTGCTCATTATTGCACCAAAGAGAAGAAAGACAAGTTAAAGAACTACAAGTTCAAGAACCACAAGGGTGCTCATGATGACTCAAGTGAAGATGAGAAGAAGTAAGAGAAGCCATATAAGAACAAGGAAGGCTTCAAGAAGAAGAACTTCAATTTCCACAAGAAGAAGAATGGCAAGGCTTATAATGGTGGAGATCGGCTCACCGACATTGAAGATTCTAGTGACTCCTCCGACGATTATAGTGATGATGAGAAGGTGGACGCCCTTGTGATTGGGTCTTCACTTCCTCCACCACCTCATCCACCATCATCGGCTTCATCCTCTACACACCTATGCCTCATGGCTAAGGGTGACTGGAAGGTACAAAGTGAGGATGAGGGGAGTGGTAGTGATCATGATGATGAGTTTGATGCACCTTCTTATGATGAACTTGCAAAATTGCTTAGCAAATATGCTAAAATCATAAAAAAACGAGCTAAAAATGATGATCTGGAGCAACAAAAAGAAAACTTGGATGCTAAACTTGATCTTCTTTGTAGCACTAGTAATGAGCTCAAGCATGATAACAAATATCTCACATCTATCATCAAGGAGCTCGAGACCTCTAAAAGATATTAGTGAAAAACATGATAAGTTAGAGAGGTCATCCCAAGAGCTCATGACTAGATACAACTTCCTTAAGGGAGAGTACACTCAAGTGAAAAATGATTATGTACTCTTGTTCTTGCCAATGAATTACTTGAAAATGATATGCCACATGATGCTCCTAACCCCATTATCAAGTGTGATGTAACTACCTCTTGCGATGACTTGCTTGATGTTGGTGCTTGTGAGCAAAGTGCCAAGTGTAAGGGCAAGAAGGTGGTTGAGGCCGACAAGTATGATGACTATGTCAAGATGAAGGATGAAAATGACAAGCTTAAAGAAGAACTCATCAAGCTCAAGTCAAACAAGCCAATTGTCATCAAGCCTCCAATTGAAGAAGAAAAGGATGCATCACTCTTGTTTGACATCTTGAGAGAAGAGAATACAAGCTCAAGATTGAGAAGAACAAGCTTGCTATTAGGATGGAGAAGTTCACCAAGGGCCACAACCTCCAAAGTGAGCTCTTGATGAACACCGTGATGAAGAGTGACATGATGGGCATTGGGTTCGAGGAGAATCAAGTGATGAAGGCTAAAGTCAAGATGGAAGCCAAGCAATACTACAAGAACAACAGCAAGAACTACTATCAAGAGAGGCCTAAGCTGAAGCAAAGGAAGTGTTTTGAGTGTAGGAAGGTTGGACATCTAGAATTTGAGTGCACCACTCCTCCACCTCAAGCAATGCCCAAGCACACAAGGCCCTTTGTTCATGATGCTCACTATATCATCAACAAGGATTACATGGGTATACCACAAGTTGTGTTCCTAGGCCCTAAAATGAAGAACAAGCCTAGAGTGCTTTGGGTAGCTAAGGCATTGGTTGACAATGCAATGGGACCCCATCAAGTTTGGGTTCCTGTCGATGTTTTACCAACAATAGCCTGTCACGGGGTTACCCGAGACAGTTGTTCGTGTCTTGGCGAATAGTGAAACCTTGGTGGTTCGATACATAGGAACACACGGTTTATCCTGGTTCAGGCCCTCGACACCGTCGAGTAATAACCCTAGGTCCAGTTGGGTCGTTTCTTATTGCTCTAATCTCGTAATACAAGGTGTTGTGTGTCGCTCTACGTATCGGATGTTACGTAGTATGTTTAGATGTTTTTGGGTGATACCCTCACCAGCCCTTTATAGTCCAGGATCCGACCGAGGGTTGTTTTTAATCCTACTCGGTTACAAACTCAGAGTCCTAAGCTATGCTTCAGTTTTGTCATCGTCACCGAGTAGAATCTGGTTTCGCGTGTTCGTCTTCCTTCTTGGGCCGAGTGAAGGAGGCCCAATGCTCCGGTAAGCTGATCTATGGGTACCCTATAAGATATCCCATCAACAAGCCCCCGAGCATCTCATGATTTTTCTCCAAAATGTCAGGTTGTTTTGGAAGTAAGCCGAGTTCTTTTTAAAGTAAAATCATGGGATGATCTTCTGTGTCTTCATCTTGCGGTCTTCATGCACCTTTTGTTTTTGGATAAAAGGTTGGACAAAAGGTGCACTCATTGAGTGTAGCCCCCGAGCCTTTGGTTACTTGGCACAAGTATTCGGAGGATCTGAGAAAAAGCTTTGTGTGGTAGGTATTTCCAGCCCCCGAGCCTTCTCCGAGTTCTTTTGATAAAAAATAGCTCGGCAGAAGGGTCTGAAATACTATGCTTTTGTCTTCTTTTGTTCATGGGTTGGTGCTGTGTTTTCACGGGTGTGCAGAATCTTGCTTTCACTGTTTGCTTTGGTCAGTTTTTGTCCTTTGCTTCTTTCCCTTTCTCATGACTTTTGGGTTCTGTTGATCCTTCCTTGCTATATATTTCGTGGTGTTTGCACTGGTAGTTGAGCCTTGAGAGTTATATTCTTCTTTTTCGATGGTCATGCTGCTAAGTGAAACTGAGCAGCCCCCGGGCTTATGTCCGACTTCTGGTAGTTGAGTAGGTAGGAGAATTCTTGTGAAAGGAGTTAGAGGTAGACTAACTCCTCGGTTAGATTTTCCTGGTAAGTTTGGTGCAACAGGTAGAAGAAGTTTTGTGATGTGGCTTCCATGCCTTTTCTATTTGTTTACTGAACTCCGGGTTGTAATCGTTGTCGCTCCTGAATTGATTGATCTGGTATGTTTCATCTTCCTGGCCGTGCATGCTTGCACCAAACTCCTACTAGAAAGGCTAGAGTTAGAGCTGTCCAATCTCATTTGTTGGGAGCGGCTTTCTGCCTATGAACCCGGACTTTCTTCAGGCTTTGAGGAAGTTCTGGGTTGTTTTATTCTGTAAGGTTTTGACCAAGTGCTGGGTCTTCTTTGGTGGTAGACCTGATCTGTCCTTGATTTTAGCTTTATATTTTGTCACTTGTGGTCCTTTGTTGTAACTGAGCTCTCTTTGTAGCTTTCGAAACTTTGTAAGTTCTGTAGCCGATTTTTTTTGGCAAATTTCTTTGACTGCAGAGTTGTTAGCAAGGCGTGGTGCGTTGTATGATTGTTCTTGAAATATTCTTTTGGATATTCTGTATAGTACATTGATGTACTGTCTTTATTGTAGTTGTTTGTATCTTGTCAATGTAGTACTTGTAGAATCTTTTGCCTTTACTGCTTCCTTTATGTACTATTGTTGTTGTCATCCTTTCTTTATGGACTTGGTGTATGTGCGCCCATTATTCTTCTATAAATAGATGCAGTATGGTTCATTTGTCACATATCCTCTGCTTTCCCTTGTAAAGGTCTTTGTTCTTGAACTTATTTCATCATGGATTTTGTAGTTGGCGAGCTTGACGAGCCCCCGAGGTTTTTTCTTCTTGTTGTAATCTGTTGAATGGTGTAAGTCTTGTGATAGAAACTAGTAGGATACTAGTTTCAAGGTAGTGTCGAGCTGTGGGTGGCTTTGAGGCAAATGGTGTAGGTCTTGTGATGAGGTTGTCGCATGTTGTGCTGCCTCATCTTCCAGTGTCCTAGTTCCATGCCTTTGGCTGATTTCACGGTCTTGGTTGAAGAAGCGTTCTTTGATCCGGCCTATGTCATGTCATTTTGGTATGTGCTGATGCTAATCCACCTTCTCTTAGCGAGGTCCTGGCGAAACTGTCAATCTTGAATGGCTTCCGGGTTCTACTTCTACTACCTTTGGCGACCAGGGTGTACATTGCTTTGTTGGGCGTCAAGCACGTCTGAGTTATTTGTCTTTGTTTGCCAATATTGAATCTTGGTTCTCACAAGTGTAACCTTGAATTTGACTGAGTTCCCTGTTATTGTCTTGTACTAGCTTCTTGTCATGTAACGGGTATTGAGGCTCCGTATTCTTGTTGTAATCTAGTTCTGCCCTAAGTAGATGCTGAATAAACTTTTTGTCTTACTCTTCCGAGTTCTTTGTACTATCCGCCCTGTATGATGTTTGTAATGATTGTGGTGTTCGAGTACTTCTCTTTCTGGAGTTGTCTATCTATTTTGTAAATGACATAACTGACTGTTTGTTTTGTTTTGGCGTCCGTTCCGTATCTCCTGGTGGCCTTTTGTAACCGTTGTATTTTCTTTCTGTTGTAGTCGAAAAACATGCGGTTTTTTACCTCTTTATAAATCTGTCTTTCTCTTTTACTTCCTTGTTTATCTTGCGGTAAAAACTCCTTCCTCTGCTTGCAAACCCTAGCCACCGCCGCTTTGTTTGTCTTCGATCCACCTCGGATGGTGAAGAAGAACAAGAACATGGTTGAATTCGTTGACGAAGACACTGTTTTGGATTCAATTGACAATCCTGAATACGTTAAGATGTCTCGCCAGATGAAGCGGTCTCCCAAGCCTACGACTCAAGATGTTGACTTAGATCTGCTAGTTGCCCATGGTCTACTTCAGGCATGGATTCTTTCCGATTACTCGCTTCCTGGTGAGCATGTGATCCCGAGCCCTTCCCCTGATCAGACCGTGTTTTTTGTTTCTTTTGTTCGTGCTTCCCTCCTTCTGACTTCTTGATGGAATTCCTTTGTGTCACACTCCAATATTTTCAATTTTGGATTGTGATTAGAAAACACTAAATAAAATAAATGATTTCTATATTGATATAAAAATTTTCAAGATTAGTTTGAGTTTGCACAAATTTAGTATAGGAAAAGTGAATTTATAAACTTTTCTAAATCCATTTGACAAGCTTTGATTGTTGTGGTGGTTGTTCGTTGCTTGTCTTGATACATGTGAGTGTGTAAAGTTTTTAAAATGCGATTAGTAAGTCGTTTATCGGTCTCCAGCTTGTCTCTATCTTTTTCTATAATCAAATTCTGACTCTCTCGATCATCATCGTCCTTTTGGATATTCCCAAGATCCTTTTGTCTCTTGATCCAAATCGTCCCCTTGAGTTCATCATTCATCAATGTGTCTCTAAATTCTTCCGGAAATTTTTCTGGCTTTTTCCGGATCTTTTTCCGATTTATCTGTGAGCGTAATCTAATTTTTAGATGCTCCAAAATATATTTTCATGAGCTCCAAAAAACTTTATTTTAGTTCATCTTGTTCTAAAGTGCCTCTGCCAATTTTCCCAGAATTTTTAGAGCTTTCAGAGTATTTTTCGTGGATTAAATATTAATTCTAAGCTTTCCTAGAATTATTTTATTCACGAAAATAATTTATTCCAAAAATAAATAATAAGCATCTCAATTCCCACCGGCCCTCGAAGCCCATGTGCAATAATCCTAATAAATCTCAAAATCTCATGTATTTATTTACTAATAAGCTTTAATGATTAATTTTGACCCGTTAGTAAATGGGGAGGTGCACCATCACTTAGTACCATATCGCTAGTTGAGGTTGAGATGTGGAGAGGCTCCTCCCTATATATATGACGGCAAGGGTCTCGACGCGCTCGTACCAAAAGTACGACCCGTTTTTCCATCCACCGCTCCGAGCTCCGTGATCTAAAGTCAAAGTTTTGTATCTACTAAATTCCGGTAAGCTTTTCTGGCCAACTCCGATGTCCGCTGCCAATTCCGAGACCGGCATGAGGTTCGTCTTGTTTTTCTCATCACTGCAGTGTCTTTTTTTATCAGATCCATCATCGATCCTTACCCGTTTGTTTCCTTCTTTCTGGTAACGTTTTCCGGCGAGTTCGTGTTCTCCGGCCAACCGTCGCTGTTCTGGTTTCGCTACACATCCGCGTCGCCATCTCAGACCCAACCCGTACCTGCGCCCTGCACGGTTGAGCGCCACAGCTCCCTGCCGTGCCTAGCACATGCGTGCTGCAGCAGTCATCGCTGCGTGTAGCACGCAGCGGCGTCGTTGCCGCCGGTGTCCCCTCGCCGCTCGGCCGGCCCTGCCCTGGCCTCGTGGCCCCTGCGTGTGGGCTGCGTACTGCTATGCTGCCCGCCCAGGACCATGGCCGAGCTTCAGCCGAGCCGCCATCTCTCTCCTGCAATCCAGTGCATAGCGGCAGCCATGTCTGTTCTGCTGTTCACGTAAAGAAGAAGATCAAATGATGAAGAAGACCTATTCACAAGTTTGCCACCGCACGGTAATCTCCGCTGTTTAACCGTTTTAGCTCTGTTTTGATTGGTTCAAGTTGCGTTAGATTCATATCGATGCGCTCTATGTAGTAGATTTAATGGTTTTGATGTAACTCAATTATAAATTTTCATTAATCTAAATATTAATTCAGTTAATGTTTATGCAATAGCTTAATAATTAATTAAAAGCAATTTAAGTTCAATCTCTTTTTGCATCGTATAAGTTGTGTTTGCCTCGTGTTGATAGTACCTTTATGTTAGGGCTGATGTTTTCATGCCATACGCTTGTCCATAAATAGTTAAATGTTCAATTGATTAAATATGTTTGTAATTAGTTTGATAATTAAAATAAATATAGATATCACACTTCGATGTTTATATGCTTCTAAAATATTAATTTTTTATGCTACATGTCACATGCTCATCTATATATAGTTATTAATATAAATACCAAATTGATCAAAATAGGTGTTTATATTTCGATCTTTATAGAAATATTAATATGATTAATTGCTAATATAAATATGCTCCTGAAATACAATTTAATTAGTTTAAACACTCATAACATAACATATTTAGAGTAGATGTTCTCACATGATTATAATCTTATTAAGTAATAATTGATTAAATTGCATGCAATTAGTTTTCTAATTAGAGATCGATCTATAGGAGTCACACTTATACATTTTATATACGAATAGTAATATGGGTTAATAAATTGTTGTCAATAATGTGTTTTTCTTTAAATATAATTTGGCTAATCTAAATTAGTAGGTTCCACACGATTCTATATATAATTAAATATTTATATGATTAATGTGAACATTAATATACTTTTAAGTTGTAGCTTTGGTTAGTTTAAATATGTATGCTAATTTCGTGTTAGATGCTCTCATATGACTGTTGATTTTGCAATAGTAAAGTTTAACTTGATTAAAGTTATGTGGTGTTGTTATAAATAAAATATGAGTAGTTCTAATTGAGCTCTTGAATTAATTTATGTTATGACTAACCTGATATTAATCACTTTCACATAGTTTTATTTAACTAAAATAAATTAAGCATGCATGTCTTTGTTTTATAATGTAGTAAATCTTCTTGTAGATGTTTCTTTTTAACGATAGCTTTGTTATCGGCGTTTCTTGCGTTCTCTTGACCGTAGTACCGATGTCTCTTTAGTATCGTGTTTCTCTTGTTTGGTGTATTGTTCTTAGTTGCTTCTATTTGTTGTTTGTATGTTTGTCTATGTGTGGTGCTTGCTGCGAGTAAAACGAGAACTGCTTGTGAGCGTTGAAGATTAGAAGGTGATGGCTCAAAGCTGATGGTGTGAGAGTGGAGCAAGTGTTTAAGGCAAGTATAGCATGAGGTCTTCCTTGTTGTCCTATTAACCTTAAATACTTGATTCATATGCATGTGTCTACCTTGTTACCCGTAAGGATTTCCTAGATATTTGTTATCTTGTGCCTTGATACCGTGGGAAGATTGCATTGGGTAGATCAAAGCTAGTGCTCATAAAGAATAACCATGATCTTGTAACTTGACTAATGATATATGCAATAACGATAAAAGATGACTTTTTAGCAACGTGGACTATAGGTGGAACATCAGGAACTCACACCTGTGTTCTTACTCATAGGGATATTTCTGTAAGTGGATTACCTCGAGAAAACAGTACTACCATAAGCTAATGTGCTCTAGCTTGACTCAGTATTAGACTTTCATTAGTTTGTGGCAACTTACCCAAGAGGGCGCAAGAAGGGATTAGAGATTGCCTGGGAGGTGGCACTGCGGTGACTTCTGGGATCTTGTTGAGGAAACTTGTAGCGGGTTGCTACCTATTAGTGGAACCTGTGAACGGTCTCGTAGTGAACCCTGCCGGCCTACCTTGGAAGTGGGTTAAGAGACTAGCTACCTCGGTCGAAAGGGCAATTCACGACTTGTGGGTAAAGATGTACACCTCTGCGCAGAGTTGCGCAGAGTTAAAAACTATCATGATAGCCATGCTCACGGTTAAGAGTGGCTTGGGCTCCTTACTGTTTGATGTCCTTATGTCATGGCTCATCAGTTGTTATTTGTTGTTGATTATTGTTACTTGTTCATATAAGCATTATATCTTGTTCACTTGATCACGTGATTATTTGGGCTTATGTTGAACTTGATACTACTCAATCGCTAAAAATGTGACTTATTAAAAGCTGATGCACTTAAACCCGTGTCTATCCTTTTTGAGTCTCATGAACCCCATGTTATCTTGTTGAGTACGACATGTACTTACGCTTGCTTTACTTTTCAATACTTTGGATAAAAATCCCGGATGGGTAACAGAATATGGATCTAGTGAGTTTTCTAAGGAGTGCTAGGCGTATGCAACCCCCAGTCAACTGTCCCTGTGAAGTTGAAGTTGAAGCCTGAAGAGAAGTTTAATAACCATTTCACTATACTTTGATGTAAGTGTTAATATAAGTATGTTTTTCGCTATATAATATTGTTTTTGATACTTTCCTATTCTGTTATTGTATGTGTGGACTTCCTGGGCACACATATGGCGATCCTGGTTTTGTCCTTAAAACCGGGTGTGACACTTTGTCTCTATGGTATTCAGCTTCATCATCTATCTCCTAATGGGGTTCTTTTTCTTGCTTCGTTTGCTCATTTGTGCGAGGCATTTATTGGAATCTCTCCTTGTCTTCTCCTCCTTCGTCATTTCTTTCGCCTCCGGTTCCACGAAAAAACTCCCACCCGTTCTTTTGGTTGTTGCACTCTCCAATTTCATCAGGGTGTGAAGAATAGTTATTTTTCATTCACCCTTTATGATTCTATTAAGGATTGGGCTGACAAGTGGTTCTATATCTCGAAGCCTGATGCTTATTTTACTTCTGATCTTGCTGCCAAACCGACCCTTCTTCCTTGCTGGAATGATGTTCTATCCTCTTCTGAATCCTTGGCTATCAGGCCTTTGTTGACTCGGATATGTTTTTTAAAACAATTCGGGTTGACCAATAATGTGTTGGTTGCTAGTTTCTATCGTCGCCGGGTTCAACCTCTTATGCAGAGGGATCATCTCGGCTTTGAATACACTAGTTCTTCTGACCCTTCTCGGATTATTCCTGATTCCGAGTTGTCTGATGATGATATATTTGACCGTTTGGGGAGGGTTTTGAGTGGTGTATCTATCATTCCTCCCCAGATTTCAGAATATGATGCTGATCATCCTCCTCCTCAGGTTAGTGGTTTTTAGTTTGTTCCGATTTCTTTTTACTCGTGTTTTCTTTACTGATGACCTGCTTTATGTCTCTGTTAGGATTATGGTCACTCTTTTAGGCTTGATTTGCCTTTTGGGCCCATTGCCTCTGCTTCTGCTGAAGCTGCTGCTGAAGTTACCATAGCTTTGAGTTCTTCTTCCAGGTTGATTCCTGGATTTTGCAATACTGATGGGTATGTACCATATACTCCTGATCCTCGGTTAGCTCAAGTCTTGTTGGTTTCTAGGAAAAGGAAAGTCGAGTCCTTCGCTCAGCTTGCTCAACTTCCTCCCGCTACTCATCGTCGTTCTCCTCGTCCATTAACCCCCATAGGTAACATTATTTTAGGTGAGCATTTTTTGTTTCCAGCTGAGTTGTTTTGTTTGCTATCTTTTTTAGCCTTTGTTTCTTTTTTATCAGGTGGTCAATCTGTTCTTCTGGATGAAGAGCATTCTGATGATGATCCTCCTTTTGTTCGTCCATTGTGAGTTTATCTTTACTAACTTCTTTGAATATCTTCAAGGTTTCTTCTTATTGACTATCCTTCTGGTGATGCTGCTTCGATTCCTTCGGCTATTCTGATTCCTTCTTCGGTATTGCTTGATGATGATTTTTCATTTGATATCCCCAAGCTTTCGTTTGCTCAAGTTGCTGCTTCTTATACCAAATCAGTCAAGTGAGTCAGATTTTTGCGTAATGTTTTGGTCTTAGTTGTCCTTGTCTAATATACTTGCTCTTGTTTTTCTTAGGCTTTCTTCTGATGTTCCTGCTTCATCCCATGGCGGTAGGGTTCTTTTGTCTTGCTGATGATGATCTTTTGTCTTTTTGTTTTCTTCTAATTTTTCCTGTTTTATCTCTTGTTGGACTCTGTCCTCCTGTCGTTGCAAATGTTGCTGGTACCTCCGAGTTGGTTGGTGCCTCTCCTCCTACTGGCGCACGCCTTCTCGAAATTCCTGAGTTGAATGTCTCGGGTAAAGCTCTGACTTCTTCTCCGGTGGTTCCTTTGCTCCTTCAAGGGCCAAAAGTTTCGCTTAGTCGGGTTGAGCGAGTTCAGAAGCTTGTTTCTTCTTGGGATGATCTATCTACATCTTTTGGTGCTGAGCTGAAGGTATATTTCTTTGTCTCTCTTCTTCATTTTGTTATCGATGCTTCAATTTTGATTTTTTGTAGGAGGTCTGTCAGGATTTGGTTGCTTCTTCTTCCACATCTGGAGGCCAGTCGGTTACTCTTCTTCAAGCTGACCTTGATAGGGTTAAGCTCGAATTGTCTCAAGCTTGTGCTGCTTTGGAGCATGAGAAAGATCTTCGTGAGACTGTTGAGGCCTCTTCGTGAGAATGCCCTTACTGATCTGAAGGCAAAACTGTCTGGTAATTTTTCTGTCCCTTCTCCCATTTCTATAATACTATCTATGCTATTCTTGTTTGAATTTTTATCGAACTTGTAGACGCTAATCGTGCTTGGATGGCTTGGAGTGAAGAGAAGAATGACTTGTCTCTTTGTCTTAAATCTTCAGAAAGGAAAGCCGAAACTGTGAGTTTTTTATCACTTCCTTTGTTCTTTCTTGTTGTCTTTGTTCTTTTCTCAGTATTTTAAGTTCTTTTTCTTTTTTCAGTCATTGAAGTCAGAACAGGCTTTACAATCTCAGCTTTTGGAAGTTCATAGTAAATTCAAGTCTTTGTTTGCTGCTATGAAGCCGATAATCGTTGTTGTCTGTCGTGAAGGGGATGATAGTGATGGCCTGGCGAGCTTAAGTTCTGTATTGACTCTTCGATTTCGTGAATTTGTAGAGAGTGGGTTTAAACGCTGTATTAGCAACGTTGTTTCTTTTGCCCGTGTGATTGCTCCTAAGGTCTCTCTGGACCGAATTCTTGAAGATCCGATGGATGCCGAGCTCTTGACTAAGTGGGAGCAATCGAAGCCCGAGGTTGAAGGACTTTGTAATGAAATATTTGGTCAGATGAGAGTCCTTCCGCCATCCCCTTGATAGAAAAAACATTTATATGTCCTTCAATGGGTGTTGTAATATATACTCTGGATGGTTTTTTTGTTAATATATCGTCAATCTTCTTCCTGGTGTTATAATTTCTTGACTTTGAGATATGTACTTGTCTTGTCTGCAGATGCTGTGTAATTTGTTTGTCGATCTATTGAAGACTTGGTTATCTGAGTCTTGTAAGCCGTGCGGGTTCTTCTGATTTATATGATATTTGTGGTCTTGTGCCTCTATATTAGGCTTTTCTAATCCTCATGCTTCGTCTAGCTTTTGTAGTGCAATTCCTGAGTTCTTTCTGAGTAGCATTATCGATCTTTGAGTTGTGATGGCTATGCTGAAGTAGATATTCTTGCTCATATAATGCTTTGTATCTTTATGCCTCTGAATTAGGCGTTGTAGATCTTCATCTTTGCGCTTTATTTGTGTTTTGTATGGTGACCTCCCGAGTCATTTTGGGGTAGTACTGTCGATTTGTTCTTCGTCGAGTGGTTGCTTGTGTCAATGTCACTTTATGATGTGGGAGTATTCGGCTTGTAGTTGTTGTTGCATCGAGTTGTGTTGCTCTATATAGTGGTTGACTTTGATGTCGTCGAGGTAGATTGATCTTATCATTGTGCCGAGTAGTCTACTGTTTGTCATGCCGTCTCACGAAACGGTTGACTTGAAGATATGAACCAGACTGTGCCGCTCATGGTGCAAAGCAGTCGGTTAGTTTGTCATGTTGCTTCTCGAAGCAATTGACTTGTAGTGCCAGACAGTGCCGCTCATGGTGCAAAGCTGTCGGCTTGTCATGCCGTCTTACAAAATGGTTGACTTGTAGATATATGAACCAGACTATGCCGCTCATGGTGCAAAGCGGTTGGTTAGTTCGTCATGTTGCTTAAGGAAGCAATTGACTTAAAATGCCAGACAGTGCCGCTCATGGTGCAAAGCTGTCGGGTTGTCATGCCGTCTCATGAAATGGTTGACTTGTAGATATATGAACCAGACTGTGCCGCTCATGGTGCAAAGCAGTCGGTTACTTCGTCATGTTGCTTCACGAAGCAATTGACTTAAAATGCCAGACAGTGCCGCTCATGGTGCAAAGTTGTTGGCTTGTCATGCCGTCTCACGAAGCGGTTGACTTGTAGTTATGAACCAGACTGTGCCACTCATGGTGCAAAGCAGGACTGTTTGTTCTTGAAGTCTTGTATCCTTTTTGTATCTTCAGTTGTAGAATTTCTTGAGTTGGCTAACGTGCCAAGTGTTGCTTAATTGTATTCCATCTTCTGTTATTAGCTCGTATGTTTTGGGTTCTATTGTTGTCTTGATGATGAAAGGGCCCTCCCATGGGCTGAGTAGTTTGTGTCTTCCTTCTTTCTTTTGGATTAGTTGTAATACCAAGTCTCCTGGTTTTAGTGTGCTTGGATGCATATTCCTGTCATAATGTCTTCGTAGTCCTTGTAGGTATCTTGCATTTTGTATTATTGAGCTATCTCTTATTTCTTCAATTGTGTCAATCTCTAGCCGTCTTGTTTCTTCAGCTTCTCCCTCGTCGTATTGTTCTATTCTTGGTGATTGACATATTAAGTCGATAGGTAGTACGGCCTCTGATCCATGTACCAGGAAGAACGGTGAGTATCCTGTTGCTCTGCTGATTTGGGTTCATAAACCCCATACTACTTTCGGTAATTCTTCTATCCATTTTCCTCCATAGTCTTTCAAGTCTTCATATAGTCTTGGTTTTAGGCCTTGTAATAATAGCCTATGGGCTCTTTTGACTTGTCCATTTGCATGGGGGTGAGCTACTGATGCATAGTCTATCTCTATTCCGCAATCTCTTGCCCAGTATTGGAATTCTTTTGCCGTAAATGGTGATCCAAGGTCTGTGATTATTCTGTTGGGCATCCCAAATCTGTACATGATGTCTTGTATGATTTTTGTTGCTTTTTCTGCACTGTATTTGACTAATGGTTTGTATTCGATCCATTTGGTGAACTTATCCACTGCCACGAATATATATTCAAATCCTCCTTTTGCCTTTTTGAGAGGTCCGACTTGATCTAGCCCCCAGCATGAGAAAGGCCAGGCTGGTGGTATGCAAATTAGATTGTGTGCTAGAACATGTGATTGTCTTGCAAACATTTGGTAGCTTTTTCATGTTTTGACTAATTGTTCTGCATCTTTGAGTGTTGTTGGCCAATAGAATCCGCTTCTGAATACTTTACCGATTAGTGTTCTGGATGTTGCATGATTTCCACAGCATCCCGAGTGGATTTCTTCCAATATTTCTTTTCCTTCTTGCGTTGATACGCATTTCAATAATACTCCAGAAGATGATGCCCTCTTGTATAATTTGTCTTTTATGAGAACATATGCTTTGCTTTTCCTTATGACTCTTGTTGCCTCTGCTTTGTCTCCGGGTAGTTTGTTTTCGCTTTTGAAATCGATGTATACTTGTCTCCAATCACCTTCTATGTTGAAGACTTGTCTTGAAGTGTTGGGTTCTTCTGTTTTGTCTATGTCCATTGAGTCCTCCTTTTGCTTACTGATTTCTTGGATTGATGGTTTTGTGAGTTCTTCTACGAATATTCCAGGCGGTACTTTTGCTCTGTCCGATCCCAATTTTGATAGGATATATGCTGCCACATTTGAGTCTCTTAAAACGTGATGGATTTCTATTCCTTCAAAGTTCTTTTCGAGCTTTCTTATTTCTACACAATATGCGTCCATGTTGTTCTTTATGCAATCTCATTCTTTGTTTACTTGGTTAATTAATACTGCTGAATCTCCATAGGCGAGTACTATTTTGATTCCCAGAGTAGTTGCTACTTTTAATCCGTGTATGAGTGCTTCATATTCTGCTTCATTGTTCGTTGCCTGCCATAATATTTGTAATACGTATTTTAATTGTCTTCCTTCTGGAGAGATTAGTAGCACACCTGCTCCTGCCCCTCCAAGCTTTAGAGAACCATCAAAAAACATCTTCCAATGGTCTCGAATTGGTTCGGGTTCTTTTTGTGTGATTTCTGTCCATTCTGCGATGAAGTCAGGTAATATGTGTGACTTGATTGCTGTTCTTGGTTTGAAGTCCAAGTTATGAGCTCCGAGTTCTATTGCCCATTTTGATATTCGACCTGTGGCATCCTTATTTCTGAGTATGTCCTTTAATGGGAAGTTGGTCATGACTGTTACTTTGTGCTCATGGAAATAATGCCTCAACTTTCTTGATGATTTTAGCACTGCGTAGAGTAGTTTTTGCATGTGTGGGTATCTGACTTTTGATTCTGTAAGTATACTTCGCTGATGTAGTATACTGGTCTTTGTACTTTGTAGGTATGCCCAGGTTCTTCTCTTTCCACTATGACTGTTGTGCTTACCAAATTCTTTGTTGCGGTGATATATAGCATCATGTCTTCCTTGTTTCTTGGTGGGGTCATTACTGGAGATGATGCTAAATATTGTTTTAATTTAATGAAAGCTTGGTTGGCCTCCTCTGTCCATTCGAAGTTCACTTTCTTTTTCAAGAGTTTGAAAAAAGGTAGTCCTTTTTCTCCCAGTTTTGAGATGAATCTATTAAGAGCTGCCATATATCCTGTTAGTTTTTGTATATCCTTGATCTTTTTTGGTGGCTTCATATCCATGATTGCTTTGACTTATTTTGTGCTTGCTTCGATCCCTCTATTGCTGACTAAGAAACCGAGTAGTTGTCCTGATGGTACGCCAAAAACGCATTTTGTGGGGTTGAGTTTCCACTTCCATGCTTTTAGATTTTTGAAGGTCTCTTCTAGGTCTTCTAATAGTGATTCGGGTTCCTTTGTTTTGATTACCACATCATCAATGTAGGCTTCGGCATTTCTTCTGATTTGATCTCCAAGGCAGGTTTGTATTGCTCTTTGATACATTACTCCTGTGTTCTTTAGTCCAAACGGCATTGACTTGTAACAATATGCTCCAAAGGGTGCTATGAAAGATGTTTTGCTTTGATCCTCTTCTCTCAATGATATTTGATGGTACCTTGAGTAGCAGACAAGGAAAGATAGTAATGACGATCCAACTGTTGAGTCTATGACTTGGTCAATTCTTGGTGGCCCATATGGGTCTTTTGAGCAGTGTTTGTTAAGATCCGTGTAGTCAACACACATACGCCATTCTTTTGAGTTCTTTTTCTCTACTAAGACTGGGTTGGCTAACCAGTCTGGGTTGATTATTTCTCTGATGAATCCTGCTGCCAATAGCTTTGTGATTTCCTTCTTGATTGCTGCTTTCCTGTCTGGGGCGAATCTGCATAGCTTTTGTTTTACTAGTCTTGATCCTTTGTTTGTGTCAATTTTGTGCTCAGCCAACTCTTTTGGGACTCCTTGCATGTCAGCTGGTTTCCATGCAAATATGTCTTTGTTGTCCCTTAGAAAGTTGGTGAGCGCGAGTTCCTATTTGGGGTCTAAATTTGCGCTGATTATTGCCGTCTTTTCTGCATTTCCGGTCAGTAAGTCAATTGTCTTTGTGGCGGCTTCTTTTGGAGGTATAAAGTTGTTTGGCTTCTTTGCTAGTATTTGAATCTCACCCGGATTATTTGCTAGTCTTCTTTTTCTTTGTAGTCTTGTAACTTTTCTGATATTTGTATGACTTGCACATCACAGTCATAAGCCTTTTTTAGATCTCCCTTTAGTGATAGAACTCCTTTTGTTGTCAGCATTTTGACCAATAGGTATGGATAGTGGGGTACTGCCATATATCTTGTGAGTGCTGGTCTTCCAAGGATTGCATGATAGCATGATTCGAAGTCAGCTACTTCAAATTTAATGGACTCTATTCGATATTTGTCAAGTGTTCCAAAGGTTACTGGTAAGGTTATCTGTCCCAATGGTATAGAAGCTCTTCCGGGTACTATCCCATAGAAGGGAATACTTGTTGGTGTGGTCATGCCTTCATAGTCTAAATTCATCTTCCTTAGGGTGTCCGCGAAGATTATGTTTAGTCCTGCTCCTCCATCAATGAGTACTTTGGATACTGCCACTGCTACTATTGTTGGTCCCATTACTAGGGGGTAGTAGCCAGCATTTGTTGCGCTTGTCCATTGGTCTTCTCTTGTGAACTGAATTGGGTACTCTGACCAATCTAAATATCTTGGGGTAGCTGGCTCAGCCGCCATGATGGTTCTGTGGGCTAGCTTTTCTTGTCTTTTGCTTCTTGTATATGGTGCTCCAGAAAAGATTACAGCTATTTGTCGTTGAGGTTCTTGATAATTTCCTTCTGACTTCTTTGTATCTTTTCTAGGTTCATCTGTTCTTTGTTCTGAGTTGTTTGCTCGCATCTCTTCCTTCTTTGTGAATCTTCGTTGAAAGATGTCGCATTCGACTAGCTTGTGCCCTGCATAAGGATGTATGTGTCATGGTAGGTTTTCTATCCTCTCTGCTAGCTTTCTTGCGTAGTTGTTTCCTTGGTAGTTGTTGTTTGAATATCTAAGATTCGGGTTTGTGTCTCGATTATAGTTGTTGTTGTACTCTCCTTTATTATTGTCGTTGTATCTTCTTTTGTTGGCTGTTGCTGCCACCATATTGTCTTGTCTTGGTCTTTTGTCTTGTGGTTTAAAATTTGGTCTTCTATTTTCGTGAAAATCCCGGGTGAATCTGTGTCGAGTTCTTTCTTCTGACGATTTCATTTTATCAATGGCTCTTTTGAAGTATTCATTGGATCTTGGATTTTCATTGAAGTAATCCTAGAATTGCCAATTTGCTAGAATTCCATCAGCGAATGTCTCTATTACCTCTCCGTCGGTGATGTCACGTATCTGAGCTCTGAGTTCTCTGAACCTTTGATAATATTCTCTTACGGTCTCTCCTTTTCTCTGTTTTACGTTTTTCAATTCTATCACCGTCATGGGATGTGTTATTATTCCTGCAAAGTTGTTGCAGAAAGCTTCCTGCAAATCTTCCCAATATTTGATTGATTGTGGCCTCAGTTTGTCAAACCATTGCAGAGGCATAGCTTCAAGTGCCATCGGAAAGTATAGGGCTTTAATTTCGTTGTCTCCTCCCGCGAGTTCAATGGATTGGGAATAGACTCTTATCCATTGTCTAGGTTCCACTTTGCCGTTATACTTGGAGTGATTTGCTGGTTTGAATTTGTACGGTAATTTCAGCGTCTACAGTCTACCTGCAAAACATGGGAATCTGTCGTATTGTTCCGTTCGGTTGAAGTTGGGGTGACCAATCTCTTCTGTAATAATCCCTATTCCCTCTATATTCTGATTCTCCGTAGTCTTCCAGTTAGCGCTGGCCCTAGTCTGGGCCATTTTGCTTTACCAATCCGAGATGTCGTTCCTGCCTTTCTGATGGTTGTGGTACCTCTGTTTTTCCCAATCTGTGGAATATTGACTTCTTGATGGGTTGTTCATCTTGTTGTTCCCCTTGTTGTTCTTGGGTGTATCACTGTCGGGTTGTTTATTGGGGTCTCCATCTTCTTTATTCTGTTCATCTGTGATTCTTTCTTCTTTAGTGAGGGTATTTAGCTCTTTTGTCAGTTCTTCAATTCTTTCTCTCTTTGTGTTCTTCATGGATTCTCTTTCCGCCTTCTTCTTTTTGTATTCTGTGAATTCTGCTTTGTATTTGTTCTAGATTTGCTTTCTCTGGATGACCCAATTTCTTCTTCCTACCTTGGCCTTGTTCTTCTTTAGCCTCGCAACTTTGTGGTCATTGGTTTCATTGTCGTCGTCTTCTTCATCGTCCGAGATATCTCCTTCTAATTCATTTGATGATTTCAAGTCAAGTATCTATGGTGGTTCTAGGTAGGGTTCTAGCTCCGCCATGTCTATAATATGCGCTCTCCGAGTTCTTTTTGCTTGCTGGTTTTTCTTTTTTGGCTGGCATGATAGTCCTTGATAAATTCCGAGTTCTTTTCCTACTTGGAATGGTAGTTCTTCATCTTGGGTTTGCGTTTTCGGAGAGCGGTTTGGCCAATGTACGATGCATCCCTCTGGAGTTGTTGACATTATCGTCCCTTCTTGAGCGCCTTTCAGAGTTATGCTCCTTGTCATCATCTTCCGAAGAAAACTTCCGTATGTAGATGCGGTGTTATGTAGTCCGTACGGACCCGAGTACTTGACTGTTTCCGAGCTGTTTCTGTTTTCGATTGAGGTTCGGTTGCCTACTTTGACTCGGGTTGTGTTTAGTCTTTCTGTGTTCTACTTGGACTCGGTATGTGGTGGTGTTTCCTTCTCTGAGTCGGTTTCGTATCCATCTTCTTCTGCTGTCCTGGTCAGTTTTGAAATTGTGAGATTTTTGGTCTTTTGGTTCAGTTCTTGGAGGTCCTGTTCAGTCTTTTTGTTGACTCCTTCTCGGAGTCGGCTTCGAAGCTTTCCATCGTCACCGACCTCGTAGATCCATGATCCGAAGAAAACGTTGATTTCGTCGATTTCATCTTCTTGAGGTCGTGGTCCACCAAGCTTTCGAGAAAAATTCACCGAAAGCCCCTACCTGGCGCGCCCGCTATCGATGTTTTACCACCGATAGCCTGTCACGGGGTTACCTGAGACAGTTGTTCGTGTCTCCATGAATAGTGAAACCTTGGTGGTTGGATACGAAGGAACACACGGTTTATACTAGTTCAGGCCCTCAACACCGTCGAGTAATAACACTACGTCCAGTTGGGTCGTTTCTTATTGCTCTAATCTCGTAATACAAGGTGTTGTGTGTCGCTCTACATATCGGATGTTATGTAGTATGTTCAGATGTTTTCGGGTGATACCCTCACCAGCCCTTTATAGTCCAGGATCCGACAGAGGGTTGTTTTTAATCCTACTCGGTCACAAACTCAGAGCCCTAAGCTATGCTTCAGTTTTGTCATCATCACCGAGTAGAATCTGGTTTCGCGTGTTCGTCTTCCTTCTTGGGCCGAGTGAAGGAGGCCCAAGGCTCCGGTAAACCGATCTATGGGTACCCTATAGGATATCCCATCGACAGTTCCCAAACAACAAGCGTAATCCAAGTTGCTTGTGTGTAGGTGCCTACAAGACCTGTGGGAGCCATTGGGTAATGGATAGTAGATGCACTCAACACATGACCAACAACCCCCGGATGTTCACCACACTAGATGAAGATTGTGGAAATCAAGACAGGATCACCTTTGGCGATAATTCAAAAGGGAAAGTGCAAGAACTTGGCAAAGTAGCAATCTCCAATGAGAAATCAATCTCAAATGTCTTGTTAGTGCAATAATTGAGCTTCAATCTCTTATCGGTTGGTCAACTTTGTGATCTCGGGTTTCATTGTCTCTTTACTCCAAGTGAGGTAATTGTGACCAAGGTGGATGATAGTTCTTTGATATTGAAGGGATTCCGGCTCAACAACCTCTACTTAGTGGACTTCACTTCTAATGAAGCTAGTTTGCAAACATGTTTGTTGTCTAAGTCTTCATTAGATTGGCTATGCATAGGATGCTAGCACATGTGGGAATGTCAACTCTCAAGAAGCTTGTCAAGAAGGAAATGATTAGAGGGTTGAAGGATGTGGTGTTTGAGAAGGACAAACTATGTAGTGCTTGTCAAGCTGGCAGGCAAGTGGCTAACACACATCCATCAAAAGCTTTCATGTCTACTTCAAGAGTGCTAGAGTTGCTACATATGGATTTATTTGGACCTACTACCTATGCAAGCCTCAGAGGGAATTTGTTTTGCTTGATAGTAGTGGATGACTACTCTAGATACACTTGGGTATTTTTCCTCCATGACAAAGCAGAGACCACGGATACATTCAAGAAGTTTGCAACTAGAGCCCAAAACGAGTTCAATGTGAAGATAAAGAAGACAAGGAGTGAAAATGGGGCTGAGTTCGTGAACACAAGAATAGAAGCCTACTGTGATGAGGTTGGAATCAAGCACAAAGTGTCCACAACTTAAACTCCACAAAAAAATAGTGTAGTTGAGCGGAAGAACTAGACTTTGATCACTCTTGCAAAGTCAATGTTGGATGAGTACAATACTCCGGAGAGCTTTTGGGCGGAGGAAATCAATACCACATATTATGCCGCCAATAGGCTCTTCATTCAAAGGTTGCTAAAGAAGACCCCCTATGAGCTACTCAATAGGAAGAAGTTGGATATATATTTCTTTTGGGTGTTTGGATGCAAGGTCAACATCTACAAGAAGCGACAACACTTGGGGAAGTTTCAAAGGCGTTGCGACATTAGTTTCTTAGTTGATTATTCACTTAATTCCAAGGCATACCGTGTATTTAACAAAGCCATCGGCTGAGTTGTAGAAATGTACGACTTGAAATTTGATGAAACTAATGGCTCCCAAGGAAAGCTTGATAATCTTGATGATGTAGGTGATGAACCCTTGAGGGAGGCAATGAAGAACATGCAATTGGTGCAATCAATCCTCAAGAGGTGGATGAAGTTGAAGATGATGCAAATGAAGATCCTTCACCATCTCATATGCCTCAAGAAAATGATGATCAAGTGAGGGAAGCACAAGAAGATACCTTCATCCCTCAAGCACAAGCCGAGGCACAAGCACAAGATATTGAAGCACCAAATCCTCCTCAAGTGGTTGAGAGAAGATCAACTCCAATCCTCCAAGCACACCCACATGACCTCATCATAGGGAGTCCATCTATGGGAGTAATGACTCGTTCTAGACTTGCCTCATATGTTGAGCATCATTCATTTGTGTCTTGTGTTGAGCCTACTAGTGTAGATGAAGCAGAGGCTACAAGAATCGTATGAAAAAGCAAAGTCTACGCACTCATAAAAGAAAAGCTATATAAAAGGGCAGCATCTTCAAGAGTACTGCTAAAATGCGTGTCAACAGAAGAAGGAAACGAAATATTGGAGGAAATCCACTCAGGATGCTGTAAAAACCATGCGACTTCTAGACCACTGGTTGGCAAGACATTTAAAAGTGGATTTTATTGGCCAACAACACTCAAGGACGCAGAAGAACTCGTTAGAACATGCAAAAGCTATCAAATGTTTGCAAGACAGTCACATGTACTAGCAAACAATCTAATATGCATACCACGGCTTGGCCCTTCTCATACTAATCAAGTCGGACCCTTAAAAAGGAAAAAGGAGGTTTCAAATATGTATTCGTGGCAATCAATATGTTTACTAGGTGGATCAAGTACAAACCTTTAGTCAAGTATAGTGCAGAATAAGCAGTAGAATTCATACAAGACATCATGCATAGATTTGGCATGCCTAACAGAATAATCACAGACCTTGGGTCACCATTCACAGCAAAAGAATTTCAATATTGGGCAAGAGATTGTGGGATAGAAATTAACTACGCATCAGTAGCACATCCTCAAGTCAACGGACAAGTGGAAAGAGCTATTGGATTTTTACTACAAGGATTGAAGCCAAGATTATACGAAGACTTAAAAGATTACAAATGAAAATGGATTGAAGAACTCCCCAAAGTAGTATGGGGCCTAAGAACTATGGCAGAACCGTCCAAATATAAGAGATCAAGTACTAAAGTAGCTGAATTAACTGTCACTTAGAGCACTTGAGCCATATAATCCCGGTAGTCTGGAAATCTCGAAGGATTTCTTACAATTGTATATCCGACCAAGATCGAGCAAATTCAGGTATGCACATTCGTATGAGACAAGAATTTAAACCGAAATAACTGAGAATACGAGAATAAAGAGTTATTACAACACTGGTTCAAATAGCAACTCAGTCATACGCCACAACACACGTGGCTGAATAAAACATTGTTTTCAAATCCATTTCCAAAGTTTACTCCACACTAACATAAACTTTAAGTAGAGGGGGTTGCCAATGAGACCACGTCCGATAACAGCAAAAGATGAGCTCGTAGAAGACCTTGCCCAAGGCCTACTCCTCTTCTCCTCCGACAGGATAGAGACAGTGCTTACAATAGCCAAAGTATACTTGGCCATCTGCAACAAATGGGATAAACCCTAAGTATGAGAATGTATTCAGCTAGACTTACCCGTCTAACTGAAAATAAAGACTCCAAGGATATGCATGGCTATATATGGAGTTGGCTAAACTTTACTTAGCGGAGCCACTTAATTAAAGGAGTTCACTTTAATGATTAAATGAGCAGTCATCTTTTATCCTACTCTTTATCTCTAGGTTTGGCACCTGTACTAGAGCACTCACTTGATCTAAGCAAATAATAGAATAATACCATATCAGTTTCATTATCAATATTTTAGTAGAACCATCATCGATGTCACATGGAGTTGTACCATGGTGAAGCTCAACATAATCCCCCACTATCCGGTGGGAGACAGCGACTCGAATCGATATACAACCAGCTGGCAAGATTACCTTTAACACACGCCCACACTTTTCCCATCAGGTCCATGCATTGGGTCACCGTTCGATACTGTCCAGGTGGTAACCGCCGCAAACTCAAAGTAGTCCACCCAATTGGAGAAATCAGTTGACCACCACGGGGCAGGTCATATCTCCAAACTAGAGGGTGCGGCAGTAGGCTGAGAACGGCTCGGACAGAGTCTAAGCGGCTTCGAGGTCGAAAATCATAACGACGCCTATGTGAAAGGGTGCATTCAAAGATGTACGAGGGCCACCATCGTATACAAACCTATACGATCCAACGGACGGACTACCCCCAAGTCTTTACCACTTGGTGCCCTTGCCTTCCAGTTGACCGCATTTCATTACTACTTTTAGTTCTTTCCCACGATAGCACATATAACCAACTATGACTAGTACTACCCCTTGGGATAATACGAATAAATATAAATGTAACAATTTCTTCTAAGCAGGCTAAGCGGTTGCTTTTACTTTTATTAATCAGGTTAACAAGGTAGGTAGGTAGTTGAATAATCAAGGAAGATAATGCAACAAGTGGGATTCAAACAACTCCTATCACCTCATGTAAATTAATTTGTAAAATCTAGGAGGCTTAAAGATGCTCCGGGGCTTGCCTTGAGTGAAGGTAGAGGGCTGGTGGTTAGGGCACTTGGGGAGGTTAGTGTCGAGCTCGTGGTATTCCTCGTTCAGCTCCTGCATCTCCTGGACTCCTTCCTCTGGAAGTGGCACCTGGGGATCCTCTATCAATCCTGAATGTTTGCAATGCATATAATTAAACCATGGATGCAGTGAGGATGCTTTGAACAAGAATTAAACTCCCTGTTGGTATTTCTTATGACTATTGGATAAATCCGCAAGCGCACAGATTATACCGTTGTAGCACTTCACCCAGGAGTATTCCAAGGTATCGTAATTTATATTTTCCCAAGGGAAAGCTGAGCTAGAAATGATAATTAGAGAGAGATCCTAGAGAGTACCTCAACTTATTACCAACTAGTATAGGGGGGTAAACGGGGGTTGATGAATGAACAAGCCTAGGTAAATGATACATAGAACGGACTAGGTAGACTAGCTAGGTGGGAGGACAACGAGAGAGTAAAGGGACTCCTATGTAATTCACTCTACTTCAATATACTTAGCTAATTAACTAGTCTAAACACTATAGTTTGCCTCCTCAATACAAGTATGCTAGGCGAACGGATAGATCAGTAGGAGGACAAAACTCCTACCCGACCGCACCCTAGTTTTACGGGGGCCTTACCTTTTAATAACTTGCCTATAAACACGTGGTGGAATACAACGACTAGACAAGGCTGTCACCTCTTGCTAGCTACCACAAACAATCCGTGCAGCAAGCGGTAACCAAGGATAAGATAATGCATAAGCACCACGCTTTCACACAACTTATTACTTTGACTACGATCTATAATCAAAGCACCCTATGACAGGCAATGATCGCATACAGGAAAGGTCACAAGGATCACAAACTATTGATGTAAAGGCTATTAAAGAGCAAAAGCATATAACAATACTATATCTAGTATAGTAATGCTCAAAGTAAATACTAAGTAAAGGGAAAGGATAATATATTGATAAAGATAAAGTCTTACAAAGAAGGAAAGATACAAGAGCTATACCAGACTTCCCAGAAGACAACCCCGGAAATCCCGAGCAAGCTCAACTCAACTCTAACTCCCACTCTAGACTAACTCCTAGAACAATCTAAGGAATAGAGCTTGTAGGATTCTTCACCATGTGTAGAGAGGGGGGTGTGACCCTCTATTTATAGTAGGAAGTGGAGTAGGGGCTACTCCATCGCCACATCAGCGATCCAGGACCTTCCATCCTCCACCCTTGGATCCAACCGACCCTTGAACTGACCAAGGGTGGATGGTGGTGATCTTCCACATGTATGGAGTGGTGTGGCGGTTGGAGGGGCCAACCGACCTAGGGAGGCGGTCGGCTGATCCCCTATGGCCAGTGGGCCACCTCTTGACCTCCTGGGTGTGGCCCCACTGGCCAGGGACTGCTTGAGGGCTAGGTGGGCCCTATGGGTGGTCGGCCGACCCCCCCTGGGGGTCACTGGCCCGCCTCTTCCTCCCTGGTGCTGGTCCCACTCGTCATAGGTGTTGGTTGTCGGTTCTGAGGTGGTTGTCACGTTTATCTCCTTGGTGTGGGCCCATGAATCCTTGTGCTATGCTTGTGAACCGTTGAGAGAAAGCATAGAGTGATCCAATAGTTGGAAATTACTCTAGAGTGCTTCTCGTGGATTATTGCCGAGAGGGGAGAGCTGGTGGGCCCATAGGGTGGTCAGCCGACCCCCTATGTGGGCCCCACTGGCTCTCCTTTGCTCCATTTTCTCATTCCTGCATTCAAACACTCATGGACATGTGGAACTAGTTATTTGATAAATTATGCTCATGATGTGTTTGTTTATCCCTTGATCCTGAGGCTAGTGGCATCATTTTAGTTATATAAAAGTGGGCCATAATTTGTTCCAACAAGATCCCCTAAGCTTAACATTTGCTCATCCCGAGCAAACAATCAAACTTAGCTTGATGGATCAGGAGTTGCTACTATGCTTTATATTTCAGGAGTACTAAATCTACAACAATCATACTTCTCTTTTGAATGGAAAAATTAGCAATAAAGACTCACCCATATTACCTTAGTCCTTCATGGGGCTTATAGCTTTATCCTTTGTCTTGAGAGGTTGAGAGATAGAACAACTTGACTTGAGCACTAGTTTTCTCATTCTTTCACAAGTTTCATATCGGAGGTTTTGCAATATTTTGTAAAAGAAAACTTAGTGTTCCTCAAATGGTACTCTCGAGTCGCTCATAAGGTGTATGATTCCTCACCAAGGCATATATAAAGGTTTGCCTTCTTTCATCCTATCTCTAAAGCTTTATGTGGATCTATAGGTAGGGATCAAAGATGTAGCAAACTTACCTTGCATATATTGTAAAGTCAAATTCCGGATCTAAGGAGAGAAATGTCATACTCTTAGATCAAGATGTGCAAGTGTGTGGAAACATGGTGAATGATCAATACTCCTATATATGATCTCTCTTTCCTAACTTATAAACTTTTGAGACATAGCTATCTTTATTTATTTTTCTATGAGCTTTGAAGATGCTCATAATTTTTTTTCATGAGCTTTGATGTGCTCATTATTTCTAAAACTTGGGACTTTAAGGATGCCCCTGAATTTTTCATAATTTTGCATAGTCTGTCTCATTTACTAGCAACAAACTAGAGATAGATTTTTCTACTAGAGCATGGAGTATGAACTATGTGGAAATGTAAGGCATGTTTCTACGTACTTCTAGTGTAGAAGCAGCATGTATATGTGGCGTGTACATGATCTTGATCTTGGGAGCATAATAAATCTCTCAACAAGGGTCACAAAACTTGACCAAACTCAACACAAAGTAAGCAGCTTATGTAGAAAGCTTATATCATGAAAGATCATGTATGGCTTTGATAGGAATTTTTCACCATTGAGGAACAAAATGTGTTTTTATCATTTAATAAATAAAACAACGATAGTCATTCTTGCTTAGAACAATATTATAGAAGCTCTTATCTTGTTATATCATGTCTCACAACAACTTAGACTTAGTTACAACATTTGCAACCCACAAAAGTTTCAGGTTCATGATGGTTTCTTTTAAGCCAAGTAATCCATACTTAGAGAAATACCAAGTTGTAAACTAAGTACTAGAGAAACATTTAGCAGAGCAACTATTCATCATTTCCATAGAAGATATTAATTTTCATGGGACATGTGAGAGTGGAGTAGAGAAAGACTTTTTATTATTATTTTTTTAGATGCAAAGCAAAGATAAGCAAGGAAATGCATAAATATAAATGCTGAAATTAAAAACTTACCTTAGTGGGGGAGGGAACCTCCCCCAAGCTTGTTCTTTGCTCAGTAATGCGTCGGATGTGGATGTATTTGCCGCTACAAGTCCCATTGCCGGTATTGTTCTTCTTGCATTGCTTGGATGTGTTCGGCAGTTTGCTGGACGATGCGTGTTGTCCCATCGTGCTCAACACACAGCTCACCAAAGGCGTTGGTGAGATGGTCGAATTGTTGCCGCTGTTCACGATGCTCCCTTTCTCGTGTGGACGAGAAGGATGCTCGTGCTCGTTGCGGACGTGAGGGTCGAGGAGGTATGCCACTTGAAGTGTGCATGGAAGTGCGAACCCATGAATATTCAGTTTTGATGATGAGTGATTGATCAACACGTGAGTGTTTCAGTTTGAGTGCCTTGAACTAACCTCTTGTGAAAGCATGTGTGTGCCTGTCTATCGGCTTGTGGTGTGCAGGTGCTATGCCTAAAGACAGTGGTCAATGGCGTGGAGAAGGTTGAGTAGAGGCTTGTCGTGCCGATGGACTGAGAGTGGTGAAGGGTGGAAGCAGGGCTTGGACTGAGGGACCATGGGCGCCGGAGGACTAGCTGTGGTGACTAGTGCTTGGCACCGGCGAGTCCGACAAGACATGGAGGTAGACCGACTCAACCAAGTCAAGATGGCGGACGAGCGGGTCGAGCGGAGGCTCATGGGACTCGGAGTCCGACTGGGCGAGGACAAGGTGGCTCGAGTCGAGCAGTTTGGGCCGCAAAACCACTGGTGGACGGTTTCCGAGTTTGGGCTTCAAAACTCAGAGTTCGGTAGTTGAGTCGAAAGCTATCAGTGGCGGGTTTCACGGGTTTGGGCCTCAAAACCCGGGCGGAGCTTCTGACGAAGCGGGGATGGCACGTGGCGGAATCCTGGAGGTTGCGTCGAGGCGACAGCAACTCCTGGCAGGAAGCGGAGCCGTCCATTCAAAATGCGGGAGATATTTTCTAGAGCTTGGACTGCAATGCTTAGGCTAGATAGTTCACTCATGTATCTATGGGGGTCTTTGGGAAATAGCCAAAGCCCTGTTAAATAAGGGATGAAGGGGTATCCTCATCCCATCTCTTGAACCCTAATCATTTGCCCCAACTCTCTCTCTCTCTACCCTCTCTCTAGTTCATGAGATCCCTAGGTTGATTTCACCAACCTCTGTAAGAACTTGAGTTTGTTGTGAGGAATCGGAGGCCGTAACCTCCGTAAGCCATGGTGGCTTCGATTTCTTGATTGTGTCCCCGTTTTGCTTGTGTTCTTCGCGTTTTGCTTTTGCTCCCTCTTTTTCCCAAGATGATTTCTCTTGGTAGGGAGTAGCTCTTGCAAATCCGTTTGAACCAAGTTGTTCGTAATCATGAGGAGCATCTTTGCACCGAAGGAATTCTCCTCAAACCTCACGAGTGCGTAGATCGGGCGATTTCTTTGCGAAGTTCTTTGTTCTTGAGCTTTCCCCCAAATCTTCTCTTCTCATTTATCCACGCCAAATTGAGCGATGAATTCTTCGGGATAGCTCCCCAACTATACTAGGATCATGCCTACAAAGTTTGGTTGCAGTTGGTGATCATTTGGTTGAGTTTTGGGAAGATTTGGCGGAGTGGAATCGTTTTTCGCGGGGTGCAGCGTTTCTGCGTGCGAGCTCCGGACCAGGCGTCAGACCACTCGGCCGAGGCTTCGGACCATCATCAAATGGTCCGACGGTCTTGCTGAGAGAGCCGGTCATGCAAGCTTCCAAGGCTTAGTCCGACGGTAGCGTCGAACCAGTCGTCCGGAGCAAGGTCGCTCACTGCGTGTTTTTGGAAAAGGCTTGGGACAGCGTCGGACCTCTGCTCCTTGGTCCGAAGCCGCGTCGGACCAGTTCGGAGTTTCAGGTCCGGAGGCAGGGAGCTCCCTGCGTAAGTTTTGGTAGAGACACGGGGAAGCACCGAACCAGTCTGCTTTGGTCCGGAGGTACCACCGGACTAGTCCGGAGCAGGTCATCAGGAGGTCAGGTGCGTACTGCGTTGTTTCGTGGGAACGAGGAGGAGTGTCGGACCAAGGCTCCGAACCACTTTGCTATGGTCCGGAGGTCCTGACAGAGTAGTCCGACGGCTGTTTTGGTTTGCTCTTTTAGCCTGTTTTGCCTAGGTTCTTGCCTCTTTTCCCTAGGGATTGAGAACCTGTGTTTTGGGGTTTCCGGTGAATTTCTCTCCACTGTCGGTGAGCTCTCGTTTCTCCAATTTCGTCTGAATCCCCGCTCACATTGCTCGGGGGAGGTTAAGCACCCAGCAACTGGGTTTGGTTTTTGGGAAGAGTGGCCCGAATATTTCGAGAGAAATTTGAGGCTCCCATTGACCCCCCTCTGGTCGCCGTTCTCGGTCCTTCAATTGGTATCAAATCCGGTTAAGGATCAATCCACCTTACACGGTTCTTGATCTGCGAAGGTGACGTGGAGCGAGGTGCTGGTAAACCTCCTTACTTCGATGGAACCAACTTTGCCTATTGGAAGGTGCGCATGTCCGCTTACCTCCAAGGGCTTGACACAAAGTTTTGGGAGATGTGTGAGAATGAGAACTACGTGGTTCTTGACGCTCGGATCACCGATGCCCAAGTCATGTAGCATGCGTCAAACGCAAAAGCCCGTAGCATTCTCTTCTCTTGTTTGTCTCTTTCGGAGTTTGAGCGGGTTTCGAGTCTCACTACGGCATGGGAGATCTGGCAAACACTCTTGAGATATCATGAGGGCAACCCTCAGATCAAATCCAGACTCTTCGACATGTACCGTAGAGAGTACGAGAACTTTGCTCAGTTGGCCGGCGAATCTATTGACGGGATGTTCACTCGCTTCCAATCTATCGTCAACAAGATGTGTGCCAATCGGGCCAACTTGCCTTATGATGATCATGAGATGGCTATCAAGCTTTTGCATGCTCTTGATCAGAAGGTGTGGGAGATGAAGGTGGCTGCCATTCAGGAGTCACCGGGCTATGATGCCCTGACCATGGATGAGCTGTTCAGCAAGCTCAAGTCCTCGGAGATTGACTACCAGACCCGGGCCAAGCTTGAGAACCCGTCGAACCCATCCATGGCATTGGTTTCCGGCACCGGCGGTGTGTCTTCTTCTTCCTCTAACCCTTCACACTCTTCGTTCGCTTTGTCTTTGATCTCTGTGACAGAGCAACAAATGGAGGCGCTTGGAGATGATGAGCTGGCTTTGGTCATCACTAAGTTCTCACGGTTTCACAACAATCGTTTGAACCGATGACGTGGTGGCGTGGCCAAGGGGTGCTACATTTGCATGGGTGCTCCAGTGAGTACCCGGTCCATGCACGGATCGAGGGGGAGCGATACCCTTGTGTGGGTGCTCCAGTGAGTACTAGGGGGGAGTGTCGACTCCTTGATACCTCAGCAAAATATTGTCCTATCAACATCCTTCTTCTCCCTACCTCTTTGATACTTTCAATTTACTTTCAAGCATTACTTTCCGCACTTATTCTCATGGCTTGAGTAGAATTGCATAGGGTGTTCTTACTTTACTTGAACTGCTACTTGCTTATCTAGCTAGGACACACTTGGTAGGCACTAAGGTGTGATTGGCATTTGATAGGATTTAATATTTTCTTTAGAAGTTTTAAATAAGCCCAATTCACCCCCCCCCCCTCTTCGGCATCTTGATCTTTTCAACTTGGACTTAGGCAAAATGGTGATCCAGATGAACAACATCTTAAGCAAATTATAAGAAGTGTTCAAGACCTACAAGATATGCAAAAGTGCAAGACACAAAGATGGAACCAAGTTGGAACCAAAGATCACCAAGCAACAAAATGAAGAAGGATCTATAGGGTGTCATCAAACCAAATAGTCCCACTATTCATCAAGGTGGAACTTCAGACCTAGTGAACAATAAGACTAATTGTGCAAGCATTCGGTGATCACTAGAGAGGTAATTAGGGAGCTGGACTAGTTCGATGACCAATGTCGAACTGGTTTATGTGTTTTGTGAAATTCTTTGGAGTATGTGATTAGATATGAAAATATAATCTATTAATAACAAAGTGAAGGATAACATGCTTTGCAAACACATAAAGAGATAGGGAGCGATATAAAGGATGAAATTTGTTGTCTTATTTCATTCCTAATAAGGAGTCACATGCGATGGCATGTCAACTTTATTATTCGGTACAACACAAATATTTCTATCTAGAATTGAGCACCAACAAAGGGTTGTTGTAAGAACATGGGTGGGATCGCCATGGCTGTTGGGCTGAACATGAATGGTAATTGTTTTTGTTGCACAATCTGTGAGATGGCGTCACATTGACAATGTGGCAATGGCATCATGCTCGGCATCATCATTTGTGACATCATGCTCGGTATTGTCATTGGTGGCATCATGCTCGACATCATCATTGACATGCTCGGCATCATCATCGGTGGCATCATGCTCGTCATGGTCATTGGCGTCTGATACGGTTGAAGCGGTAAGGCCAATAGTTGTTGTAGTATTAGGGGCGAGCACGGGAACAAGCTAGGAAACCTCTGTTGCATCATGCAGTATTGCGTGCATGGGTTCATGGTACCTAATGTCATCCATGGTGGCAAGTGCCCTGGAATATGGGTAGCACTTGTGGTACTTGCACAAAGAGCTAGGAGTGCAAACAATGCAAACATCTTGGCTGCCATGGTGGTAGTTTTCCTTGCTTCCTAGAGAGTAGTAGATATGAGTTTCTGGTGTGATGGGATGCAATTGATCTAAGTCCTATTTATAGATGGTTGTAGCCAACAAATACCATATAGGTGAAAAACAATTTTTGGCACTTGCTAAACTGAAAGTTGGATTCTAGATAAGCTAGGTGACTTGGCATTTGGTCAAATTTGGAGACTTCCCTAACTATTTTCGAATTAACATGAAAAGATACTTTTAGTAAAGCATGATGAGTACATGAAAAGGTACTTTTAGTAAAGCATGGTGAGTTTATTGAGAATGTGACAGCCACATCACATTAGTTTAATTTGCTTTTGCTAAAGTAAGTGGTGGCATCTTTATGACTAGCTGAGGTGGATTAAGAGACTACAACAACTGAATTTGTATGTGCCTATTGCATATTTATAGACAGAGTGATACTAAAAGCATCTAGGCCCCAAGAGTTTTTGATAATTAACAATAATGCAAGATTATTATGACTAACGTGTGTTTTGCAGAGGCAATTTGAGTTAGGTCATAATAATGGTGATTGATTGGGCAACCAATTATTTTCATGCCCCTAGCGATGGATATCATTCTGGTTTTTGAAGGATGAAGACAAGGCTAAGGACGATCTAGTTCTAAGTGTCGACTAGAGTTAAGAGACACTTAGAGTACCTAAGGGCTTTTGTTTTATCTTTTAACCGTACTATTAAGGGGGTATGAATGTGTAGCTTGACTTAGGTGACTTTAATGTTTTAGGTATGGTGCACACTTGTCAAACGTAGTCCTAAGTATCATAAGGTTGACCCTAAGGTCAGTTGAACAACTTTTGTTTTTGACAAAATTAGATTTGGAGTTGTTTGGGGTGTTTCTTAGTACACCAGACATTGGTGTACTGGCACCGGACGCATCCGGTCAATGCAAGGTGGTTAGGGTATGCCACTAGACGCACCCTCGAGAGTCACTAGAACGCAACAGTGAACACAGTTGGCTCTGCTCTTTGCACTGAACATTGCACCAGACGCGCCTGTGCGTGGTGTTCGATCATTTCTATAGAGGTTATAGATAGTGTTTCAGCAGACCGAACGTGTCTGGTCCAGTCTAACCGAACGTTGGGTAGCGTTAAGTCAACATAGAGGTTTCCAATCAGTACGCATCCAGTTCATATGCATTGGATTCTCGGGAGCATTCAGTCATTGTGGTGATGTAGGTAGAATCTAGCCATTAGGCAGCGACCAGACATGTCTTGTTGACCCGACAAACACGTATGTCCAGTCACCACTCTGCAATGGGTATGTTTGAAGTGGGGGTATTTGTACCTCTCCATTGACTTCCACATAGTACCTTTGTTCATTTTACCGACTAAACAACACCATGAGAGTGCAAGGGAGAGCAAGGGGCCTAGTGAGGAGTTGAATTTTGCTAATCTAGAGATTAGACACCTCATTAGTGACTAGAGAGTAGCAAGTGTGCATCCACTCATCTCATTAGGCATATGTGAGTCAAGTGAGAGTTTGTGCTTGTTACTCTTGGTGGTCAACATTACCTAGATGGTTCGGTAGCGTTGAAGAGCTTGGTGATCATTTAGAGAGCTTGTGGATGAACCAACTCTAGTTATGATTGGCTGTGGGTGATTCACCAAGCCAAAGTATCGAAGAATCAGCCTAGAGAGCATTTAGTCCTTGCACAGACCAAGCGGGAGCTACACCCTTGTGGGGGTGCTCCAACAAGGACTAGGGGGAGTGTTGACTCCTCGATACCTCAACAAAACATCACCTTGTCATTTTTTCTTCCTTTGCTTTACTTCTTGCCATTTAATTATCGCGTTTTCTTACTTAGAGTTGAATGGCTAGCATAGGAATGGAACTAGGTTGCTAAACTTTGTGATGTAGATCACTAGAACACTTATCTAGGCACAAGGGTGATTGGCCTTTAGAATTAGGACTTAATTCCCGTTTTAGAATTTATTCAATTGGTATTAGAGCTGAGTGCTCCTTGATTTAGGATTCACCTCCTAGAGCAATATGTCCCATGGGGATGGACCACTACTATTCTTTGAAGAAGACAATTTTCCTTATTGAAAAATTCGTATAGAGGCATACCTAGAGGCGATAGATGCCAGAGTGCTTAAGGCCACCACCAATGGTTTTAATACACCTAGGTATGATGACAATCTATTTGGTGATGGGATTCACCAAGAGAAGTGGAATGCAAAGGCCAAAACATCATCTTTAGAGGCCTTTGTAAGGATGTCTTCAACAGTGCGTGAAACTCCAAAGACGCATATGACTTATGGACCACTATTTGTTCTCTTCATGAGGGTACAAAAAGTGAGTGTGAGGAATGCTATCACCTATTCATGAGCAAGATGAATGAATGCTTTCAATATGCTCCCTAATGAAAATGCAAATGAAATGTATTCACATTCGAATATTCTTTTAGAGGAGCTAAATGGACTTGGACTCACATAGTCGCAACCATCTGATGTGGTGAGGAAGATCTTATGTGTTCTTCTAATTGACATGTATGGACATATTGTCACCATGCTTCATCAAGGAGATCTTTCCAATGCTACACCAACAAAAATATTGGGGAAGATCAATGCTCATGAGATGTACATGAACATCAACCCAAAAGAAGAGTCATCATCTTCCAACAAGAAGAAAGACTTCGCTTTCAAGACTAGTCAAGACAATGGCAAGACAAGAGTTGTTCTTGAAAGCTCGAGTGAAGATGAAACCAACATTATGGTGAGGAAGACCACCAAAATGCTGAAGAAGCTCAACAAAAGTGGTGTCATGTTTGACTCAAGAAATAAGAAGTTCTTCACTAGTAGCAAGAGGAAGCCTATCTTTGAGATGGATTGCTATAATTGTGGAGACCTTGGTCACCTTGCCCATTAATGTACAAAGCCCAAGAAGGACAAGTTCAATAAGAAATACAAGAATGGCAGAATGATACAAGTAACGATGAGAAGAAGAAAGACAAGCCATACAAGAAGGATGTCAAGAAGAAATTTCATCATCAAAAGAAGAATGACAAAGCTTATATTGTTGGTGATTGGCTTACCGATATTGAGAGCTTAAGTGGCTCATCCGATGAAGATAGTGATGATGAGCATGAGAAAGTGCCCTCTCTTGTCATTTGGAGTTGATTGCCTCCACCACCTTCACCACCTTCATCCTCTACATGCCTATGCCTTATGGCCAAGGGTGATCGGAAGGTACAAAGTGAGATTGAGAGTAGTGAGAGTGATAGTGATAGTGAATTTGAGGCCCCTCTTATGATGAACTTGTTAAATTGCTCACTAGCTACACCAAAATCATAAGAAAGTCTGGAGCTAAAAATTGGTAAACTGAAGGATCAAAATGAATCTCTTTTTGCTAGGTTTGACATAGCATCTAAGGCCAGTGATGAGCTTAGAGATGAAAACAAGTTTATGTCAACTATCACTAAGGAGCTCAAATCCTTTGTCAAAGAGCTTAAAGAGAAATATGATAAGCTAGAAAGGACATCCCAAGAGCTTAGCACTAGATACATTTGCTAAAAGATGAGTACACCAACAATAAGATCATTTATGATACTCTTCTTATTGCAAATGAATGTCTAGATAATGAACCACATGATGCTACTAATAATGTTGTTAATATTGATATAACAACTTCATGTGATGGCATGATTGATGAATTCATTGAGAAAAGATCTAGTAGCAAAGGCAAGCAAGTAGTTGTGGCAGATCACTATGATGACTATATCAAGATGAAGAATGAGAATGAGAATCTCAAGAAGGATCTTGACAAGCTATCTACAACGAAGTCAATCATCATTGAGATTCAAGATCAAGATTATGATATATCCCTTGAGATTGACATGTGAAGAGAAGAGAACAAGAGACTCAGGATTGAGAAGACTCATCTTGCCACCAGGTTTGAGAAGTTCACCAAGGGTTGCAATCTTCAAAGGGACTCATTAACACCGTGATGAAAAATGATAAGAGTGGTATTGGCTAAAAGTCATGTCAAATCAAGAAAGCCAAAGCTTAACATCAAGGTCAACATCAATATCAACCAAAGCCAAAGCCAAAGACCAAGACAAGAAGATGCTTTGAGTGTGGACAAGAAGGGCACTTTGCTCCACCACAACCATTGCCCAAGCATACAAGACCATTTTGCATGCAATGCCTAGCTTTTTTCTTGACCCAAATCATTCCTTTGAGTTCATCATAACATATATCTAAAAATTTCTGGGAATTTTTCTGTTTTTCCGAAACCTTTTCTCATTTTTCTGTGAGCATAATCTAACTTTTAAATGATCCAAAATCTTTTTATAGCTCTAAAACTTATTTGAGTTCATCATGTTCCAAACTGTTCCGAGTATTTTCTCGGAATTTTTGATCTTCTGAGTATTTTTCGGCTTAAATATTAATACTAGATTTTTCTAAAATTATTTTAATCTAGAAATTAATTAATTTCGAAATATAAAATATCTCGTTTTCGTAACAACTTTAATCTCCAGACCTATATATATAACAGTGTAGCTCTCGACGCAAGAGTTCCAAAAGTACGACTCGTTTTTACATCCAATGGCCCCTGCCGCGGGTCCCGCGTGGCCCTTTGCCGGCCAGCCAATGGCCCTCCCTCCCTAGCCAAGGCCACCTCATCCCTTCTCTTCTGCAAGCACGCAGCAGCACTAGGACCTTTTCTCCTGGCTGTTTACGCTGTTTACGTGAGTAAGAAAAAGAGAGAGGAAGAAGGACCTTTTCGCGATAATATATTTTTAATTACAGATAAGTCCTTGGATCAAAATCTCTGTCGTTTATTTGTTTTAACTCCGTTTTAGTTCGTTCAAGTTGCGTTAGATTCGTGTCAACGCGCTCTATGCAGTAGTGTTAATGTTATTCATGTTACTTAATTATTAATTTTCATTAATTTAAATATTAGTTTAACTAGGTAAGTGCTCGTGTGTTGCAACACGAGCAATCAAAAAATACATGAGTTTTTTTGTGCCAAGCTAAAATAAAAAACACGACATTTAATTTTGGACGTTTGTTACACCATGACAATGACAAAATACAATGTTTTGGATTTGATCTTAATACATGCCGTTTGTAGCTGATCATCACTTTTACCGCACATAATTTAAAATTTTCTCTTTGAAATAAAATCAAACAAGTTCGTACCATAATAATTGTACGTGTTCACAATGACTATCAACTCTACCACGGTTCAAATCTGATGTGCAAGATATTCTTGTAAGCATCATAAATTAAAGATCTATGTGAATTCCCCACATAAGTCAATAACCGTATGAATCTTGCACACAGCCATTTAGAATCATCAACCCGCAAAGTTCAGATGCTTGTTGAGGAAAGATACAGTGGAAATTGAAGTTCTTGCTACACTTTTTACTTGTAAATGAAGTCGAAACGGACAAAGATGAATTTATGCCAAACTCTTCCCATTCTACCAGATAAATTCCTCATTCAAATTCTGAAAATTTCATACTGACTAAGCATCAATAATAAAAAAACAAAGCTACGCGCATCGATTTCGCTCCATTGAGCAAGCAATCTTCAATGGCTATCTTGTTTCTTTTTGTTGCTCCAAATGGGCAAGCAGCAGGTCAAATCGAGCAGCCAACACACCTCCTCCTCTGTTCTTCTCTCCACCAAGACCTTAGCAACAAGCCAGCAACCTGTAACTCTTCCTTCTCTCTGCTTGCAAGCACCAGGAGCACATGATCCACACAGTTAGCCTTCTTTCTCTCCGATAACAATGGCAGCTAACAACACACTAAATCCATCAACATCACCATCTTGACCTCACACCTCTCTCTAAACCAAAGCACGCCATCTCCTCCGATAATCCTCTATCCGAACCACAAATCTAGTAACTGCTCCTCCCAATCCGTCTCCCTCTGAGCAATTGAAGCCATGGCTATCACCTCTGTTTCTCTCAATGGGTCAGCGCCACCAAAAGACACGGGCCTGCTCCAGTCCGCCTAATGTTTGGGTGTCTTTGGGGCTGATATGTCCCCTCTCTTATCTACCGTGTGTTTCCGCTTTAAGATTTGTGTGCAACCGTGTTGAAAAAGCTTCGCCGAAGTAAAACGATTGGGATCGAGTCTTGGACATGAAGGGACGGTGCGATTAAGGGGGACATATCAGCTCCAAGACACTCATGGCCTTCTCATGACATGTCATGAATTCACCACAGAGACACCCTAGAAAACAAACTCATTGCATGAATCATCTTCCAGGCTACCACAAGCTAGATCCAGCAGAGGAGGGCTTGATCTGGTGTGATAAGGGAAATATCTAGTGGTGTCGACGCCTACTCGCCCCTCTCTCGGTCTCCACGGAGCGACAAGCGTGGCGGCGGCATGACGGAGCAGGGCGAGCCGGTGAATTGGTGGCGGCGGGGCAGAGCAGCAGCGTCGGTCGTAGAGGAGTGGCGCGAGGTGGCAGCATCGGCCGGAGAGGGCCAAGGCGACGACAAGCAGTGGTGTCGGGAGCAGGTCTAGGCCGAGGAACGGAGTCGCTGCGACGTGGTGGAAACAACGTCGGTGCGTCGCGGTGGTGGCGGGATGGCTAGATTGTCCGGCGGCTTCAGGGCTACTGGCGTCGCGTTCGACCATGGGGGAGGCAGTTCTTTTTTTGACGGGCAGCAGGGAGGGGATTTAGGAAGGTCTAGTGCCGTGATTTAGGGAGGCCGGGTGGGAAACTTTTTCGGGCAGAGTTTTACTATGGCCGGGCAGGGCATCGTAAGGAGAACTTCACCGAGACAGAGTAGACGGGTTCTCTCAGTATTTTTTTTTGTTATATATATATAATATAATATAATATAATATATAATAATATATATATATATAAATATAATATATATATAAATATAATATATAGAGAGATTAATACTTAATTAATAGATTTTTAATTAATTAAAAACAAGTTAGATTTTTGTTAATTCAAAGTTAGATTTAATTATTCTGTTTTGTACCGTTTCGGTTGGATTTGATTCGGATGACATGATCTATATGCTAGTGGTAATATTTATTGCTTTTTCATAAATTATTAAATATTTAATTGGTTAATACTTGCAACTAGTTTAATGATTAAAATCAATATAGGTTTATACTTTGATATATATATCTCGATAATTTATATATAATATTAATATGATTAATGAATAATATTAATATGTTTTTAAATATATTTTTTCTTAGTATAAACATGCAGGTTAATTCTGAATTTGGAGCTCTCACATATCAAATTGTATTTATAAGTTAAAGTTGGATTGACATAAAATGAAATCTATGTATAAATAGAATATAAATAGTTTTATTTTGTTTCTCTCATTCAAATATAATATGACTTAATTTATATGGGGTATTTCTCTAAAATATCCTATACATAATTTATACAGATAAAGTAAATAAAGACTAGTTTCCTTTTCTCATCTAAAGTTAATCTTTCGGTAGCCGTTTCTTTTCCGTTATAGCTCCGATTAGCGTGTTTCTCGTTTGTGTGTGTTCGTACTAATAAGCAGGCTTGTTTTCAAAACCTTTTCCTTGATTGGTGTAATGTTCTAATATATTTATATATGTTTGTACACATGCATGTGTGTTTATATGTTTATGTGGTGCTTTATGATCAAGTTCAGTCGGTGAGTTTTATGTGGTGATCAAGAAGAAGTCATCTAGTGTTCAGAATCAGTTGAAGAAAGGATCTAAGCGTTTAAGGCAAGTATGACATGAGATCATCCTTGTTACCTATTCACCATAATTCATCTAATCATATTGCATGCGTCAAAACTTGATTCCTATAAGGTCTACCCATCTTTGTTATCCTTTTATCTTTATCACCAAAGGGTTATTATGTATATGGATAGCTTTGCTAATGCTTTACATAATGAATCTTGAGTTGAATCTTAACTAATGGATATATGTAATGATGACTAAAACTTGCTTTTTAGTAACATGGAATAGGACCCTATTGTAGGGAAAAAGCTATGACTTAAATGCAACCATAAGTGTTATATGGATCTGGCTTTAGTCAAGTATGAAGATTCGTACTGACATGATAGTAGTTCACGAAAAGCACCATTGCCGAGCTGGTTGTGGGGCATAGCCTAGGGTGGTTACCAACTTGACGTGTGCCATCGAGAGGGGCTCCACACACACCTTGCCTTTGGGTCCGTAGTGTCTACTACATAATGGGAAGACTTTTGAAAAACTTTGTAGTGTACCCTGCCGTACTTCCTTGGAAAAGGTGATGTGGGAGTAATTAACCCCGGCATATGGAAAACATGGCTTGTGGGTACATTATATAAAACTATCATGATAGTCGTGCGCACGATCACGAGCGGCTTGGAAAACTCGTAGTGTTTAGTTACTCATTTTGTTAAACTACTTATGATGATGAGATTGAAGATATGAGATAAGAGGTGGTTTCATTAATGATCATTGGGTTATTATATGGGTTAATCATAACCTAATTGTTGTTAAAACTTGACGAAGTTAAAAGCAACCACAGTAAACAAGTGTCGGCCTTATTTTGGGGTGAACTAAACAGGGTCGAATAACCTTGTGTTATATTGTTGAGTACGACAAGTACTTACGCTTGCTTTATTTTTAACACTTGGATAAAAATCCTAGATGGGTGTGAAATTTCAAGAGTTTAAAGAAGTTAGGCTTGTGATCAACCAGTCAATTGTCCCTGTAAAGTGACCCTTCGGTTAAAGATCGGAGTTGTCTTTTCTGTTGTTTGCTATCTTGATATTATCCTTTGACCTTATATGTTATATATTTCAGTATTGTCTTTTGATATCATCTATATTTGTGGCTATATGTAAGATTTGACTTTATAGGCTCACATATGGTGTAAATCTGGTTTTGTTTTTAAAACCGGGTGTGACAATACCAAAATTCAGAAGATGACATCATGAAAGCGATAAGTTGCATTTTCAAACTTACCAGATCAAACAGGTATGGTCAGATTTTTCTTACGGGACATATGCTCATGTGGGCTGTACAAATGTGCAGAATAACAAGTTTTTCATAACAAACTGAAGAACAATATAAAAGCCTGCAGAGCAAGTTAATACAAATACAATGCAATTTAAAAAAGCAAGATAGATAAGAGAAGAAACTAGGAGAACACCGAGATCATCATCTTCGCCGTCGGGCTTACTTGTTGTTCTGTTTTTTACCAGCGTCATGAGTCGGGCAGTCGGTATAGACTTCCGCAATCAGCGTCTCAGTCGACGTACCATGTCATATCTATCAATTCCTTTTCTTGTGTAATAAGTAGCAAAATAGAAAAGGAATACCATTGTGCTGTGGGTAATGAGTGTGAACACTATGAAGTATGATTGCATCAAATGGGTAGCTGAATGTCAGCAGACAGCAAAATAATGCTGAATTTTCTTTCCTTGAGGAACAGATGCATATGGTGACACGGTCCAAATGAAAAGTTAAAAACTCCAAATAGCTCGTCATCGTTAGAAAAAAAGAGAGAAAAAACAAATCTCAGCAAGTACGTACTACAAAGTAAACTTGGAGGGCCTTCTTCCACAAAAACTGTATCATGAAGGTGAGCTGAGTGAAAAATTGCATAGACAAGAATATACTAATCCTCAATGAGGCATTTTGCGTAGCCTACAATTACACCACAGCACACCACAGCACCACGAAGAGAAGCAAAAACAAGGACAAGAACACCAATTTTATCATGTACAGTACAGTACACAGTACAGCTGCGATCCCCCGGTCTCTGTCCCAGCAGAGTAACGAACCCGGAACACAACACAAACAGAGCAAGCTTTGCTATTTGCCATGTCTGAATCGGTGACTATGATCCTCCACTAGTCAAAGCCAGTAGCTAGTAGGCGCAGGCGTGTGCGGCGGCGAACCTGGGCGACGCCGGGAGCGGGCTGCGCATGGGTGACCTGGGCGGTGGCGGCTGGGCGAGGCGGCGGCCCTCGGCGTCGTAGTATATGGCCCCGGAGAAGTCGAGCGGCTGGCAGCGCTCCCCCATGAGGATCTCCTTCCTCCAGACCCCGGTCTCGGCCTCCTTGGTCGTTCCAGACGGCGCCAGCACCGAGGAGGTCTTCTTCCACGGCGCAACGACGGCCTGGGCTCGCGGCGAGCTCTTACCACCCCCAGCGGCCATCCTTCGCGCCGCCCGCTGCAGCCTGGTCAGGAGCGAAGCCACCGCATGCAGGAGCGTCGCGCCCATCGATCCTGGGTGTTGAGGGTGCGGCTTTCTTGATCTCTCTTGTGTTGTGGGATCGTGGAACCGGTATTGGAACTGGAAGGAAATGAAAAGTAAGCTCTGTTGGTTTGAGGAGGCAGGCGTTTGGTTTGGCGGGCCATATATAGCCGAGCCGGCGGTGGGGGTGGACAGGTAAACGAAGCAGCTGGGAAGGAAACCATAGGTAAGTGCAAGCGAATGAGCCATGCACTTGTCAACGGCTGGGGCGGGGCGTGTGTGACGACTGTCCGGAATAGTGACTAGTAGTCGGCGGGATGGAGGATCCTCGGCGGCGAAGAAAGCACTAGCAACAAATGGATCGGAGGTTTGACAAAAATGATCCGTTGCTTGGCTGGACGAAAAGGCTTCTGATATATTTCATATATTTCTGTGTGTGTACTGCCTCCATATCATATCGGATTTAGAAGTCGTTTACGACAGCTACACGGTCTCCTAAACATTAACCTCTTATTTTTATCAAAATATCTATGAAATAATATTATATGTATATTTTTATAAAATTATTTTTTAAAAAAATCTATTCATATAATTTTCACATTTACAATCTCAACAACTTAAAAGTTAATGATGATTCATATTCCTAACTCTAATCTTGTCCAAAACGACTTCTAAATCCGATATATATATACACTCTATGTACGTACTCCCTCCGTATCATATTTAAATGTCGTTTTAGACAAATTTTGAGTCAAACATTAAAAATATAAATCATCAATAACTTTTAATTTATTGAGATTGTAAATGTGAAAATTATATGAATAGGTTTGTTTTGCAAAATACTTTAATAAAAAAATATATATATATAAATAAGAGGTTGATTAAAATTATGTTTAGAAGATCGTATAAGAACTTCTAAATATGATAAGAAGGGAGTATGTCATATTTAGGGTGAGGAGGCGCAGCGTAGTGGCTGCGGAGGGTGGCCCTGACCGTGACCCTGACCTTTAGCGAGATCGGTTGCGCGTAGTGAACGTGTACCAAAAAACGGATGCCTTGCATTATTTCCTCTCTTCTCTGTCAGCGTCACTTACGTCAGGCTCCAGCTGACGCGTAAATCTGGCTCTTTCCACCAGCAAGAAGGCGTCAAGACGGTGTTAACCCACAAGGCTTTCTCAACCTCTCTGTATTCGAAATAATGCTGATCTCATCTGCAGCCTTGCAGGTGAGACTCAGACTGTAATTTCCTGCAGGCGTCATCAGAGACCCGATCGTTTTACCCTCCATTATTAGTCGGACCAAATCGTTTTATATACCTTCGAAAAACGGAGGGGCGAGCAAATAGACACATGTTTTAATTATATGTATTCCTGATGATGAGAAAGTCCACGTCTTTGCAACTGGGCTGCAATTGGTTAAGGCTCGAGAAAGAAAGGTGAGGATGCTTCCAGATAAAGAAAAAAATTGTGCTTATTAATTTGTTTTATTTACGTGAGCAATCCTCAAACTTCATCCGGCTACCGGGTCAGGAGTGTTTGGTTTTCGGTCACAGGAAGCCACGATATAGCTGTGTTGCGTCATAATAAAATCACAGGACAAAGGGAGTAGGGGAGAATCTTGATACAAATTATGGTGGCACTTTTGAGCGACACAATCACCACCACACATGAAGCGTGGCTTGTAGCGGAGGGGAACCAAACGTTCTCTAGATCTGTTAGGCTGCAACACTGGTAAACGACACTAAGCCCGTTCAAACCCATACCTTCTCGCAAACAAAAATAATGAAATAATGATAACCAAGATAACATAAACTTAATGAACCTAGAGAATCTTAAATAGGAGAGATTATGGTGTTGCTAGCTCTCCTAAAGTTTAGTTTCCATTACATGAAATGTTTGTACACTAATTACAAGACTAATTGCACAACATGAGATTAATTTTCGAAACGAAACTATTATTAAGCTTAATTAATTTATTTATTATTTAATAATGTAGTGGTACAGTAATAAACATGTGTTAATGATAAATTAATTAAATTTAATAGATTTCTCTCGTGAATTAGTCAATAAACAAAAAAAAAACACGTGGGATTTTGGTTTCCAGAATCCATTAAGGATTCGAAATTTGGTCGATTCAGAAGGTTCAACGATTTCAGTCAACAATCAATACAGTCAAGTCGAACTACTGAACCGATGCAGTGTTGATAAATAGAAAAAATAATAGGGAAGTAGGTTGTCGCAAGTCAAAATTCCTCGTATCGATCGGCTGAACGACGACAACATATCCTGAACGTGATGACGGTCAATGACCGAACTCTGCAAGCGTTAGCTCTCGTGTAGATTAGGTTAGGTGGCAACCAAATTCCCTCGGATCGGAATCCCTTCACCAAACACGTGCATCATTGCATTGCATGTTTTCTGAACTAGACGGACGCTAAGAAACATCTGTGCATGTGCTTACCTACCACTTCCAACAAATAAAGATTCCAATGCATTGCGCAGCGTCATATCTCATTTCCTAAGTACTGCCAGCAAAGATACCGGCACGTCACAAAAGCCCAAAAATTAATTAAGACTAGAACATCAGGCGCCCTTCGGGCGCCCTAAAATGTCTATGTTAACCCTACAATATTAAGCATATATTGCTATTACATTGCCATTGTCGCCACAACAATACCCAAGATCAAGCATATCAAACCAATATTTATAGTTAATTTGGAGCACAAAAGTAACTGACTATATGTGCAAATAAGAGTCAAGCATATCAAACCAATATTTATAGTTAATTTGGAGCACAAAAGTAACTGACTATATGTGCAAATAAGAGAGATTTATCGTAACATTTTTGAACCAGCTTCAACCTTTTGGTTTAGACGAAGTGAAGCTAAGATCTTCAACATCATCTGGAACTTTTGAATTTCTGAACACTGTATGCACATCTCATAGCTGGTTCAGACATACCACGCCAACCAAGCTTTGAGATCTGAAAGGCATTAAAGTGGAAGAAGGAAGCAAATTTGTGCCAAATGGGATATATCCATGAGGCTTTGCCTGTATATCGCAGCCAAGCTATTGCTTGCGGATCATCTCCTCCAGTGTCCCTATAGCCATGTATGCACGACAATTATCAGTCATCAAACCTCTTATGCTACAGGCAATGTGCTTTGCACTTAAGTGATAATTTTGGCAACCTATATTCAGTAAGGTACTAACAATCAACATAGTAGAGTAAATGGGTAATTCAAGATATCATGGATGGTGTGGACAACAATAAATTCAGTCAATGTTGTAGGCGACGTGTTTTGCACCATAAGTGATACTTTTGGCAACCTATCTATTCAATAAGGTACTGACCAAATGACACCTCCATGTAAAATAATTTGCTACCCCTGAGAAAAATGTGTAGCAGCAAAAAGCCACAATTTTTGCCCTATTCTTGCACATGCTTAAACAAATTAGCATTCAATACAGTTCTAAGAGCACAAGTGTAGCATATATCCGCTAGATGTGGATGTTCACGAAGCCTTTACAAAGAATATCTTAGATATGGCAATAGGCAAACAAGAAAAGAAGAAGCCAACACATCAACAAAGGAAATGCTCTAATTAAACTCTAGGGAATTTGAGTTTACCTGAAGGACATGACACAGGGGCATGAGAAAGAGCCATATCTTCAGAGGTGAGGTTCAGCAAAGAGATTCTGTAAACACAGACTTTACACTTCTTTGAATTGTAATGATTATCACATCACCGTAAGATTTTAGTTATAAGTTCAGAAGTCAAAGCTCAATTAGCAATGTGCTGAATGGCTGCATTTACATTCTTCTTATCTCTACGTTGCCGCTTTCACTCCTCTTGCGTATGTATCAATATTCCCGCATCCAAATCTGTAAATATTGGGGGGAAAATAATTGTATGATTTTGCTTGTAATTTCTTATGCTACCTTTTCCCTAGAGTTATTTTTAACAGCGATTCTATTCTAAATACCATAATGGGACCAAGAAACTGACACCATACATGGAATTTTTTTTTCTCACATTGCTCAGTAAAGTTGCTTGGGGGGTCAACCTAATATTCTCTCCATACTCCTACACCAATAGTCCGTTATTCCCTTAAACACAGCAACCAATCAGTTTGACAAGGTTTGGGTGCCTACTGTTTGTTATGACATTTATATCTGTTAAGAATTTGCTAATTAATTATTTTGACCCAGATGCAACCTTTTTAATTGCAATTTTAGTGCCATTTTTCAGGTATCCCCGAAGCATGTGCTCACAGAACAGGTCAGGAAACAAACCTGCGACGTCAGGACCATTCTGATCTTGCCTCAACTTGGAGGCGTCTCCCAAGCAGCCGAACGACCTTCCCAGCTGCCTGCTCATGGGCTCGCGGCCGGTTAGCATCTATGCGGCCGGCCAGCTCGGCACCTATGTGTGTACCATAGATCTTGTGCCTGCTCATTGATTTAAGGTTCGACTGGTTCTGTGACAACTCGGGCATGTCTAGCCTGCACTCGATCGTATTTGTAAGAGAAAAAAAGAAGGTGAGATGCAGATCGAAAGTGAGGGGAGAAGAATGGCCGTATGGTTACCTGCTTCACATCGATGACGCACGACACATCTCGATGGTGCTGTTGCACGCCCACGCCGCCGTACGTGGGATGGTGTGGCGAGCTTCTAGCTGTCGCCACCATAGCTCTAGTAGAGTACGCGTGCACCGCGGGAGGCTGGAGGCCCTGTGCAGATGTGGATCTAGCCAGATCCGCTCGATAGGAGCCCCAGCAGACAAGTGAAGCAGTCCAGCGATGGCGGGGAGTTTCGGCAGTTCCCCACGCTCCAGCATTGGCAGAGAGCTCGAGCAGCTCCCCGCGCTCTAGCGACGGCGGCAAGCAGTTAGGCGTGCATGGCGAGGACCATGGTGTGGCGGCGGTGGGAGGGAGGAGGGAGGAGGGAGGGATGAGACAGGGCAATGCGCTAGCCGACCAGGTGTGGCTGCGGGGAGCACTTTGCGAAATGTTCAGGGTGTTTCTGCAAAACGGTGAGATTGTCGAATTTTCCCTTCTTTGCGTCAAAATAAAATTTAGAAGAGGGTTCAGGATATAAAATATCAAAACGTAAACACTGTTCAAAGTGGACAGGTTGGACGGCGGGCTGATTTCGTAAAAGTTAGAGGACCTTTATGCAAAATTTATGAAAGACGCGTGTCCTCGCGCGGAGGAGCCAGGCGCGGAGGAGCCAGCAATGCTCTGAATTCTCTCGTCGCAGCAGATATGAGTGGGTTTTAATTTTAATATAATAACCCCGATATGACTCCATGCATGCCCATTGAGATATGCACCCATGATTCACGAGCGCAGCAGTGCGTATCATGCGTGTGTCGTGCCTGTATCTTTTTTCAGCAAATGCTGAGTGTTGGGTTCAGCGCACGCCGCACGAGGGCGCACCATTGCCGGCAGGTATGCATGCCACCGTTGGAGCCAGATACATGGATACGCATTATCAGCTTTATGTACGTTTTACGGTTCCGTTCGTGGACTCAATCAGCCTGTTCGTTTGGCTTGTCAGCCGGCTTAAATCCAGCCAGAACAGTATTTTTCTCTCATAAGAAATTAACCAGCAGTACATAATCCTTTCAGAACAGTGCATAATCCTGCCAAACGAATAGGCCGAATGTCGCCATATCGGAGCCTGGAACAGCTTGCAGGGTCGTGGACTCGTGGTTTTATCACTTGCTATGACTACGATAGCAATTTGTTGACAGCCATTAATTTGTAGGGTTAGTTTGTTAAGAGAAAAATATTATTTCATGACTAAAAAAATATGACTAATTTTAGTTGACTTGTAAAACATAAAATTAATAGTTTATTGTCATCACTACTCTTAAGACATAAAATTGTAGCAAAGTATGTGCTCCATCAGCTTATATAGCCATATTAAAACTAAGAGCACGTCCTGTTTCGGTTGATGGTTTTTGTGACTAATAAGCTGACTGATATGATGTTGTTTTGTTATGAGAGAAAAATATTATATCATGGTAGACAAACTGGACTGATAAGTTCAAAACAATAAGGCGATATTTGTTATAACTCTGCTTCACTGATGAAATTAGTTGTTTCTAGCCTTACCTGGTGAAGCAATTCTATTGGTAGATATCAAGCTGTTTTAAAAATACATTTAGTAAAGTAAATTGTCTTAACAGTTAAAAACCCTAAAATATCTGTAATACTCTCTCCATCCTAAATTATAAGTCATCTTAAAATTTTTGGAGAGTCAAAGTATGTCAAGTTTGAGCAAATTTGTAGGATAATATAATAATTTGTGGTTTCAAATCTGCCGTGATATGTGAAAAAGATGTAGTCATTGCTCTCCTTGTCCTCCTTGCTTCAGTGTTGTTGTACAAGTTGTTTACCACCTTGTCTTGTAATTGCTAAGCATTTATTAGTACTAATATTGTTTAGGTATTTCAGCTTGTATTAGTTGTTAAGTACTTCTTTGCAATTAGCTGATAATAAAGCCATTGTAAAATTAATTTGAGTGTTATTCATCTGTTCAAACATGTGATGGTAGCAATGCCTGTCAACTACATGTTACATGGGCCAGTCTCAACCAAGGACAAACAAACATGATCTGCCAATTGGTTAGTTAGAGTTGTTGGTCCTGGGACCTTTCTAGGGTCAGCCAAACAAACACAGGATGAAATGAGACAAACCCAAAGCAACTAGGGGAACATACATGGCTATTTGGACATTGGGAATCATATGCTGAGTTGGTGCTGGCTGGGTTGGGGATGAAGACGTCCCGCTCGGCGCGTACTTCGAGATGAGGACCTCGGGGGTGGCCAGCACTTCGAAGTCACCTAGGGTGGCCGGACTCTCCCGTTGGAAGGTGCCTGTTTGGTGAGTGTCTTTCTTAACGTGTTGATTTTGGATGATTCGTGGTTTATGGTATGGTACCACCTGATGAGGCTGGATCGTTGTGCAGCGTCGCGCCGGTGGCTTTTGATAAGGGTCTGGTTGGCAAGGGACTGCCCAGGGCAGAGACGGTTGTTGGCGATCCGGAGCCGTTGAGTTCGGAGCCCTGGGCTACGGATCGTCCGGGACTTGGCGGTGACTTGGATTCTTCAGGAGACCCTGGGGTTCCTTCTGGTTTTGCCGCGGTTTCTGAAGATGATGGTGTGCCACTGACGTTTGGCTCTTATTCATGGAAGATGCAGAGGCGAGCTTCTGTTGTCGTTGAAGACGACTTTGTGGAACTGCCCCACTCGCGGGAGGGTTTCATTGATGATGAAGGTTCTGATTGTGATCATGGCGTCTTGGATAATGTGAAGGTGAGTCGTAGGCTTCCTTTTTATTTGATTAATCGCAGGCTTGACCACAATTTTACAGGCATTGCTGAGAACGAGTCGGGAACGCAAGCTCCGGATCGTGTCTTTGGAGGAATCTTGTGCACGGACGCGTGAGCTGGAGAAGGCCCTTTTGGAGAAAAAACATGACAACTTAAGTATGCGCGACCATCTATCAAAGGCGAAGAAAGGTTGGCTCTGATATTCTGGTTGGTTCCCGGAGTTGTTGCCTTGTCCTTGTGCTTATGCTCTTGGACGTTTATAGAACTAGATGCCGAAGTTGTTGCCGGGCGCAGTCGGTTTTGGGCCTGATTGAAGAGGTCGGGTCGGTGATGGCCTGCATGGATAATGTTACTTTCGTCTCCGCTCCTCCGTCGGACGAGGCTATTGCTAATGTTTTGTCGAGGGCGCGAGGATTCTATGGGCGCTTCAAGTCGTTTGCGACGTTGGCGGCGCAGGAGATGCTGTCCCATGGACTTGCGATGTTGCGGTCGCACTACCCACGAGTTGATTTGCAAAGGGTACGGAGTGGTTACGCAACGGGTACTTTAGAGTTATATGTGGGTCGCTTGGAGGCGGAGGCGGACGCGGTTGCTGAGGATCTGCTTTCTGACATGGAGTTTTTTGCTACGAGGTAACCATCATTTGTATATAATACAAGGGTTGTGCGGACTTGTAAGTGAAATGTATCAAAGCTTTGTTTATCCGGGCGGTGAGCTTTTATTTCACTTGTATGTCCTTTCGTGCCAGCTAAGTCATGAGCCATAGCAATGAATCGTTCGACCTTGGGTCTAAAATGGTCCATATCGTAGGGCTAGCGCCACTACATGCGTAGGATACATAAGGACTCCTAAGAAGGCACGCTGCTGGCAACCCGCGGCGCAGAGGGCGAACGGCTCATGCACGCTTAGGGAGATGCTAGGGGCAGGGCCTTTTTCCGAGAGGCTCGATCGTGGCGTGACCAGGGCCTGTGGAGACCGTTCCTACAGACGCTGGGTGAAAAGCCATGCTGCTTGTAGAGTCGTCGACCGTACCGTGGTCGTATACAGATTCTGGGCACATAACCTCATGGCTCCCGGCCCAAATGATATCGCTTGGCTTCTGGGGAAATACCATTTGGGCAATCTGTCAATGTAGTCGTAGCGCTTAGGGTAGCTACTTCTATTCACTGTGATTCATTGGTAGACCAGCTTCGGGTGCTTTCTAGTTATGGCTAGGCTATTTGGAGAAACACCCTATTGCGTTTTGGAGAGATCGTCGAACACTGTGGGAGTGTTTTGGAGAGGTCGTCGAATGTCGTATGCGTTTTGCAGAAGTCGTCGAACGTCGTAGGCGTTTTGTAGAAGTCGTCGAACATCGTGGTCGCTATGGAGATGACATCAAAATGAAGAAGTTATATGGGCAGAATGCCGAACTTTTATTGATATAGGTGGGACACATAGTACAAGTATTTCAGACGTAGAAGCGCCTATGGTGCTCTATGCTCCATGAGTTAGGTACGTCGACGCCTTCTTGGTCTGCAACCCGATAGGACCCTGGTCGGGTGACTTCTTTGACGACATAGGGGCCTTCCCAATGTGAAGAAAGCTTATGCATGGCTTCAGTCTTGAGTTTTCTCTTGAGGACAAGTTCTCCTGCGGTGAACGATCTGTAGTTGACATTGCGGTTGTAGTATCGAACGCCCTCTAGGTATTTGGCCGTGCGTACGCATGAGGTTAGTCTTTGCTCTTCGAGACGATCGATGTCGTCGATCCGAGCCTGGTCGGATGTCTCTTCATTGTAGTATTCTACACGTGGAGAACCGAAGGCGACGTCGGTTGTCATTACAGATTCGGAGCCGAAAACCATGAAATACGGGGAGACGCCGGTGTTACAACTGGGCTGGGTACGTAGTCCCCATAACACCGCAGGTAGTTCGTGCAGCCAGCGACCTGCGTTCTTTTCTTCCTCCTGATATAACTTTTTCTTGAATGCGTCTAGTATCATTCCATTCGCGCGTTCAGCCTGGCCGTTTGCTCTTGGGTGGGCGACGGAGACGTATTTGACTAGTATTCCATTATCCTCGCAGAAATCCTAGAAAAGGTTCCCGGTGAAATTTGACCCCAGGTCGGTGATGATTGAATTTGGTACTCCGAATCGGTGTATGATTTCATCAATAAAAGCGACTGCGCTCCCGGCCGAGGCTTTAGTGATCGGCTTGACCTCGATCCACTGGAGAATTTGTCGACGGCTACGTAGATCCACTTGAAGTTTGCCGGCGCTGGTTGGAAAGGGCCGAGCATATCGAGACCCCAACAGGCAAAGGGGTAGGAGGCTAGTATTATTTGGAGTTCCTGGGCGGAAAGGTGAGTTTGTTTGGCGAAGAATTGGCACCCTTTTGTAGGGTTGAGATGGCGGACTAGAGGGGGGGGGGGTGTGAATAGTCCTTTCTAAAACTTAAGCGCAACGGCTAACCGAAACAAATACGGAATTAAAACTATCGATCTAGCCAAGACTACACCCCTCTATCTATAACTTTAGCACCTAGCAAATTATACTAATTGGGCTCACAAAGGTGCCAAGCTAGGAAGCTCACCTAAAGAAGTCTAGGTTACAAGGTCACACAAACCGAAGCAATTAGTACTCTAAGCACACCGGGAGCTCCTACACATACTAGTAAGCAAAGCACAAAGCACCTAAGCTCACTAGCAATGCTCTCTAGCAAGACTACACAAGTCAACTAGAGAGCTCAACTTACTTAGCTACACAAACTAAGCAATGTGACTAACAAGGCTACTCAAGCCAATTAGCCACTCAAGAGCTACTTCTATGCTACACAAGCTAGAAGGTAACTAGGCAAGCTACACAAGCCAAACTAGTTACAAGAGCAACAAGAAACCACTAGCACAAGTATATGAAAGTAAATACAAGCTAGTGATTTGGAGAATGAAAACCACCGAGAAGATATACACAAGGTTGACATGGTGATTTTTCTCCCGAGGTTCACTTGGTCACCACCAAGCTAGTCCCCGTTGTATCGGCTCACTCACTTGGAGGTTTACGACTTTTTACAGACCTCAGTCGCCTAACCCCCTCAAGGGTTGCCGCCTAACCAACACAAGATGAGGGCACTCAATGATACCTTCAACTAGAGTTGCTCTTTGCGATCTCCTGCGGGGCGAGCACAATGCCCCTCACAATGCACTTCTCCGGAGTGCCGCACAAGCTTCTTGTGGGCTTCGACGGAGCCTCAACCACCAAGCCGTCTAGGAGGTGGCAACCTCCAAGAGTAACAAGCACAACGAGCTTGCAACACGATCACCTAGTGCCACACGAAGCTATCTCTCAAAGCAACGCACTAGAGATCACTCACTCGCAATCGGATCACACTCTTGGTTGCACAAGTGAGTTAGAGGGCTCCCACACCAAGCACACTAAGGGCAACACATCCCCAAGGTGCTCAACTAGCCCCAAGGGCCGGCCAAGGGCTATAAATAGCCACCCCATCAAAACTAGCCGTTTTGCCCACTCAATGGGCTTCCTGTAGAGGGTCTGGACACACCCAGTCACTGGGGTCCGGACCATGCTGTGTGCGTCCGGACTCTCGGCCGTTTGAAACGAGCCATTGGCGCCCTGCGCCGATCGCTGCCATGCGTTTCCGGATGCATCCGGATCCCAGTCCGAACCAAGCACTCCGCGTGTCCGGACTCCAATAGAGAGCTCCCCGAGAGCCAAAACACATCCGGACAACGTCCGGACTCTGGTGTCCGGACACTACCCTGCGTCCGGACTCAACACACAGACGAACCAGAGAGGGCCAAACCTCCGGACGCGCGTCCGGAGTCCCAGTCCGTACTAACAACAGCGTCTGGACCTCCTGTTCCCGAGCAGGCATGCTTAGGGTTAGCCTCCGGATGCATTCGCGATGGTCCAGACCAGCAACGCCCTAGCGTCCGGACCAGCGTCTGGAGCTCCATCCCAAGCCAAACCAAGCTACCTCTTTCTCCTTGCTTCTTATGTGCCAACACAAATGTGTTCTTCACCTTGTGCATGTGTGTTAGCATTTTCACAATCATTTTCAAAGCATTTTCCCTTGCTCTCACCGTGCCACTCGATCCTAATGCATCGCAAGGTTAGATCGCTCAAGTGGCACTAGATAACCGATATGCAAACAAGTTTGCCCCTCTTGATAGTACGGCTATCTATCCTAACCCCGGTCATATACTTCTCTACACACCTATGACCGGTGAAATGAAATGCCCTATAGGTTATACCTTTGCCTTGCGCAATCCATTCCATCTCCATCTCTATCTCCAATGTTGATGCAACACATGCACCAACCTATCACCAAATGATATGATCCACTTCATATCCTCATGTGACCATATTGGTTCATCGATCTTGAACTCACTTGCTCTTCACCGTGGCATCGGTCCATCGGCGCCAAGCATCACTCACTTGCCCTTCACACTTGCAACTGGTCCATCAAGCCAAACCTCATCTTGATCTTCTCCACCTTGGTCACATGACTCCATGTCATGTTTCATGTGCATTAAGCTCCTTCATCACATAATCACCTGTGCACTAATCTCCTATGTATATATCACTTAAACACATATTAGTCCACCTAAGTTGTCACTCAATTACCAAAATCACACAAGGACCTTTCACCTTTGTAGGTTCGCACCATTTGTTCTGTATCAGGAAGCGCTGTGGGCCAATAAAACCCTGCTCAAAAAGCTTTTCGTACCAGCATTTTTGCGGCAGCATGATTCCCACATGTGCCGGCGTGAATGTCTTGTAGGATCGCCGCGCCATCTTCCTTGGAGACGCACTTTTGTAGTGCTTCAAACTTGGAGTTCTTCCTCATCAGCGTACCGTCAACGAGGACGTAGTTGTGAGCTCGGCGAGTTAGTCGCTCTGCTTCTGTCTCATCTGATGGCACCACGTTGTTGGAGAAATACTAAATAAAATGATCTCGCCAGTCAAATGGTCGGCTGGTGCTTGCGGCGACCAGCATGTTATCTTGTGGTGGCGGTACGTCATTGGATGGAGCTTCATATTCATCGGCGATTAATGGCTCACGTAGGTCTTGGACAAAAACTCCCACCAGGATGGGGACCGGGATGATCCTAGTTTGCACATTTCATCTGCTGCCTGGTTTTGATCATACGGAACATAGTGATATTCGATCACGAAGAACTTGCCTTCTAACTTTCGGATGGCAGCGCAGTATGCGTCCATCTTCTCATTGGAGCACTTCCATTGTTTGTTGAGCTGGTTGATCACTAGGGCCGAGCCGCCGTTGACGATGATGCGCTTTATGCCGAGTTCACTTGCAATGCGGAGCCCGTGTAGTGCCGCCTCGTATTCGGCGGCATTGTTGGATGCCGGGAATAGTAGTCGTAGGACGTAGCGAAGCTTATCTCCGGATGGCAATATGAATAGGAGACCGACGCCTGCTCCATGAATGGATAGTGAGCCGTCGAAGAATAAAGTCCAATGCTCGGGGGCTTCAGTGTTTACTAGGACCTGGATGTCGGTCCATTGGGCAATGAAGTTAGCGAGTGCTTGTGATTTGATTGTATGTCGCCCCTGGAAAGCTATATTGAACGTTCCCAATTCCACCGCCCATTTGATTATTCGTCCTTGTTGCGTAGAATGTCGCCTAACGGGAACTCAGTGACGACTGTCACCTTAGTTGGTCGTTGAAAATAGTGCTGGAGCTTGCGTGCGGTGATGAGGACTGCGTATAACAACTTCTGCACTTGAGGATATCTTGTCTTTGACTCGTTCAGTACCTCACTTGCAAAATAGCATGGTCGCTGGACCGGGTATACACGTCCGCTTTCTTCACGTTCGACCACAATGATGGTGCTAACGACTCGGTTGGTGGCAACGATGTAAAGCAACATTGGTTCGTCTTCCTTTGGCGTGACAAGGACAGGTGGTTCAGTGAGGTATCGCTTGAGGTCGGCGAATGCGCGATTCGCCTCGTCGTTCCATTCGAACTTCTGTCCACCCTTCAGGAGTCTGAATAACGGAAGGCCTTTTTCACCGAGGTGGGAGATGAAGCGATTTATGGCAGCCATGCACCCAGCGAGTTTCTGTACGTCTTTGATGTTAGACGGAGGCTTCATTTGAAGAACTGCGGTAGTTTTTTCCGGATTGGCCAGAATGCGGGATCGACTGACGATGTTGCCCAGCAGGTTTCCTTACGATGCTCCGAAGATGCATTTCTTTGGGTTTAACTTCCACCTGAATTTGTTGAGGGCCTTGAAGGTTGCCTCTATGTCGGCGATCAATGTCTCTGCGGAGTGTGTTTTTATGACTACGTCGTCTACATAGGCTTCGACCTTGCCTAGGATAAGTTCATTCAAGCATTCTTGTATAGCACGCTGGTATGTGGTGCCGGCGTTTTTTAGACCGAAGGACATTGTTGTGTAGCAGTAGGCGCCGAAAGGAGTTATAAATGATATTTTTATCTGGTCTTCCACCTTCAGTGCTATTTGGTGGTAGCCGGAGTAGCAGTCGAGGAAGGAGAGGAGTTCACATCCAGCAGTGGAGTCAATGACTTCGTCGATGCGTGGGAGAGGGAAAGGGTCAGGAGGGCAGTGCTTGTTGAGACTCGTATAGTCGACACACATTCTCCATTCATTATTCTTCTTTCTTACAAGCACCGGATTGGCAAGCCAATCGGGATGATTTACTTCTTTAATGAACCCTGCAGCTAGGAGCCAGGTTATTTCTGCTTTAATGGCCTCTTTGCGGTCCGGTGCGAACCTTCTAAGCTTTTGGCGAGTCGGTTTGGCCCCTTCGACCACGTTCAGGGAGTGCTCGGCGCGATTGCGGGCAACTCCTGGCATGTCCGCTGTTTTTTAGGAAAAGATGTTGATGTTGCGCCGCAGGAAGCTAACGAGCGCGCTTTCTTGTTCGGGGTCGAGGTCGGCGCCAATCGCGGCGGTCTTTTCAGGGTCGCCGTTGTCCAGGGCCACCGTCTTCGTTTCTCTGGATTTCTTCGAGGCACGCGTGGTCGGGGGCTCTGGGATGTCGAAGTTCCCTGCTTGTGGCTTGGCCGCATCAGACAGGCAGATTTGGGTGCCGCACTGTTGCTCCCGCCTGGTCGCGTCCCTGATTGTTTCTTGCTCACATTCGTAGGTGACTTGAAGATCGAAGTGGAGACTGATGACTCCTTGTGGTGTTGGTATCTTGAGCACCAAGTAGGTGTAGTGCGGTACTGCCATGAGCCTCGAGAGCGCAGGTCGTCCGAGGATGGCGCCGTATGGGGTATCAAAGTTGGCGACCACGAAATCAATAGGTTCTTTGAGGACTAGGCGATCAGACTCGAATCGCACTGGCAGAGTGATCTGTCCAGACGGCTTCGAACTTTCGCCAGGGATTATGCCGTGGAGGGAGAAGTTCGTCGGGTGGAGACTGCTTTCCCAGAATTCGAGTCGTTGGAGCGTGCTCGGGAAGATGACGTTGAGGAACTGCCTCCATCGACTAGAATCTTTTTGAAGAAGTTGGTCGAGACAGCTGCGATGACGACCAGGGGGAAGTGACCAGGGTAGTCATGATGTATCTAGTGATCGTCCCTTGAGAAATCGATCCACTGGTTTGTCCAATCTAGGAAGGGACATGAACACTGTTGCTGTTAGAAAAAGTTCGGCGGCGCTTACCGTCACCACTTGGGTGTCCGCCAAATATAGGAAAGATGCGCGCGGCCTTCGTGAAGCCGGCAGTCGAAGCCCCTGTCATGTCTCCTTTTGTCGGGTTGTTGTTAGGTCGCTTCGCGTCCGCCTTGCTTTGGATGGCCTCCTTGAGGGCGATGCCCTCCCGCATGGTGTGTTTTCCTTGTTCGTGAAGAGGGTAGGGGCCGTCAAGGACCTCTTTATAGCTATTGTTGCATCGGCTCTTTCGCCCGGTGCCATGGCTTGCCGGATCGGGTGTCGAAAGACGTTGTGGCGCTTCTGGGGTGATCTTCTTTCGTGCGGCCAACGCGCGTGGTCGGAGTCGGCGACGAGCGGCGTTGATGAGGCCGAGGCATTCGGCGAGGTCTTCGTCAACCTGGTCGACAACGCTTGTAAGGTCGTAAGGAGCAACACGATCTGGAGCGCTTTGAGCCATCTTGGTGGTCGGATCTTCGATTGAAGGAGAGTTCGGCGCGAGGAGTCGCGCAGGTTCCGCGGTTTCGGAGACGGAGATGGCGCCGTGGATAGTCTAGACCATAGATCCAATCTGGAGGGTGGCGCCGCCCGCGGGGATGACCATGGATCCGGGAAAGGTAACCTCTTGATGAGCCATGGAGTCGATGCACACCCCGTAACTGGCGCGCCAACTGTCGACGAAATATGCGTCGTAGTCTACCTAGGGGTACCTTATGGTAGTAGATTGTAGGCGGAGGTGTGGCGACGACGATCAAGCGTAACACAGAGAGCATAGACACGACGATTTATACAGGTTCAGACCTGCAAATCACCGTAATACCCTACGTCATGTGTTCTGATGGCTGGATTGATGTGACTATTAGGTTACATGAGGTGTAGATGAGATCTGAGAGAGAGTTTTGGAGGGGTCCCTGCTCGCCTTATATAGCCGGGGAGCAGGGTTACAATTTTCATATCCTAACAGATTACGATCGGTCCCTTAAGGCAAGAGATCCGAGTCTATCTACTAGGATCTTCCTTGACGAGCAAGACTTCTTCGGAGTCCTTGGCGAGCACGACGGGCGTGCCGCAAGGCCTCGTGAGCTGGGCTGTCTTCTGTCCGGTAGGCCCATAAGGTCCCTAGGATATGCCGAGGTAATATCCCCAACACTACATGTTTGGTACGCGCACGCTGAATCTAAACTACGCTGACCCTAAGAGACATGCTATTTGCCATACCCACAGTAATATGGTATTGTTTCTAGAAATGTGTATGCAGCTTGAACCATGCTGACCCTAAGAGACATGCTATTTGCCATACCCACAGTAATATGGTATTGTTTCTAGAAATGTGTATGCAGCTTGAACCATATGATCCGCAGTGATATCATGTTGACAGCAGTTTTCGGCAAAATCACAGCAAATCAGGCTGGTCGAAATTAGGAACCGACCCAGGTTAATTTACAAAGTAACTAGGTGAAGATAGCAAAAACCGGTTTAGGCCGGGTTGGCATGTTCGGCCAGCCCATAAGAAACTGGCTTATTTGGATTGAAAACAAGCCTAGTCTGGATTTTGGCCCAATATGACTCCAAATCTAGGAACCACGTGCATTTTGTGGGATTTTTTTTATATAGTAACATAAGATAACCCCAGTATATATGAGAGGATTATGGCTGGTTGAGTTATCAAATCTATAAAAAAGTAATCTGTCCTACTTTTTACTCCTCCAAACACTAAAAATTTTCAACCTCAATATTGTGTTGTCCTATGCTTCTCTCGATGAGATTCATGGATGTCTCAGGAGCTCTTACTAACCTGGTATAGTGCTCTTTGAAATTCCACTACCCTTTCATCGGTCGGTTTTTGTTAGGACTGTTGAGTTGTCAGCCTTTGAAAGAGAGTAATAACTTGCTGAATGGAGAGCAGCTAGGAGAATAAAGTTCATATTTAACCCCATCTTTCACTCCAACTCTATTTTCTTGTGTGCGATCCATCTTTCTGATTTTGAATCCAAGAAGCTCAGTGGGCTAGAGTACCCTCGACATTCATCTTCCCTGTGGCTCTTCTGGCAAAAAAAAAACCGCATAAAACCCACCGTTGGTCCGCTCTAGAATTGGCCTACGCTTGTTTTCCTACCACTACGCCAACAAACCTTTTTAGGGGGCGGTTGCGGAACATTTGTAGGAGCGGTTTGACCAACCCCCTACGCAGCGGTCTCTACAAATCAGTTATTTGTAGGGGCGGTTGACAAGTCTTTTTTTAATTATCATAGGACAAGGCCGCACTACTAATAGCTATCAAGACTCAAGTCGCAACATTTTTCCAGAGAAAATAGCAAATGTTGTGTGTTGGCCGATTTGAACCTGAGACCTCCCCTTGCGCGCGCCATCTCCTCTACCACTGCAGCTCACACCCACTTGTGTCTAAAAGGAATTTTAGTTCTACTCATATTATCCTAACCAAATTTAAATTAAAGTATTTGAGCCTTTAAACGAATTCAAATTAAAAAGTTGTTAACTACAAACTTGTATAACTTTTCAAGATCAACAACTTTTGTTTCTCCATCCGAGACTGTTTAAAAAATTTAAATTAAAAATATGGATAATTCAAATATAGTTTACCAAGACAACATGATTTCAAATGAAAATGTTGTCAACTACAACGTTCTAATACTCATCAAGATCTACAAATTTTGTTTTGGTCATATTTCATGTCATTTGGTTTGAACAATTCAAATTTTGAAATTCAAAAAGTGACAACTTCGAATAAGATTTTGAAACATCGAATGACTTTAGCTAAACAACTCATCAACAACAACTTTGTAGCACTCAACAAGGTCTACAACTTTTGTTTTGATCATTTCTCCATTCGACAAAGTGGTAGCATACGTTGTTCACAAATTCATAAATCTCTCACATAGTTTATGAAACTATAGGAGAGATGTGTTATTTGTGAACAATGTCTATTACCATTTTATCGGATAACAAAATGACCCAAATAAAAGTTGTAGATCTTGATTAGTTCTACAACTTTGGTGTTGATGACTTCTTCAGCTAAAGTCATTTCATGTTTCAAAATGTTATTTCAAGTTATAATTATTTGAAATACAAAATTTGAAAGCTTCACAAGAAAATATGACCAAAATAATAGATACACTAGCACAATAAATTGATAGAGCATGGTTTTAGAAAATTTTAAGAAAAATATTAACTAATTTGAAGTTAGTATGAGAGAGAAAGACTATTTATAAGTTTTAACAATAAATTAAAAAGAGAAATCATAGTTCTTCAATAATTTAAAAATTAAATTTGTAACAACCTTTTGAAGCAACGAATGATTTCAAATAAAAAAGTTGTAAACAACAAAGTTCTATAACTTTTCAAGATCTACAACTTCTATTTTGGTCATTTCTTCATCCGAGGTCTTCTGAAAGATTTGAAATTTTAGTACTTAAATTTTAATATTCAACGTCTATTTGTAGATGTGGCTCAATATGGAACTGCCTCTACAAATCAGATTTCTAGGGGCGGTTGGATATTGAGCCGCCCTTACAAATAGAGCCATTTCTAAGGGTGATTCATAAAACCAGCAGCCCCTACAAATGGATTTGTAAAGGCGGCTCGTTTGAGAACCATTTGTAGAGGCGGCTCTATATAGAGCCGCCCTTAAAAAAAATGGAGGCGTTGCTACAAATCGTTTTTGTAGTAGTGTACCTCCTGTACGTCTCTTAGCCATTTAAGGCCTGTCTAATCTAGCACTCATAGTCATAGTGGTGTTCGTGGGATTTCAAGTGAAGAACAAAAAAACTACCATAGATGGCCTAGGATAGTTTTCTTACAAAAAAGTCTACTTAACTCCCTCATCTATCTAGCATGGTCTACAACAACCCTTCAACTATAAAACTGTCTATTTTATGACCTAAGGTTTTCAAAATCATTTAAATTACCTCTTCAGGTGGTTTTAGATGGTGGTTTTGCTATAGTAATTATGGTTTTGATACAGTAACGATGGTTTTATCTTTTTCTTTTTTCTTTGGTTCCGCGAAATCTTTGAAATACCATAGTAAATCACAAAAAAATCATAAAATTAAAGATTCAATTTTGTTGGACTTCACATGAGTATATCTACACATTAGACATATAATATGGTATGTTTTAGTACAAAGTTTTTGTTGTACCTTCTGATTAATTGAAAAATCCAATTTTGTCTGTAATTAATTAGAATAATTCATAGTCGCAGTTTTTGTAGTCCAATAGCGGTAAATTTTTTATGCCGAGAAGACTATTATATGCATGAACTATATTAAAAGTTTCATACATATTGGACCATGTATAACTTAGTTATAGATAAAGCATAGATTTAACAAGCATGAAACAAGATTTTTCTATGTTAAATCTATGTTTTATCTATAGCTAAGTTATACATGGTCCAATGAGTGTGAAATTTTATTTATAATTTAAACATACAATAATTAGCTCACCACAAAAGTTTCACCATAATTGGACCATAGAAACTTTAGCTATGAATTATTCCAATTAAATACAGACAAGATTTGATTTTTTCAATTAATATAAAGGTACAAAAAACTTTGTACTTACATATACCATATTATATGTCAAATGTGTAGATCTACTCATGTGGAGTCCAACAAAGTTAGGTTTTATATTTTATGATTTTTCTATGATTTACTATGATTTTTAAAAAAATTGTGGAAAAAATTAAAAAAGAAATAGAAAAAATCATCATTTTGTAGCAAAACGACCATTACTATAGCAAAACCACCATCTAAAACCGCCTAAGGGGGTAATTTGAACCGTTTTGGAAAGTTTAGGGGATAGAATAAACAGTTTCACTATGTGAAAAACGATTTGTAAAAGCCAACCCCTTTTTTTCTGTAAGGGCGGTTGGATATTGAACCAACCCTATAAATAGAAATCGATTTGTAAGGGCGGTTAAATACCCAACCGCCCCTAGAAATTGATTTGTAGGAGCGGTTAGATATTGAACCACCCTTACAAATAGACGGCTGGCCGAGCCACCCTTACAAATCAATTTCTAGGGGCGGCTGGCCGAGCCGCCCTTACAGAGGCGGCATTTGTAAGAGCCCCTGGGAAGGGCGGTTGGCGAGCCCACCCCTACAGAGGCTGACCAACCACCCCTACTAATGCTGTTTGGCGTAGTGTTTTATAGTTGAGGGTCTGAAGTAGACTATGCTAGATAGGTAAGGAAGTTAAGTAGACTTTTTCCGTTTCCTACCTTCACTCAGTACGAGTCATGCTCGTTTATGGTCTATGTGATCCAACACTCGTGTTTGTGTATAATATCAACACACTTTGTGACAACTCGCCACGTCTGTCGGTCTGTGTTGACGGAATATCGTCGATAGTCCACGGGAGGTACACTACTACATAAATTGTTTTCTGCAGCGGACGATTTGTATTTTACATGGCGGGCAACTGCACCCGCCGAGTGTTGCGAACAATGCGAGTAAGCGAAAAATTGACACTGAGAGAATAGTGTTCTTCTACTTATCCCATTGATATATTTGCATGTATATATAGACAAGGTCACATCAATACATTGGAGGTTATCCTAGCCATAAAGTTAGACTTAAGAGAGCATTTACCCCTTGATTGAAGATGTTACAAGAAGGAGGAATAAAGATGAAATCAATTGTATTTGTAACACTCCCCCTTGATTGAATACTTTCTTGAGATCCAATAATGCATTAAATCTTCCAAAAACCCTGTGGGAAAATAGGAAGAAATATGTGTAGATATGCTACTAAAAACTCCTTAAAACCCAATGGGAAAACAAGGAGAATGGTATAGCATATAATGATTATTGCCTCATTGTAAACCAATGTGAGAAAAACCTTTTTAGGAGAAAACTCAAGTGTGGTTTAGAGGACAATATATGTCTTTGATATCCCTCTAAAAACCTCTTGTGGGGAAAAAAGGAATATGACATATGCTTATGTTATTATTGTCTCATTAAAAACTTTCCATGAGAAAACTTGAGAGGAAAAACTCATAAAAGAAAAGAGTACAACAAGATGCTTTGGACAAGACAATATCTAGGGGATTTCTCCCCTGAACCTTGCAAATCTCTAAGTCGTCACATGCCAATGCCTTTAACACATTTTTTGAATGGGGGAGTTGGTAGAGACTTAGTGAATAAATCAGCGAGGTTATCGCATGATTTGGTTTGCAAGATATTTATTTCTCCTTTCCGTTGTAATTCAGGAGGATAAAACAATTTAGGATAAATATGTTTAGTGACATTGCTTTTGATGTAACCTGCCTGCATCTGTGTAACACAAGCCGAATTATCTTCATAGATAATCGTTGGTGAGTCAATGACTCCAATACCACAAGACTGTTGTATGTGGTTAATCATTCTGCGAAGCCAAACACATTCACGTGACGCCTCATAGAGTGCAACTATTTCAGAATGATTTGTGGATGTATTCACCCAAGTTTGTTTAGAAGACTTCCACGAGATGGTTGTTCCATTGTGTAGAAACACAAAGCCTGTTTGAGATCTACAATTGTGGGGATCAAATAGATATCCAACGTCAGTGTATCCACCAATGTCGAATGTTGGGCCTCTTTTGTAAAATAGTCCAAGATCCCTTGTGCCATTCACATATCTGAGGATATGTTTCACTCCTGTCCAATGTCGTTTGGTAGTAGCAGCGCTGTGTCAAGCTAGCATGTTCACTGCAAATGCAAGATCAGGCCTGGTGCAGTTTGCAAGATACATGAGCGCTCCAATGGCACTAAGGTATGGAACTTCAGGACCCAGAATTTCTTCTCCATCATCCTGTGGTCTGAATTGATCAGTCTCCATTTCTAAAGACCGAACAACCATGGGAATTTTGGAGGTATATGATTTGTCCATATTGAATTTCTCCAATACTTTCTGGATATTAGGCAGACTGATGCACAAAAATTCCAGTCGGAAGGTGCTCAAGCTGTAGGCCTAAGCAAAATTTGGTGTGACCCAAATCCTTCAACTTGAACTCCGTCTTTAGATGTTTGCATGCTTCATCAATATCTTGTTTGTTGCCAATGATATTTAAATCATCAACATACACAGATATAATGCAAAAGCCCTTTTGGGATTTCTTGATAAAGACACATGGGCAATCATCATTGTTAGTATATCCCTTCTTCAGAAGGTATTTACTAAGTCAGTTGTACCACATTGGTCCCGACTGCTTTAAGCCATAAGGTGACTTTTGGAGCTTTACACAATACATGTTGCGACTTGCGCTTTGATTCAGTATAGAAATTCCATCTAGAACCTTCATATATATGTTCGAATCGAGTGACCCATGAAGATATGCAGTCACTACGTCCATCAACTGCATATATAGACGATTTTGTACAGCCAGACATATAAGATATCAGAATGTTATTCCACTCATAACTGGAGAATATGTTTCATTGAAATCAATGTCGTGTCTCTGCGTGAACCGTTGTGCTACAAGCCTCGCTTTATATCTCACCACTTCATTATTCTCATTCCGTTTCCGGATGAAAACCCATTTGAATCCCATAGGGAAAACTTTTGGAGATGTAGGTATTGCTTGAGAGAATACCTTCCTTTTTGAAAGCGAAGCAATTTCTGCTTGGATTGCCTCTTTCCATTGATTCCAGTCTCAGCAAGATTTGCACTATGCCATGGTCTTAGGATCTGGATTGTTTTGGATGAGTTCTGCAATCATTGCGAAGAAATTAATGTCGATAATTATAGTCTTTCGGTCATATGATTCTCCAGACTCGAGATAATTGATGGAAATTTCATGTACCCTTTCAGATGCATCATCATTTCCCAAAATGGTTTCATCAGGGCATTCTGATGTCCCAACCTCAGTAATTAAGTGCACTTTTGATGTGAGATGTGAAGGTTGAAGATCCACAGGGTGTTTCTCAACGTGATTTTGAGTTTCATTTACTATTTTGGAAGATTTTGTCTTCCTTTTCTTTTGCTTGCTAGAACCTGCATCCGGGAGAATTGTCGTACATCTCCCCCACTTACAAGGGAGTTGAGTAGTTTTATTTGGTACCTCTACTCTTGCAGGCACATTTCTTGCAAGATTATAGGATTTAGTATCACCCTTGTAATCAGTAAATGCATCTTGCGTGTTTTTTTGCAATGTGTTGCAAATTGATTATCTTCTTGACTTGAAGTTCAGATTCTGAAGTACCTGGATCATTGTTAGAGATGGTTATGGCATCCCAATTATTTTTCTGGCATTGTTTATGTGGTATAATGTCTCCCCCCAATGCCGGGAAGTGATCTTCGTCGAAGATACAATCAGAGTATCGAGTCGTAAATAGATCTCCTGTAAGAGGCTCTAAATATCTTAAGATAGACGGTGATTGATATCCCACATAGATACCGAATTTTTTGTGGGGGCCCATAGTTGTACGCTACGGTGGTGAGATCGGTAGGTATGTAGCGCAACCGAATTTTCGTAGATGGGAAATGCTAGGAGGATTTCCACGCACTAATTGCAATGGGGAGGTAGTATGATATACAGTTGGACGCAATTGAATTAAGTCAGCAGCGTGTAAAACTACGTGACCCCAACATGATGTTGGTAGATTGCAATTCTGTAATAATGGTCTTGCAATAAGTTTGATTCTCTTGATAAGAGATTCTGCCAACCCATTCGGTGTGTGAACATATGGAACAGAGTGCTGAACTTGAATTCCTAAGGCCTGACAATAGTCATTGAAGGCTTGAGAGGAAAATTCAGTGGCATTATCCATTCGAATTGACTGGATTTGATGTTCAGGATATTGAGCTTTTAGTTTGATAACTTGAGCGATTATTTTTGCAAATGCATGGTTTCATGTGGAAAGAAGGCACACATGAGACCATCGCGTGGATGCATCTATTAAAACTATGAAATATCTGAATGGTCCAGACAATGGTTGGATAGTTTCACATATGTCACCTTGAATGTGTTCAAGAAACTTGAGTGGTTCGGCTCGAATTTTGAGGTAAGAGGGTCTCAAAATTAATTTCCCAGCGGCACATGCAGTGCACACATAATCTGAGGATTGTGGAATTTTTGTATTACTTAAATTGTGACCAATAGAATTAGTTATAATTTTCCTCATCATCCCTATGCCATGGTGACCAAGGCGATCATGCCAAGTTTGGAATGCATTGATATTCTAGAAAATTACTTTATACGCAACATTTTGTATGGGTTTGAGATAAGTATAGTACAATCCAAATGAGAGTGAGGGAACTTTTTCAAGTGTTACTTTGCCATATCCGTTATTCTTCGTAATGAGAAGAAACTCTTCGTTATTCTCATCACAAGTTTCGATATGAAAACCATTTTTCCGGATATCTCTATAACTTAGTAGCATACGAGTTGAATCTGGATACAAGAGTGCATCCTCACACTACTAGAAACCCCCCCTATAGCTACGCTTTTTTTAGATACTAGACACGCTTTTATTCATCTCTATAGGTATATAGGCACGCTTTACAAAACGGTGTTAGAAGCGTCTTCGTATGGGCCGTGTCTGGCTCTATAGAGACGATTTTCCTAAGTTTATCTATAAGACGAATAGACGCTTCATAGACACCTTAAATGCATGTCTAAACATTTTGATACACTTTTATACGTGCGCATATAACACGTGTCTACTAGTGTAGTTACGTAGTCTAGAAACGTTTCATAACATGTGAAAAAATTGTAGAGACGATATTGTAGATACATTCACAATTCATGTCTACTACTATAGTCACGTTTTGTAGTGACACGTTATTACGCATTAAGCATTATAGAGACGATGTGGAATGGTGACGTGGCAGGTGATGTGGCATCTTACGTGGCGTATGCCACATTTTATAGTAACACCTAAACACGTGTCAACGAAAATAGAAACAATATTGTACCCACGTCTTTATTGCATGTCTACATAGTATAGACATGTTATATTGTAACGCTTTAAAACGACCCAACAAAAAATTATGTGTTTCCATTATATTAGTGCATTGAGATGAGTGTAGAAATTGGAATCAGATTAGTTTATATTCTATTTTCTATAATTAATAATGGGAAGTGAACCATCAATCATTATTGCATTTGATTAACTCCATAACCATTGTATCCATTACTCAATAGACAATTGTGTTCTCAAAGAAGCATAGACAAAATATCGTACACATATTACTCAAATAATTTTTTAACTAAAACCTATCTTGTTCACTTTACAATTTGTACTTGGTTCCCATCTAGCTTTGTCCACGTGCTGCAGGTATCAACTTGTTGCGGTTAAGAAACTACATGATATAAGTAAAAAAAATTTGTCCAAGGACAACACAAAAGTAAGTTTTGAAATGATGCAATATATGCTGCATTATATGTCTGGAACTCAATTCAAGATACTGCCTCATCCACATATTGCAGCTGAACACAACACCAATATAGTAGGTGAGCAAAGCAGCACGGCTGAGAGCTTGAGAGCACTATGTACTTGCAGTCCCAATATTATCAAAGCTTGAACCATAGCATGAAGTCAAAAGCCTTGTAAACAACTTGGAAATAGGTATATGATGATTCCCTGATGCTGCAAACACAAAACAGAGACATTCTTATTGGCAGCCAAAAAGTAAAGTAAGAAGTGAATCAGGGCATAAATTGAGTGAGCATTTTTAGGTCCTGAAAGCTGCTTTACCGTTTTGGGTTTAATGGCAAGCAATCATAAACAAATTATTGAAACACAGAACCACAACAAATGGAGAAGACCCTGCTGCATTTTTGTTTAGGTAATAAGAACTGTACTGAATTGAAGAAGATTAACCTAGCATTTTTTGGCATTAGGATATAGGTAATCATGACCTGCCAAAGGATAATAATGTATATGCAACGTAAACTAATAGTCATGTTCACCTAATACAAATTGGCGGTAAAACTTGTACATGAAAATTTATTGTGCTGTTGTTGAGCATAAAAAGCAAAGAAAAAAGACACCTCCATGTAACATATAATTACCCAATAAATAGAATTTAAAAAGGCTGGGAGCTGAGAACACATGTTTTTGATAACCAAGGTAAGATTGTTTGGGTCTATCACCTTTCCTTTATCATTTTGGCCTTCAGATGATATTTCTGCATTATCCAAGGTCCTAGCAAGAAATCCTTCCTTGTCCATATGGTAGAGCCGCAGTACTAGTGTAGTTGTAGAGTAGAGCATACTGCAACCCAAATTGCCGAAAATTTCAATGTTGTGCTCTCCTGAAAAAAGATAAATAAATTTGAAGGGTGTAATATGTCTGAGGAGAATAGACAGAAGCACTTGACAAAGCAAATTGGTGTACAATGCTGCTGAAAGTGAGTATAATGAAAAGGACAAAGTGGTATGCTAGTAATAGGATAACTGCCTATGATACAAAGCAAAAGGTGAAGTAACAGAGACAGATGGTTTACATACAAAACTTGGACTCCATTTGCTACACTACGAATGTCTTTGATACCCTCATGTTTATGGGTAACACATTCTCAAAATTTTCAAATAGTGAATAAGTTGGAATGCAATGAAGATATAATTAACAAAAACAAAATATTAACTTACTTGGGACACTGAACTGAAACTGTATCCCATGAAACATTCATCGCTCATATTTTAAACCTTAAGCAGTAGCTATTCACGTACCTTAGATTGAAGACTGAGAGTATCGAGGTGCACACCAAGCCTGGGAAGCTACAAAAATGAAACAAACAGAAGCAACATAGAGGAATACCAGAGCGCGCCGAATTAGTGCAAAATCAGCAAGCTGAGCCGTTTCGGGCATTTCATCAAACACTTAGAGGACACAGAACACAGACAGAATAGTAAATACTAAACAACAGATGGGGTCTTCACGTTGGTGAGAGATGAAGGAGAAGGCATCGAATCAACTAGTTTATTACATGAGTATAGATGCTTAGATAAAATCAACTAGTTTGTAGCGGCAAATGCACACCCGTTAGTCGGCAACACATTCACACTATATGGTACTGAATAGTTGCGTTCCATGAAGCGATTCATATATTTTACCAGTACTATATATACTAGAACATGTTGAGATACTTGATTGAGAATTGAAAATCCCCAAATCCACGGATCCAAAATTGAAAATCTCCAAATCCAATGCCTGGGCGGTGATCACCTGAGAGCTGGCTTGGGGCCTGGCCACCTGGGGGCATGGCGACTGTGCGGCTGGGGCCTGGCCACCTGCAAACACGAGTGGCCGGCGTCGGCGGAAGGCGGACAGGCAGTGGCGGGGGATCAGACGACGGCAAGTCTGGAGGCTGGAGCAGTGGAAGAAGATCGTGGATGGTAGAATACCTTGCGCAGACCGTGGATGGTGGATTGTGGATAGCGGTGTCGCAGGTCCTAGTGAGGATACATCGTGGCCTGTCACCCTCCAGCCCGGTAGCGCCGCAGCCACGATTGCCCTAGCCCCCACCGATGGCAAGATGGATCAGGAATGGGGAGAGTGGGGAGGTTATGCGAGGTCGGGAGGTTGAGCGGTCCGATTTGTTTGCTAATAATCACAGGACGCGCGGGCCTGGCTGAGCGGCAAATTTCCCGCGGCAAGTGAAAATTTCTACGCGTGGGCGCCGAAATTCCTTTCTCCTTTCTCCTTTCTCCTTTCTCCTTTCTCCTTTCTCCATGATTCAAAAAAATAAAAATTCTTTCTCTGCGTATTCTGCAGTAGGCCAGCGTGGACAGCAAATTTTCATTAACTTTATTGTATTCTTTTCTAAAAATGATCGACATAATTTTTAAAAAGAGTGAAACAAATTTTAAATGGATTCTATAATCTACATCTACACTTATAGAAAAAAACACATGAAACCGTCTTTATATGTTTTATTTTCATGTAATAATATTTATAGATTTTCCCTGATGATCAGCACAAAGATAAGATCACAGAAAGATTTTCATGTAATAATATTTATAGTAAAAAACACATGAAATCGACTAAGGAAAGATAAGATCACATAAAGATTTTTCGGTCAACCGCAACAGAACGTGCGCTTACTTCATACGATACATGTACTTTGTTGCTTTAATCTACTAGATTTATTAAATGTACCGGACTTGTTTTGACTTGTTTACTTTTATGGTTGCATGGAAACACCCCAATGCTAGAACGGGTCATGTTATGGGGTTAATCGTCATCATAGCTGCATGGGAACACAACTCTGTTGATGGTTAATCTTTATCTAATATACTTGGTAAATCTAGTGGCTTGGATCGATAATGTTGCATGTATCGCATCCTTACTTTACTGTTGTCATATGATCGGCTAATTATACACTTTATACATGATATCCTGTGATAGCCGTTTTTATTTCGTTATCATGTTTTATTCTGTTTGGAGTTGACTTTTTAGTCAATATCCTTCACTCATCGGCTATGTGAGATCCACACATCCATGGAACTGTCTGACAACAACCGGCAAGTTCCATAATTTGATATTTCACTTCCTTATCAATTGCAAGTCAAATTGACTGGCACACCTGAGATCAATCCCCGAAGTGGCCGAAGCCACATAAGAGGTTTAAGAGATGAAGCTCGGTTGTTGCACGGTCTCCGCAGGCCTTGCGTGGTGCTGACGTCGGAGACCCCATTTATGGCGTCAACACAAGTATAATAGTGGGCTGCTTGAAAGTTAAATGTTGAGGTGGAGGAGAGAGGGAAGGAAAGAGAGAAGAAGTGGGTTGTAAGCTTACAGCCAGCTTTGGCACTAGAACCAAAAAATTATGTGAGATAGACAAGTGAGTCATGTATTAATTGTGAAGATGTAAGTATTATATGAATAGGCTGAGAGGTGGGCTGCAAGAATTACTACAGCCAGCGGCTGGTTGTATTATTAAACTTGCTCTAATAGTTACACCTTTAGTATCATTATATGACTCACTTGTCAATCTTACATAATTTCTTGATTCTTTTGTTTAAGTTGACTTAGTAAGAGGTAATACTTGACTACAATAATAATATAATTTTTCAATACAGGGAAAGACAATGCTACGTTACACCATGACTTAGAGGTAATACTTCAAAATGTGAGCCATTGATTTATTGCATTTTAAAATTCAAAAAATAAACAAATAATGCAAGAAAATAAAGAAAATCTACCAATATTAAAGTTGAGCATGCAGCCCGTGCCCCGATGGCATGGCAAGGAGCCCAATTTTTTGGCCCGGCCCAAGCACGGCACGGTCCACGGGTCGTGCCTGGGTCGTCGCCTCGGCACGCCAGGCGGCACAGCATGACACGGTTGCCAACGGAGGCCCGGTAGCGGCACGCTAGCAAGGGAGTTCATATACCATAGTACTATAAAATACGTTAAATTCTATGTTAAACGTGAGTTTTTTTATACAATGGGCTTTGGGTCAGCCTGAAGCTCGTTTGGGCCTCGTGCCTTTTGGGCTGGCTCGGCCCGAAAAATGGCCCGTGTGCCGTGCCTAGGACGTCGAGCAGGTCTGGTAGACTGCAGAGGCCTAGCCCGGTGGCACATGGACCTTATCGTCCGTGCCTTAGCGGGCCGTGTCACGGGCCGACCCGTTGCTCATCTTTAACCAATATCGTGTAATCAAGGGAACCCTTCCCCCCTGATTGACATAGAAGTGGGCCTATCTCTACTAAGTTTTGTGCGACTCAATTTATATACAAACCCTTTCAAAAGAATTATATGCACATAAGGTTATTTTATATACTTTAATTAATTTATTTATCATTGGCAAACAATCATATGCATTGAAATATTTATGCACTTTTCCTATATTTCTGGTGACTGAAATTTAAGATGATTTCAGGCAACACTAATGTACCATCAACTAGTTGTTAATTTATATTTTGTTATTTGTCTTTGTGTTATAACATATTAAATTTTTGTCCTTGTCCTCCTATAGAAATAATTGTAATTGCTAAATTGTCTTTGTGCCAACATATACAAAATTTTGTAAGGTTTGTAGTTTTGTCTAATATATTGTTTATTTCTGGAATAAAAAATTGCAGACTGTGTCTACATAAATTGCAATGAACTGAAACTGCAATTGTAGTATAAAAGATACGCAATAACTGTTGCCTGAAATAAAACTAAAATTGAGGCACCTGAAATTTAGCAAATCTCATATTTATGTATATATACTTTTAAAGTTATGGATATTAATAGTCCCTCTCATGTCAAGACATATAATTATATGTGATGCTAAAATACATATCAAGAGTATCTTCTAAATTAAAACACGTTGCATGTGAGGTACTAGATGTTGGGAATGAACAACGCCAAAATCCATGGCACCAGGATGTAGTGGTATGGAACCCAAAAATTGAGCCGCGACCACAAGATTCATGTCTCACAAATAAACCATTGTGGTAGTGTAAGTTCAACACAGCTCAAATTACCGAAAAGCTACCCATATTACTCATAAAAATATTGATCCCATGCTATCCGTGTAAACTATTGGTGCAATGGTAAAACAAGTTGGTTTCGATCCCATATAGCGTATGGTTCAAGACTTGAGTTTGTCATTTTTTCTTGCTATTTTTTCTATTTGTTATTGTTTTTCTTTCAAATATTTGTTAATTTTCCTACTATTGTTTTTAATTAAAATAATATATATCATATGAGCTCTAGTGGAAGATACGCCAGGTCAATGGTTGTTCTTTTTTTTCATCTAGTATTTTAAATTAAAATAATATATGCCACCTTACTGCATTAGCTCAAAGCCCCCCACCCTTAGGTTGCGTGTTTTCAATTTCGCATAAAAAACGTTTCCACATAGTTAAGGACAAATTTCAAATGCATATTAAAATGTTTCTACCAGCTAGTAATGTTAAAAGCATATGTAGTTTCATGTTAACTAGAGATATTTCGATGTCGCATAAAAAAATCTCTATGTGACAGTTATTTGAGACGCTTTATGACGTGTCTTCATGCTACTCACGGTTGAAAGCGTGTCTAATTATGTATCAACTTAATACGTTTTTAGTTGCATGTCAAAAAGCGTTTTTAGGTGCCTATTGATGATTTTGAGGTACGCTTTACAACGTGTGTAGAGTTTATTGTCGGTTGAAAGCATGGCTAATTTCGTGTCATTTTAATATGATTTCAAAAGCATGTCAAAAAATGTGTCTAGATAACTCTTGACGTTGAAAGTGTGTTAAATATCGTGACACTTAGATACGTTCTTGAAGTCGTGCCAAATAACGTCTTTATGTGCCAACATAGAGATGTTTTTTATACCGTTACAAATACAATGTGGCTACAAGGGGGGTTTTCTAGTAGTGTCAATTACTACTGTTGTACCCATAGGGAGCATAACAGCGTCCTGCGATTGTTAAAACATTTCCTCTATTCTTTGTGAGAGTTTGGAAATATTTGATCTCCCTAAGTATAGAGTTAGTGGTACCGCTATCCACCAGACACATCTCCTCTTCCATTGGATTGACTCTCGTACAGTCTATATTAAATGGAGAATAAATAAATTCTCAATAAATATAGATTTTATTTATTATCGATATCAAATGTTTATGATTACAATATAAAAGGTGATGACGATAAATATAAATTATTACATCACGTGGGCATATAGAAATAAAAATCTGAAATGACAAGGAGCCTAAGCATAGTCTCCAAACATATCCTCACAAGTGTATTATAAGATCATGTTGTTGTTGTCGTTATCATTGTCATCCAGTATGGGTGGAGCCTTGGTGTTGCTTGGTCCCGCTGCAGCGGAGCGTCCTTGAGCATCACCTTGATAATTGAAGTGAGCTTCAAATTGTCCACCTTTGTTGGATTGATCTTGATTGGAGTGTCTACGTCCCACGGACTTCAAGTATAATTCCACAGGTGCTTTGGGGTGCGACACTTCGTAATCGGATGGTTGTAACAACCACACCTTTCACAAGTTTTGGACTTGTCTTTGTTTGACTTAGAATTGTCTCTCTCCTTTGCACTGCGAGGCTTATTCAGTCTCTTGCGCTTGTTCTTAGCATTAGGGGTGTCAGGATTACCATGTTGAATGGATCTCTTTTGTTTTTTATTATGAGTGTTGGCATGCACTTCAGGCAAAGGCTTGGAACCCATAGGGCTCTTATTGGAGTTCCATAGAAGGAGCTCATCATGCCTTTCGGCTTGAAGCAATGTTTTGATCAACTCAGAATAAAGAGTAAAACCTCTTTGACGGTATTGTTGTGGAAGGATCATGTGAGCGGGAAGCATGGTAGACGGTGTCTTCTCAATTTTCTCCGTATCAGATGGTTCCTTCTCACAAAATCTTAGCTTAGAGCTAATTTTGTGCACAGCATGATTGAATTCACCTACAGATTTGAAATCCTGTATGCGTAGGTGATTCCATTCATGTGTAGCCTCAGACAAAAGGACTGCCTTTTGATGTTCATACCGTTGGTGAAGCGCCTCCCAAAGGACACGGGGATCCTCTTCCACCAGATACTCAGCTTTGAAATCTGGTTGGACACGGGGATCCTCTTCCATTAGAGTATCAGCCTAAGGTGCTACACCCTGTTGGGGAGCTAAAATGGCTGAATACAGTCCACGCAACGATAGACTGACTTTTAGGTCCAATGCCCATGTAGGAAAATTGGAGCCGTCGAGAGCTGTGATAGAACCTCCTAAGAACAGGGCCCACTTGCAAGGATTATCGTCCATCCAACTTTAATCCCAACAAATGATCCGAGTCTTACAAGATTCGTCGGGTGTCATCGGATTGAACCGAGTCATTCACCCCCTTTCCGAGTAGGATCGCCTCATTACAGACATTGCAGGAGTAATACAATTACTTAATTTACATTGAAGCAACAGAAAGATATAAGTCATATTACAAACCATAAGTTTTAAAAACATAACTTAAGTGTTATACGAATATATTACATCAAGCTAGTGATAAAGAGTTTATCTCACAACCAACAGAGGTACTCTGCCCAAGAGTCAAGCAACTAAGTTTAGTCCTCATCATCCTCAACACTAACAATGGTCGTGCAGCACCGGGCTACACAAACCAACGGTTCCACATCATCTACAACATGGGTTAACAAACCCTGAGTACTGGGGTACTGTTGATATTTGTTAACGCAAACAGAGAAATCACTAGGAAGTAATCCGTAAGCGCACGGATACCGGTGAGCACTTCACCCGGGAGATTATCCAGAGTATCGTATTTATTTATCCACAGGGAGAAAGGGTGCATCTGACTAACCAAATCTACGCTATTAACCCTTAGGCTACAAACAAGGTGATCTTGATATGAGCGATTAGAGAAGATTGCGACTGTAGTCTCGTTCTAGTCTATATCAGATATGTATTATTATTCTATTAGGGAGAACCGTCGTGCTAAGAGACACCTCAGAGAATGCTTAGCACGCGGCCTATAAACCCTACCAGTCCTTCTAACGGGATTGTGGGTTCCAAAGGTATCTACGGAATTGTCACTTTCCGAGCTACTACCACAGATCTGGCTAGACAGGGGATATCTATGAGGATCCTAGCCCAAACACCACGTTTACGCTAAAGACGATTACCCTACTCTCAATGCAAAGAGAATAAAGTAAACTCACAGACCAAAGAATAATAAAACAGAGAACTTACTAGAATTAGAAGTCGAAATACCGAAGAAATCCTAGCAGCAAGCCTCGAGTTAGGAGTCTTGATGCCGAAGATACAAGCTGGAGAGGAGACACCGACAGGCCGGGCTTCCTCCAATCCACACCTCCACTCTAACTCTCTCAATCTAGAAGAGTAAACTCTAATCTCACATAGAAACTAAGGATAGTTTCTCTTGATTGCTAAGCCCTAGAGAATAGATCCATAAGGGATCCTCTCTGGTGAATCCTCTCTAGAAAATATGTAAATGAATAATGGATTACCTTTAGCTAGGGGCAGGGGTGCTCCTTATATAGCCCCCTCAAATGAACGTCAGCCGTCGGATCAAACTAACCTTAATGGAGGGGTTAGATTTAACCTCAAAGGCGGTGGAACCCTAATCCGCGAGACTGGTGCTGATTGGTTGTAGGGTCAGGGCGGGCGCCATAGGGAGTAGGGCGGGCACCCTAGGGAGTAGGGCGGGCGCCCTGCCTGTGGGCCCGCTCGCCTTCTCATTTCTTCTTGCGTCTTCTGGAACCCTCTAGAGTATAGAAAAGTGTGCGGATTATAATTATCTCTATGTAAACATGACATGTGGGCCTTTTCTTTCACACCCCAAAATTTCACATTTTGGGTTGTGCTTAGAAAACACTAAATAAAATAAATGATTTCTATGTTCATATAAAAATTTCCAAGATTAGTTTGATTTGCACAAATTTAGTATAGGAAAAGTGAATTTATAAACTTTTCTAAATCAATTTGATAGACTTTAATTGTTGTGGTGGTTGTTCATTGCTTGTCTTGATGCATGTGAGTGTTTAAAGTTTTTAAAACGCGTTTAGTAAGTCGTTTATCGGTCTCTGATTCGTCTCTATCTTTTTCTATAATCAAATTCTTGTTCTCGATGTTAATCTTTCATTTGGACATTCCCAGTATCCATTGTCTCTCGATCCAAATGATTCCCTTGAGTTCATAATTCATCAACATGTCTCTAAATTCTTTTCGGGATTTTTTCTGAATTTTTTCGGACCTTTTTCCTATTTATCTACGAGCAAATTCTAATTTTTAGATGCTCCAAAATATATTTTCATGAGCTACAAATACTTTATTTGGGTTCATTGTGTTCAAAAGTATCTCCGAGAATTTTCCCTGAATTTTTGGAGCATTCGGAGTATTTTTCGTGGCTTAATTATTAGTTCTAGACTTTTCTAGAATTATTTTATTCACGAAAATAAATAATGAAGACCTCAATTTCCCACCAGCCCACAAAGCCCATGTGCAATAATCCTCATATATCACAAAAGCCCAAGCATTTATTTACTAATGGGCTTTGATGGTTAATTTGGCCCATTAGTAAAGGTGGAGGTGCAACGTCAATTAGTACCATATCGCTAGTTGACGTTGAGGTGGAGAGTCTTCCTCCCTATAAATATGTACCCACCCCCTTGACCAAAGCACACCACGTCTACCACAAGGGGTGCCCCTAGTTTGGGAATACCTAACGGTAGAAAATCATATCTTTTTCCTACTCTGCCGTTATCGTGCAGCCTACTCCAACCGTGGTGATGCTCTGCAATCGACATCCCTTGCCGGCGTCTGATCGACATCCCTTGGCCCGACGACCCCCTCCTTCTGCACGAACGAGCAGCAGCAACATCAAGAGCGTTCGTACAAAAGTGAAGGAAGGAGACAAGTGCAATTTTCTTTGACGGTATAATCTCTAGTCTCCACCGTTTCTTCGTTTTATCTCCGTTTTTCTTCTTTCGAGTTGGGTTAGATTCGTAGAGTTTTTATCTACATGTTAAAACCATAATAAAATCTGTTTTGCAAACTTTTAAAATAAATATTTATTTAATGCTTTTTGATTTCCATGTTTAATCTCCAAATCTTGTTTAAATCCTATCTTCTCCGTTTTTAATCCGTTTTGTTCCGTTCGAGTTGCGTTGGCTTCGTATCGATGTAACCTTTTCTTTAGTGATCTTTAATACCATGTTAATAGCTCTGTAATTTTATGGTTAACTCCTAAACTTGATTAATAACTATGCAACTTGTTTTATATCTAAAATATGATTAGTTCTACTTTTATTTCAAGATCCAAATATAACTTTGACTTAATCTAACTTGGGTGTTCCATTGAAATACCTTATCCATCATTTTTCATAGCTAAAACTAATAAAGCTCTTAGTTCTTGTTTTAAAAAGCAAAATCCCCGTTAGTCGTAGCTTGATCACCGTAGCACCGTTTAGTGTGTTCTTCGCGGCTATGTGTTCGTAGAGATGCGTAGTTTTCTTTTAAAATCCTTTTCATTGATTGGTGTATTGTTCTAAATAGATATGTATGTATGCTATGTTTGGTCAGGTGTTTAAGTGGTGTTTGTGATTTTGTCCAATCGGTGAGTGTTACGTTGGAGATCAAGAAGTTGGCTTTCTAGAAGATCTTTGAAGACGTTGATCTTTGAAGAACGGATCTGTTTTAAGGCAAGTATTATATGGGATCTTCCTTGGTGTCCTATTCATGATGTTTTTTTTAAATCAAATCATACGCATGTGAATAATTTTGTTACCATAGGGTTTACCTAGATTTGTTACCTTGAACCTTGGAATCCTATGGGATATTTGCATCTGGGTAGTTATTGCTAGTGCTCCTCTTTAAATAAGCATGATCCTTTAATCTTGATTAATGACTACATGAAATGATGAAGTAAAACTTGACTTTTTAGCAACATCGTTTTAGGACCCTATCTGTCAGCAAAAGCTGGGACATACAGTACAACCACGAGGGCTATAATGGCTCTGGCTTTAGTTCAGTATGAGGGCAACTCTCTCGCATGTGGCAGTTCGCGAAAGTTGCCATTGACGAGCGGTTGCGGAGCGGCTGGAGTGGGGACCGCTGCGTGTGTGTACCATCGAAGGGCTCCTATATACCCCTTGCCCGTGGATCCGTAGTGTCTGTTGTTTGTCAGCGAGCCCCTTTGAAAGACTTCATAGTGAACCCTGCCGGCCTTCCTTGGAAGTGGGTCAAGAGGCTGATCCCCTCTGGCGAAAGGGTAAATCACGACTCGTGGGTAAAGTTTACAACCTTTGCAGAGTGTTAAAAACTGATATATCAGCCGTGCTCACGGACACGAGCGGCCCGGAAAACTCACAGACTCTTTGGTTGCTTGTTGGTTATCTTTATGAATCACTTTATCATGGAATTATGTTACTTGTTCATTCGTTTAATTGATCATGCAATTTAATTTGAGGACTTAAGCATAACTTTGATCTACCACTTATAAAGTTTTGATACAAATTAAAATGCTTACCGCAGTAAACCAGTGTCATACTTTTTGAGCCTCATGAACCCCATATATACTTGTTGAGTACGAAAGTACTTACGCTTGTCTTCTTTCTTTTCAATCTTTGGATAAAAATCCCAGATGGGTACCAGATAGCGAGAGTCTTGAGCAGTTAGGCTTGTGATCAACCAGTCAGTTGGTCCCTGTGGAGTGGAGTCTTCACCTGAAGATCGGAGTGTCTTACCACTGTTTGCTCTCGTAAGGTTATTTCTTTAACCATATGTGTTATATACTTAAGTATTGTCCTTTGATATTACCTTGTTCTGTGGCTATATGTGAGATTTGACTTCCTGGGCTCACATATAGGGTATATGTGGTTTTGTTCTTAAAATCGGGTGTGACACTTTCGTTAGTATTTCCTGATATCCCCTGTAGAAATAGACATTCACCAAAACTTGTGGAATTTCATTAGTAAACCCCCCTATATCTAGATGTGAATTGCATATGGATCCTTTTCATGTTTAGTTGACGGTCAAAATTGGTACTTAAGGACCATCAACAACTCCCCCAAGCTTACCTTTTGCTCGTCCCTGAGCAAAGATGAACTCAAAGATGGATCAGGAGTTGCTACAATGCTTTCATGCCTTAAAGGTACACATGCGTTCAAACAAGAATTCTCCTCTGGATTAGAGTAAACTATTATGACTTTCAAACTTACCCATATTCCTTTAACCATGGGGCTTATAGCCATCACTTGGGTCTTGAGCAATTGAAAAGTAGAATGATCAAGCCAAGCACTGTCTCGAGCTCTTCACTTTACCTTCATCCTAGAGTTTTGCAAAATTTTTTGAAATAAAACTCAAAGTTTCTTTTGTATGACCCTCTCAAGTCTCTCAATATGTGGTATTTTTGGATCCTCACCAAGGCAATAATTGTGTTATGCCTTCTCTCACTCACCCTATAACAAATAGGCAATATATGGAGTTCATAGGTGGGGAGAAACAACGCATACATACTTGCGAAGCATATATTGTAAAGTCAAACAATGGATCTAGGGAAACAGGTCATACAATCAAATTAAGATGTGCATGTGTATGGGATATATGGTGGATGTATGGGGATGAATATATATGTGTGGTGGATATATGAGGGTGTATGGTGGATATATGAGGGTGTAAGGTGGATATATGAGGGTGTATGGTGGATACCTAATTCTACTCTGCTCCTTGAATATAAATATACATACATCTCTCTTTTGGAACTTGGAACTTTTGAGAGAACTTGGGCTTGGTTGCTTTTTTTTAGAGAGGCGGGCATCTAAGTACCCATTGTTTTGATAGGACACTTGTCCATGTTTTACTCTCTTTATTTATTTTTTTTTTATTTTTTTCACAACCCCAAGTCTCTTTCTATAATAACACTTTTGAGAGATGATGACAAGGAAATCTTTGGAGCAGTTACATATGTGGTAATGTGAAAGGACCTTGATGTCGCCCAGCAGGACTAGAGGGGGGGTGAATAGGCCTGTTTAAAATAAACTTGCAAACTTTCTGTCAGCACAGGTCCGACACTGTCGGCATTGGGTCCGGCACTGCCGGGGTGCCCGGCACTGCTGCTCTAAAGCCCGACAGTGCTGGCCTCCAGGACAGAACTGAGCACAATTCAAAATGTATAACTGGAATGGAAATTGTGCTTGAATGAAAAACTTCCTAGAGGTGTAGGGAACCTCTAGCACCACTTGAAAGTGGTAGCAACACACCCACCAAGTAGATCGGGACCAAACCCTAGAAATCACCTTGAGGACAAATGTAAGTAAGGCAAACAACACAAACACAAGTGACACAAGATTTATCCCGTGGTTCAGCGTCGCCACCAAGGCTGGCCTAAGTCCACGTTCTTGAGGTTCGCCACACAAGGCTTAGGCTCGCCACACAAGGCTTGCCTTTCCCTCGTTCTCAAATCAAGAGTGAACTCTTGAAGTGAGGGGTGATTTACTAGCTGCAATGAATGGTTACAAACCTCCCAGGGCTGCCACACAAGTTGACAAGCTCCACGGGCGACGCTCTAGCCGGCTAGGAGCAAGCTCCAAGAGTAACGAATGCAATCCACCAGCTTGAACGCGAACCAAGTGCTCTAGGCGATGAACAACAGTTTGGGCTGCTCTCTAAAGGAGTTTGGAGGCTCAATCTCTCAAAGGACTGGAGAGGAATCAAAGAGAGAAGCTTGAGAGGCTCCAATGGAGTTAGAGAGAAGGAGAGAGCTTTGTGTTTGAGCATTGAGAAGAGAATGGTCGAGATGCCCGTTCGGGGCAGCAGGGAGGGGATAGAAATACTTCATGTTGTCCAACGTTAAATTTAAGTCCCGGCACTGCTGGGCTACAGCCCGGCACTGCCGGACTGGTCCGGCACTGCTGCCCTACAGCCCGGCACTGCTGGACTCCCAGCACTGCTGCTCAGGGGAACAACACCGCTGCGCTGCCCAAAAATGCTCCGAATGAAAAACTGTTTTGCAGGGAGTCTGGGCAAGGTATGAGAGGATGTTTGGTGGAATTTGAGCACTTGGTTTCACATTTAATCATGCATATTGCATCCCCCTTTGTAGTACGACATTTCCTAAACTCAAATTCAAAACATCAAATGATTTAAACGCTTTTGAGTTGGTCACCGCATCCTTTGATAATTTGGGGCTGCACCATTGAATGTATTGTCCTCATTCTTGTAATACCTTGAGCATGTGTTTGCAATCATCCTTATCTGATCTCTTTGAGCAAACACACCTTAGAGCTTGTGACTTGAATCTTCCAACACATATGAGTTCAGCCCATGGCTTCAAGTCACTTCCACTAATAAATTGATCCTCAACATAATATGACTCCTCATAGCTCAATTAGTACTTCGACTCAATGCATGTACTCTCTTCTTCACCTTAGCCATAGTACCTCGGTCTCCTTGACCTTCACCTTTGCTTAGTACCTCGAAGTCCTTTCCTTGCTATCTTCACCCTATCAAGCCATACTCAAGTCACATCATATTAAGCATCGATTGAAAACCCTTTCTTCAATATTGTGATCCTTGCTTGAATATCTTGTAGATATGAATGTTGAGATCAATCAAGCTTTGATATATGAGACTTCATATGAATATGGTCAAGCCAATTCACAATTCCTTAGATCTTCTTTATTTTGGCTTGACACTCCCATCAATCACTACAATCTCTATCTTCATACTTCTAGCTTGATCATATTAATGCAAAGTGATTCTCCAAATCTTTGTCCATACAAGAAAACTAAAGTAGAGACCATATTATATCCAATATACATTGTCTCCTTTGTCATTTGACCTTTGCTTGGTGTTTTCTCACTAATGCACTATTGATTCATTATTCAATCCTTGATCAACACTAGTCCACTATCCAAGTCTTCTTGTTCATGTAAAGCAAGCCAATATAGAGACCAATCCATAGCTATCAACTCATGTCTCATTTGCCATTTACCAAACATGCTTGCTTTCACATGATACTATGATATCCCACAACATAGAGGCCATTTCATTGATTCCATTTGCATTGTTGTCTTTTTCTTGACTTAGATTATTCCCATGATCTTCCAATACAACTATACACAATTTGACCTTCATCTCAACACTTTGTGGAATACCATCAAGTTTGCTTTTCTTGTTTAACCTTTGATACACTTAGCAAACTTGTTAGACCTTTAATTGTGTTGTCACTCAATTTACCAAAACCCACTAAAGGGCTAGATGCACTTTCAATCTTCCCCTTTTTGGTGATTGATGACAAAACAATTAAAGCTTACAAGAGGTTGAAAAATGATAAGATTTTAGACCCTATGATATAGTGAGCTCCCTCTAAATGTATGCATTGAATGGAATTCAAATTTGGCCTCAAATGCCAAATACACATATCTAAGAACAAGTGTGAGAACTCTCCTATATCATAGCATCTATGGGGTGCAAGGTGTCACATGGTAAACGTGATGCTCATGACAGATCAAGCACTCAAAGATAATAAATACTGAAATTACACTAGGCAGCACTGCCGCTCAGAGAGCGGCACTGCCGCACCTGTGGCAGTCAGCACAACTATCCTTGCACACACAACATATTTCTCCCCTTTACATATCAATCTTTTTTTATACCCCTTACACTTTTAATATTTCTCCCCCTTTGGCATTAATCTCCAAAAAGGATCTCTCTACCGAAGGAAGAAATATGGTAGACAAGTTAAGGCAAGAGGTAGGCTAAAGGTTTGGCATTACCAAACAATGTATGCAACAAATTAAGTCAAGATTCTTGAGAAGTTAGCATATTTAGCTCATACCACACTTAGATGACAATTTTAGCATGAGACAAACTCATACCATCACCACAAGAGGTATCAACCAAATATCTAACTTATTCCCTAATCGTCACCACAAGAACAAACTCATAGTGTGGCTCACAGTATTGCATACACATGCACACACTAGCATGTAAGGGCCTAGATGCACAAAGGTAATACAAGAGTTCATGGAGGGATATACCTTTGTTCTAAACCTCAAAATCTCCATCATGATGATTATTTTGAATTTAGTGATTTGATGGGCTTGGCACTTCTTCAAGCAAAAAGATCTCATTTGTGCCCATCTCTCATCATCTTCAAGGAGATATAACAAACTTTTGCTTTATATCAATTGAAAGTCCATTGCTAGCTCTTGTTGTAATTTTGAGATACCAATTGAAGACATATTTCTTGATATACCAAATTGAAAGATTATCCATCAACACCAATTGAAATATGATCTTCATAGTATGACACCATTTGAAGAAATCTTCACAAGATGATGCCAATTGGAATTTATGTGTCTATCCCATAATGTCACATAGATGTCACCTAGTAAATGCTTACAAAACAAGAGATGGCATTAAATTGCACAAGCTAGAGTTTCACAACTAGTGACCATTTTGGATGTGGAAGGCATGTAGATCACTAATTGTAAAACCTTATAACATAGACTAAGTTCCCCCTTTTGATAGTGCATACATATATATGTGGAAGACAAGAACATATGCACTTTTGGTCATTTAAGTCCAAACAAGGGAATTTAATCTATATTATGGAGAGTAGCTACTAAAAAGATAAGTTTGAAATCCAAATGAATATGAGAGACAACTTTTACCAATTTGGATTGAGTCAATGTAGCATACTCATGAGAAACCCATTCTCATCGAGAGACTATACAAATTCACTAGAAGAAAAGGTTAGTCTCAAAAGACACAAAACATAGAATGAGCTCCCCTTTAATATATGCATCAAGTACTCGAATTACTTGTGAAATGCACTTGAATCGGTTTAAGAGTCTAGAGTAGTTCATCCTATATCTTGGTCAAGGCATGATAAAGTTGCAACAATTGAAATTATGCCAAGGACACATACCACCACCAAGGTAGATAGATCACCACACAATGCCATCATAAGTGAGACTTCAATGAATTGGATGGAAATAGTTTTTCACTTGATGAAATGTGGTGAAATAGAGCTTTCATGATCATCCAAGATCCATATTAGGTTCCTAGTTCTTTCTTTACCTAAAGCAACTCACATAGAGAGCAAAAAGGTAAAATTCATAAAACTTGCAAATTGTGAACTAGGAGTTACCACTTTTGTTGATAAGATCCTGGGTAATCAATGGGATGGATCATGAGCACTTGAAGAGCTATAGAGTGGAGAACTAACAATGAAAGTCCACAAATCAATTATTTCTCTCCAATCCATTTACAACTGGTTCCACCAAGGATTGGGGCATTCAACACTAAACCAGAAGCTCTTGGTTTATAAAGACCAAGACCTCCAAGAATAAATGTGAGGCAACCAGAGAATCTAAAGGAACTACCCATCCTTGTTTCTTCAATGTGTGAGACAACATAATCATGAATTTGAGAGAAGCCATTTGTCCCACAAGATATTAGCTAAACTCCCCCTCAATGTTTGCACACAAGAGTACACAAAGTACACTCATGCATATCAATGATCCTAGGGTCAAGGGAGAAGTTTACACTATGTTCCAACTAAATTGTCCTTCAAGCAGCTTGCAATTCAATTCCAAACACTGAATTTTCAGAATTTGTCTTTTTGGAAAAGAATTCATATCTGTCAGACCATCAGTCCAATATGCATGAAATTTAGTAGAGATATGTATCCATGAGTCCTCTAGCTTCTGTCAAAATTTCAGCTCATTTGGACTCAATTTGATGAGTCAAATCAATTCTCCAATAGCTGCCAATGTCTGAAATACACACAGTTTTCAGATTCTGTCCTCTTCAGAGAAAGCTTCATATCTCTCAAAATACTAGTCCAGTATTGATGAAACTTGATAGAGGTATGAATATACATGTCCTTTAACTGCTGTAGAAATTTTAGCCCATTTGGACACCATTTAAGCAGTTAAATATATTTTCTACCAAAATTGCTCAAGTCTGAAACTGCATGCTGAGGCTGACAGAATTCAACTCAAAATTGATTTCCTTTTAAACCAATCATCATGCCAATTGTTCAGAAACAAGTACTAGATATGTATAGCATGTTCACAAAGTTTCAGACCATGTCATTAGAGTTTGAACATCCTTGTGAAGCAATCAAGAACATGGCCATTGGTGACATTAGGCCACAAGAAGTCCAGGCCACAGATGTGGAACCTCAAGGTGCTAATGCTACTGCTCCAAGAATTGAAGAAGATGGGCTAGCAGTGCTCCATGGTCCAGCCTCTGTGCCTGACCATGGCACTACTGGACCAGAGGCCGGCATTGTCGGACCCCACAGAGAAGCAGCAGCAAGCTTTTCACCAGCAAGCCCGATGAACTTTAGGTGAAGAGTAACCTTTAGGCTTGTGATTCATCCAATTCAAGCACAACCTCTTCTTCTTGATTTTCTATAAACAATCTTAAATACAAGAGGTCATTAGTAACACAAGCACTAGTTTCTCATTTAGTAACCCTTTATATGTGGATGGCAAGTAGGCTACCAAAATAGAGAAACCTCATAACATGGATTAAATCTCCCTCAAAGCCTCATGCACACCCTTTTAGTGGAATAGAAATGTGAATGTGCATGGTTGGTCAATTAAGTCCAAAGGGTAGGTTTAAGCCATATTATGGTGAGTGACTAACATAGATAAATCAACTCCAAATCAACTAGAGAGAGAATACATTATATAGTTTTAGATTGATGACCTTCCTATGATAGCACACTCCATTTGAGAAACACATTCTCAATTAGCTAGCGAGACTACACAAATATCACTTAGAGAGAAACATTAGTCTCACAACTCTAGTCATATAGTAAAGTCCCTTTTGATAAGTGCTCTAAGTATTTGAATTTCTTACATAGCACTTTATTCAATTAAGAACATAGTATTTCACTCTATGTGTAGGTCATGGCAACAAAAGGATAATCAAATTGAAATATGCCAAGGAATACTTACAACCATTAGAGCATATAGATGGCCATAATATGAGAATGATATTTTGCCAATCTACCATATGAGAAGAATTCATCAAGTAGAGAGTTCTTGAATTGTGAGTGATAAGTGTCTCTACTTGACTTTAGCTTGATTTTTTATTCTTGGCCTTCTTGAAATTCATTTGTATTCTTCAATGTGAGCCAAGTATTTGAATCCCTCAAACCAACTCAAAGTATGCTTTCATCATCTTGAAATTCTTGGTTTGAAGTCCACAAAGGAAATTCAAGTCATCTATGTTACTTGGTGTGGATGATCAATTCAATTTCAATCATATTCTTCTTTCATGAACAGCAACCAATATATATAACCTCAATTGCTTTATTTCCCTAAGTGGCTACACAAGACACAAAGGAGTAAAATGTGAAAATAACATGCACTTGAGATTTAGTTGTTACCACCCTTATGAATGTAATGGATGAGGTGGTCTCTTCATCTTCACTTTGCTTATGAACATGTTGTAGGCTTCATCCATGGCTTGGACTGATCTCAGTTGCTACTGAGGTAGGAGGGGCGGCACTGCCGCCTTGCTGATTTCCAGCAAGTGTGTGTGCTGCACTTCTTCATAGAGTATGTCAGCGGAAATTTGGTGCAGCAGCAACTTAATGATCTCCTGTCTCTATACTCCATAACCTACAACATAATAAGAACTTGCTCTACTAGAGAGCCATTAAAAGCATCATATGGAAAGTGAATTATTTACTAGAATATTCTAGCCACTCTACTTATTCACAAATATACACACATTTGTGAATTTGCTAGAGACTACACAAGTCAAGTGGCTAGCTAGTAAGGGTTAGATACTAGTTACCAAGGTGAATATGAAGTTTGAAATATTTCCATAAATCCATCTTCGGGTCAACCATATAAGAAGGACAATATGAATTGGTTGATAGCTTGAGTGAATATTTTCAATCAACTTGCTCAAGCACCCCGAAGCTTCATATCACCTTTAAGTACCTACAACACTTCAAGCACAATTTGGTACCCATACCAAGATGGGTCCATCAAGGTTAGTCACAAGAGACTTAGGCACCCAAATGGCCTTTGTGCTAGCATGTGGTGAACCAATCACCTTTCTAGCACAAGTGTCATTTTTGGGCCTCCTAAGCATATTCGAATCAAAAAATGAGTTAAGCTTAAGAGTGTTACCCATGGGACAATCCTTACCAAAATGTCCCTTTGTTCTACAAGTGTAGCATAGGCATCTCTTGTTCTTATTGTCCTTTTTCTCTTGCCTTTTGCTTGCTACCTTGCTAGTGAGCCTCTTTCTTGATGATGCCAAGCCTTCATCATTCATATAGGGGCATGATGCAATTTCATGTCCCTTCTCATTGCATCCATAACACTTCCTATTGGTTATTCTTGTGTTCTTCTTTGAAAGTGTTGCTTGGTCATCAGCCTTGTTGGAACACATAGAGGCATTATGTCCCAAGTTGGAGCACTTAACATGAGCCATCTTTTTCTTCTCTTGGATCTTACTCATGTCCTTCTCTTCTTTCTTCATAGTGCAATCTCTCACATGGTGACCCTCTTTCATGCACTTGAAGCAAGTGATGAAAACCTTCTTTGGTTTCTGAGGTTCTTGCTTTGGCTTGGAGACCTTCTTCTTGAGATTTACTTGAGCAGGGGCAGAAGTGGTAGCCTTCCCTTTTCTATGGGGAGCGGCACTGCCGCCCTTCATAGCGGCACTGCCGCCCTTAGGTAGCTATGCTGCTCGGGGCTGCTGGTGTGCCACTATCTGTGTAGGCTGATCTATACCAACTTCGCCCTATCTCTCAAGTTGTGCACATTAAAACCCATTTTTGGACTTGTGATTTAGTTGATGGGATTTGGTGCATGAATTGGTTGATCCCTTGCAATGAATCAAGTCCCTTCTTAACCTCTCAACCTCTTCCTTGAGCTGTTCATTTTCTTTTGTGATAGAGTCATCATAGCTTTCTACAAATACATGCTCAATGGAAGATTGGCTTGCTTGAGAGCAACAATTGTTAGCACATGATAAAATAGAGTGAACTTGTGTACATGTGCATTTGTGGGTGTGAGGTTGATATGATTTTACCGATGTTATCATAGCCTCATGAGAAATATCTAGCATGAGATGAGATTCTATAAGCCTCTCATGAGAGCACAAGAGCCCATCATGGCTTTGTTGCAAGTTCTCATTATTGCTAGTGAGCCTTTCCAATTTCTCCTTGAGCATATAATTCTCATCTTCTAATTGAGCAACACAAGATAGAGAGTTAATAGTATGAGTTTGCTCAATTGATAAGTTTTCATACCTTTCGACCAAACTAGCATGAGAGCACCTAAGCTTTTCATGTTTTTTGGTCAACTTCTCCAAGCATTTGATATTTTCAATGCAAAAGTAATCTTGCTTGTGAAGTGTTTATTCTTGCTCATTTATTTTCTCCATGAGCTTCATCACCATCAACTTGTCTTTCTTGCTTAGCCAAGCAAGGTGTTGAGCGATCTCATCATTATCACTTCCATCTTCAGTCTCACTATCACTCTCACTCTCACTTGTCACATTCTTCTTTTTCTTTGCCATAAGACTCACATGAGAAGTGACATAGAGAGTTGAGCTTCTTAGTGAGGTGGATTCATCATTTGGCCTCCACCAATCATGAGCTTCTTCTTCCTTCAATATGTTAGTCTCACAAGAACTAGAGGAAGTAGAAGTACCACATGTAAGAGCAATGTCCTCACCAACAATTTTATTACCTTCCATTAAGTTATATGTCGGTTAGAAGGTGGATGTGGCATGATCACTTAGACCTTTTGAGAGAATCACTTGAGGCTCTACATGTGTTGGTGAAGTTGAGCACTCCTCAAGTGATTTCTCCAGTGAAAGCAACTTCTCATCACATTTAGACTTGTCATATCTTTCTTTGAGAGTAGTCCAAATGAGATGAGCATCCTCTAGTGGTTCACCATCTCCAAATATGATAGCATCAAGTACATCTTCACTCAAAGCACTAAATAAGACATTAGTAACTTGAGCATTGTATTGTAAGCATTTCACTTCCTCTCTAGATAGATAGTCCAAATCATCACTAGGAGGTGAAATGCTCACATCTACAATCTGCTCTATATGAGGACCCATGGTCCTAAAAACATTGAGTACATGAGCAGACCAAGATGCATAATTTGAGCCATCTAAAAGTAGAAGTTCTAGAGATACCTCCCCACTTGTCGACATCGTTCTCTCAAGGCAGTTAAGCCCGAAATAGAGAGCCAAGATCTGATACCAATTGAAAGGACCTTGATGTCGCCCAGCAGGACTAGAGGGGGGGGGGGTGAATAGGCCTGTTTAAAATAAACTTGCAAACTTTCTGTCAGCACAGGTCCGGCACTGCCAGCATTGGGTCCGGCACTGCCGCGGTGCCCGACACTTCTGCTCTAAAGCCCGGCAGTGCTGGCCTCCAGGACATAACTGAGCACAATTCAAAATGCATAACCTGAATGTAAATTGTGCTTGAATGAAAAACTTCCTAGAGGTGTAGGGAACCTCTAGCACCACTTGAAAGTGGTAGCAACACACCCACCAAGTAGATCGGGACCAAACCCTAGAAATCACCTTGAGGACAAATGTAAGTAAGGCAAACAACACAAACACAAGTGACACAAGATTTATCCCGTGGTTTAGCGTCGCCACCAAGGCTGGCCTAAGTCCACGTTCTTGAGGTTCGCCACACAAGGCTTAGGCTTAGGCTGTCCAACGGTAACTTTAAGTCCCGGCAGTGCTGGGCTACAGCCCGGCACTGCCGGACTGGTCCGGCACTGCTGCCCTACAGCCCGGCACTGCTGGACTCCCAGCACTGCTGCTCAGGGAAACAACACCGCTGCGCTGCCCAAAAATGCTCCGAATGAAAAACTGTTTTGCAGGGAGTCTGGGCAAGGTATGAGAGGATGTTTGGTGGAATTTGAGCACTTGGTTTCACATTTAATCATGCATATTGCATCCCCCTTTGTAGTACGGCATTTCCTAAACTCAAATTCAAAACATCAAATGATTTAAACGCTTTTGAGTTGGTCACCGCATCCTTTGATAATTTGGGGCTGCACCATTGAATGTATTGTCCTCATTCTTGTAATACCTTGAGCATGTGTTTGCAATCATCCTTATCTGATCTCTTTGAGCAAACACACCTTAGAGCTTGTGACTTGAATCTTCCAACACATATGAGTTCAGCCCATGGCTTCAAGTCACTTCCACTAATAAATTGATCCTCAACATAATATGACTCCTCATAGCTCAATTAGTACTTCGACTCAATGCATGTACTCTCTTCTTCACCTTAGCCATAGTACCTCGGTCTCCTTGACCTTCACCTTTGCTTAGTACCTCGAAGTCCTTTCCTTGCTATCTTCACCGTATCAAGCCATACTCAAGTCACATCATATTAAGCATCGATTGAAAACCCTTTCTTCAATATTGTGATCCTTGCTTGAATATCTTGTAGATATGAAAGTTGAGATCAATCAAGCTTTGATATATGAGACTTCATATCAATATGGTCAAGCCAATTCACAATTCCTTAGATCTTCTTTATTTTGGCTTGACACTCCCATCAATCACTACAATCTCTATCTTCATACTTCTAGCTTGATCATATTAATGCAAAGTGATTCTCCAAATCTTTGTCCATACGAGCAAACTAAAGTAGAGACCATATTATATCCAATATACATTGTCTCCTTTGTCATTTGACCTTTGCTTGGTGTTTTCTCACTAATGCACTATTGATTCATTATTCAATCCTTGATCAACACTAGTCCACTATCCAAGTCTTCTTGTTCATGTAAAGCAAGCCAATATAGAGACCAATCCATAGCTATCAACTCATGTCTCATTTTCCATTTACCAAACATGCTTGCTTTCACATGATACTATGATATCCCACAACATAGAGGACATTTCATTGATTCCATTTGCATTGTTGTCTTTTTCTTGACTTAGATTATTCCCATGATCTTCCAATACAACTATACACAATTTGACCTTCATCTCAACACTTTGTGGAATACCATCAAGTTTGCTTTTCTTGTTTAACCTTTGATACACTTAGCAAACTTGTTAGACCTTTAATTGTGTTGTCACTCAATTTACCAAAACCCACTAAAGGGCTTGATGCACTTTCATAATGGAATATATGGATAGGTGGAGAACTGGGATATTTTTGGTTGCTTACTCCTAAGGTTGGAATAGAGCATTTTTCTGGTGGATCTGAATGGCATATATGTGGATGTGTACTTCCAGGATAGAAGTAGCATATATGAGTGGAGTGTACGTGATCTTGATTTTAAAAGCATGACAAGTCTCTAAGGGTCAACAAAGCTTGACAAAACTCAATGCAAATACAAGTAGTAAATATGATAGTGAATGTTTTCCTAATCTACTAGGCATGTATATATGGATGTGGTAGGAATTCAAGCTCTCGTCATACAGAAACTTATCATGTAATATTTTCAATTTTCAAAAGATAAATTCTCCATAACTCTAGTATTGCTAGGAACAAGATAAATAGCAGCTCAACTTTATCATATCATACCTATCAACTACCTAGACTTAGCTCAAGCATTCACAACCCACAAGTTTCAGGTTCAGAGTAAATCTTATGTCAAAACAATTATATCTAAACCATGGGAGAAATCAAGGCTGAAAAATAGGTATTTGAAAGGAATTACGGCAGAGCAACTATTCATCATTTCCAAGACAAAATTATTGTTCATGGCTTTTATTGACTCTAAACAAATTAAACACACACCCTAACTATATATATATATATCTTTATTTAGGACTCTTAAGATTTGACAGACATGGACCTTCATGTGCCCATATGTTTTTAGCAATTTTAGATTTTCTTATGATACTATGGTGAACCTTCATGTGTTCACATATTTTTGATATTTTTATGACTATAAGATAGACTTGATAATTGCATAGATATACTTACCTGATAACTGGGGGATGCCCTCCCCCAAGCTAGATGTTTGCTATAGTTTCTTTGAATGATCTTCAGAAGTAGCCTCCTGGTTTGGCTCACTCCTCTTTAGTCCTTTCAATCCTGCAAGGTTACACTCCGACAAGAACAAACAAAACTCGAGGCTCCATTATGACAATGGGTTAGCGGTCAGCCAAAAGAGTAATTGAATATTCTTATGTGCTAATTTAAACTTTAATATGGTATAGCAGGAATTGAATATCTCATCTCTTTTTTAGAATTTTCTATTTTATCATGCAAGTGGAGAAATAAAAATTATTTTTGTGCCACCACAGTAAATTCCCTTATGGTATTACCATAAGTTATCTCACATGGGGCTTAAAGATTTTCTTTTTGCAATGCAAAAATGTAGATATGTCATGGTAAAGATGATTATGCAATAGAGGATATGAGGAATGAGAATAATGCTAGGAGTATCTTTAAGTGATATGCTAGAATGCAATTAATGTAATTAAGTATCTTAATAGATTGGTGCTAAGGATTTGTTTAAGTTTATGAAGGTGATTATGCAATGGATGATAGTAGAGCAAAACAACACTAGAAATTTCGAGTGTGTAAGCTAAACTAATGCAGTGTGAAAATTAAATATGCAAATTCGATTTTATGTTGGTTAATAGCGCCAGAATTAATTATGGTGGTGCAATGCAGAATTAAATATGCAGATAACTTACCGAGTTTACCTTTTGGCCAAGGTTCAGAGATTTAGGTCCGTCGACCGGACATCTCTTCTGGTTAAAATATCTTCAGGAGAATTTTCCAATCCTGATGAGGACTTGGATGTTTGTTCACCTTGTGTTAATGTTTTGATGAAGTCTCTTCTTCCACCCTTTCTTAGTCTGAGGTTTCACTTCCTGAGTTTTGAGGTTCTACTTATTCTTTGCTCTCTATAGCTTGTGATACATCCTCCATTGGTAGTACAACTTTCTTACTCAGGAGATCTTTATCTTCATTATTGGATTGGTCTTCATATCTTGACTTTCTCTGGATAATCTGTCCATCCATCCTTGGTGGCTTGGTGGCTTGTTTCATTTGGCATTGATAGCGATGCTTCCTTGTCTTCTCATAAGTGGTGTGGCTATTGAAGTAGCAATACGTCTTCTCTTCAGGAAATTGAAAGTAGTCATCTTTTGATATGAAGATGATTGTGCTAGTGGTGTTGAGAAAGAATCTTCCTTGAATAAGGTGGACTCCATCTTTATCTCCCATGAAACCATGAAGTCGGCGGGAACATAGTGATCTTTGATTATGATGTCTTTTGTTATTCCCTCCGGAAATTGGAATGATTGGTCTGCTAGCTGAAGCTCTACATATGTCTGTGTCTGGTATAGTGGTCTACTGTCATATAAATGTTGATAGGCTACCACAGACATTGTGTTGCCACTTGATCCAGTGTTGTAAATGTCTTGTGGGATGTACTTTCCTTGATCTTGCAATCAATGGTAGGTACTCCTAGATCATCCAGCTTAGCGAGGTATTTGATAGAAGGAGTTGGACATACCCTCAATCAATAGTGTTGATCATCTGGGTCTTCTCTTGGTTGTTGAGCTTTACTCTTCCTCCTTTTATTGTTAATGTTCTACTTCCTTGTAGCAACAGTTGTGTCCTTGTAGATGTAGGCCTCTAAGGATGAGTAGGAGCCTTGAGTGTATGTTTCTTGAAAGTGAACCTCTCCTCATCCTTGATTGGAAAACAGATCTTTGCGCTATCCGTGTGGATGATGGTATTAGTTGTTCTTAAGAATGGGCGCCCAAGATAATGAGGGATTTCTCATCTCTGTCTTTTTCTCCAATCACAAGGTTTACTGGTACGAACGAGTGCCCAACTTGTATGCTGATATATTAAGGAATTGCCTTGGGGTAGCATAGTGTCTGATCTGCAAGCTTGACATGATGTTGACACTTGCTCCAAGGTCACAGACAGCTTCTTCAAGAGTGTAAGCTCTAATGGAGATTGGGATGATAGGTCTTGAATCTCCTATCTCCATAGGTTGGGTGTCATCCACCAATGCTCTTGATGGCATGGTGAAGAAGTGTCCTGCTCAACTAAACAAGGCAGAGATCAAGTGCATGGGCTCTGTTGGTGGGAAAACACCAACATAACCAAAGTTTTATTCATTCTTATCTAGCCTAAACACATCGAGCAAAATTGAGTATTTTTTTAACCATAACATGGGTGCAAAATTCAAAGATAAGTATGAGTGTAGCACTTCAACACCACTTAGCAAATTAAAATTGCTTGAGCATATAGAAGGATTTGTCTATGAATAAATTTTATATGATTGAGATTATCATCTTCCAAAGTTGGATGTGCAACATTTCAGCCCATATGGTTAAATTTGTGAGAACAAGAATGTGGTACTAGGAACTAGCTTTAAAGAACTAACATGTTGAGTTTATGAGGTTGGATCAAATAATGTTGTAGCTCAACATGTTTTAGATATTTATTTATGTGAATACCAGAATCAAAGAAATGCTTTTAGAGTGATGATTACTTACCTTTAATTTTTGAAGAATGATGGCCCTGTAACACCTCATGGAAGCTTCCTTTGATCGGCTGGTTGAGCATTAATAGCTTGTCCCCTTTGTTCCACTCCTCATCCTTGTTCCTCTGATCTTGTTGGTCTTTTTATTGTCTTGTCTTGAAGTTTGTTCACCCTCTTCCATGGATTGAGTGGATGTATATTTTGTCCTTTGTCACTTGCCTTCTCTTGCTCCATGGAATTCATCATGATGAATTAGCTACCTCTCTCTTGTGAAGGTTGTTGAAGTTCATGTGTCTTTCTTCATTTCCAATGTGAGTTTCTCTCAGGACTTTCCCAATTTGATATTGAAAATTTTCCTACAGGGGTTAGTCCAACAAAATATCCGATATCTACTACAGCATACTATCAGTTCAAAAATCAACCTAGACACCACGTCTAATTTGACTTAGGAAGACATTTTAACCTAAGCACCATGCTTAATTTAAAAGCCTTTTGAAGTAATATCCAAATACCTTTGATTTAAACTAAGCACCATGCATAATTTAAAAGATATATGAAAATTATTGAAAACCTAAACATATACTATAGCAAACAAAGGTAGCATGAAAGTATTATGAAGATTTACTCATGTGATGATGAAAGAGTAGGATGTTTTTTTTTCTTTTTTAGTAGTTGAGCATGCCTTAAAGGTAGGTACAACTCAGATGATGCAGCAACATGGCAAAAGATGTTTGTATGATGGGTTATCCCCCAAGCTTGAATTTTGCAAAAATCAAGATTGGATGAATGTAATTCAATGTTGCATTATGATTGGTTGGACATACCTTATGCTTGTTATTCCTTCATTCTTTCTGTTCTATACCTGGAAAGGTTAGTGACAAAGATACCCGAGGGAATATAATCATATATTTTTATGCTCGTTTCACAAGGTAAGCAACAAAAAGGGTGAATACTCATGTTATGCTCTGAGAGATGCTTGTTTCAGGACACTAAGCTTGTCCTAGGAAAACCTTTCAAGATGTTCTTTTAGAAAAATGGTTTCCCTTTCATTACCTATCTTAAGATTTACACAATGAGATCTACAATATTTATGATAGACATATGCATCGAAAACCACCCTTTTAATTTTTTTGTAAATAGAAGAGTGAGGATGTTGAAGATGTCATAAATGGTAATGATAAAGAGACCAATGGGTATGGGAGATGTCTCATATGAGCATGTATTTAAAGAGATAGTTATGGAATAGATTCCATGCTCATTGATATCATCTTCCTCTCCAATATCTATGGTTGATTCTTCATGTAAGTTCAAAATTCCACTTGGATTGGTAACTCTCAAATTGGTCTTGTTTGGGGCCTCCTCTATACTTGGATAATTCATATTTTCAAATGGAGTTAAAACTAAACCAAGACTAGAGAAAGATTTCTCCCAAACCATGGCTATACAAGCAGGGTGAAGCTCATAGCTATTTATAAGATGTGAAGATGGTGGAGTCTCCAACAAGTCGCCCTTTGGAGTAGAGTATTTATAAATGTGGTAAGAAGAATATAGTAAGGTGAGAAAGATGGTAAAAAGGAAAAAAGGAAAAAGGTAAATGGATGACCATAGTTCAAAACTAGGATAGCATTCCATAAGGATAGAAAAGGTAAGAAATAAAGAAATTGAAAAAGATAAGAAAAGGTAAAAGTATAGGTATAAGAAAATAGCAAGATTCAAGGTTATCTCTGCAAACTGTCTTTCTCCCCGGCAACGGCGCCAGAAATGCTTGTTGATATTTGTTAACGCAAACAGAGAAATCACTAGGAAGTAATCCGCAAGCGCACGGATACCGGTGAGCACTTCACCCGGGAGATTATCCAGAGTATCGTATTTATTTATCCACAGGGAGAAAGGGTGCATCTGACTAACCAAATCTACGCTATTAAACCTTAGGCTACAAACAAGGTGATCTTGATATGAGCGATTAGAGAAGATTGCGACTGTAGTCTCGTTCTAGTCTATATAAGATATGTATTATTATTCTATTGGGGAGAACCGTCGTGCTAAGAGACACCTCAGAGAATGCTTAGCACGTGGCCTATAAACCCTACCAGTGCTTCTAACGGGATTGTGGGTTCCAAAGGTATCTACGGAATTGTCACTTTCCGAGCTACTACCACAGATCCGGCTAGACAGGGGATATCTATGAGGATCCTAGCCCAAACACCACGTTTACGCTAAATACGATTACCCTACTCTCAATGCAAAGAGAATAAAGTAAACTCACAGACCAAAGAATAATAAAACAGAGAACTTAATAGAATTAGAAGTCGAAATACCGAAGAAATCCTAGGAGCAAGCCTCGAGTTAGGAGTCTTGATCCCGAAGATACAAACTAGAGAGGAGACACCGACATGCCAGGCTTCCTCCAATCCACACTCCACTCTAACTCTCTCAATCTAGAAGAGTAAACTCTAATCTCACATAGAAACTAAGGATAGTTTCTCTTGATTGCTAAGCCCTAGAGAATAGATCCATAAGGGATCCTCTCTGGTGAATCATCTCTGTAAAATATGTAAATGAATAATGGATTGCCTTTAGCCAGGGGGCAGGGGTCCTCCTTATATAGCCCCCTCAAATGAACGTCAGCCGTCGGATCAAACCGACCTTAATGGAGGGGTTAAATTTAACCTCAAAGGCGGTGGAACCCTATTCCGCGAGACTGGTGCTGATTGGATGCAGGGTCAGGGCGGGCGCCCTGCTTGTCGGCCCGCTCGCCTTCTCGTTTCTTCCTGCGTCTTCTGGAACCATCTAGAGTATAGAAAAGTGTGCGGATGATAATTATCTCTATGTAAACATGACATGTGGGCCTTTCCTTGGTATTTCCTGATATCCCCCTGCAGAAATAGACATTCACCAAAACTTGTGGAATTTCATTAGTAAACCCCCCTATATCTAGATGTGAATTGCATATGGATCTTTTTTCATGTTTAGTTGACGGTTAAAATTGGTACTTAAGGACCGTCAACAGGTACTCAACAAGTCTTACCCGACAAATAAAATTGTGGTGAATGTATAACAATATGCAAGTAAAAGGATTCAAGGTGGAGTTTTACAAGAATAAAGTATTTTGCATAAATGAGCATTTGTAAAACAATTGAAATAGATTTAGTTCATATAAAAGTTACTCAAGTACCGATCTGAATTTATGATCGATGACGAGGCAACAAACCATCTCCAAAAAGGAAGCATCATGTATCCAGTTTAAGTGTATTACTACTCGGAAGAACAGTGAGCTAAGTCTCCATAACCGAGGAGCACGGGGATTTGAACCGATTAAACCCAGCTGGGGCTTCCCAATCACACGCCATATGTAGCACTAAAGCACACATATAATTACCTTTCCCTAGATCCTTCAGCCAAGACCGGGGTTCCGCCACCCGAGAGCACAGTACACCTCCATCCAGTTTCTCGAACTTGGAGGGTACACACTACTCTCGCCATCTCACCACTCCCAGTGCGGATTAACCGTTCTTAAGTCTGGAATAGCCAGAGTCCAGCTTCCCAAAGTATGTGTTCGGTACTCCAAATTCTTAACTCATGCAATTCAATAGTGGACGGTTCCTAATGACATAGGCGGAAAGAACCCGCTCATCAGTCGCTTCTGATGGCTCCCAAACACCGTGTCCGCACGATCCCGATTATTACTTCCATCAAAACATTCCTTTCTCAAAATTACATAGCCATTTGCCGCAGCAATACGCTATGTGTGGATGACCGGAAATCACCCACTAGTTTATCATTCTAAGCATACTAAGCAGCAAAAGTAACTTGCGTATTTAAAACAGGTATCAAGGTACAACAATTAAATACTTTAAGGATCAGGCTACGCATCAAGTAGGAATTTGTTAGGTAGTAACCATCCAATAGTTAACCATAAGTGTATTTAAATAAAAGCTTCTAAATACAAGGTAGGGTTTAAATGCACCGAGGCTTGCCTTGGTTTGCAGGATAAACAGTCTCTGGTTCTGAACCACATATATCAAACCCAACTTCGTAGTGCTGATTATCCAAACCAATAATGTGATGGACCTCTCCACCAACAATATTATCTACACGATAATGATATGCTTAGATGATGCTTACATGTAAACATGATGCTTAACACATACAAAAGCACATGGCTAAAAGATGAGAAATCAAGACTAATAATCTTGAGTACAACTTACCTTCACTAAAGAAAATAAAACTAGTTCATTAAACAACTAACCAAATCATGTTTAATTAACTAATTAATTTAATAATTATGTCCAAAAGAACTAACACTCAACATCACATCAAATGACATGTTCATATCTTTGTTTGTCACTGAACAATGACACATGTGCAATCAAACAATCCAAAATCACCCAAACCCTATAGTGATTAAGGTTTCTAATTACTTTATTATTTATTTATTAATTATCTAAAAAATCAAGTTGCAAAAGTTTGTCCAATGGACCTCAAACTTTTTATACAGCAAGGTACAGTTACACAAAGGTTGCATAAATATTTTCATGATTTTTGGAATTATAAAGTGAGCATGAAAAATCATTGAAAATGGCTTTTTCTAATTAATCTAGAGATTTTTATAGAATTAAAAATGTACTGGACAGTAACATATTATATTTTCATGATTTATGGATACACAGAAAAATAGATATAAAAATAACAAAGTGCAGTGCTGTTCACAATCAGAAAATAGAAAATCATTTGAAATGAGTCACTGACACGCGGGTCCGCTGTGTCAGCTCCTTCTAACCCTAACTGGCGGCGCCGGTGACCATTTAACATGGTGGCGCATCGCCATCGACGATCAAACCGAACAACCAACACTTGCATCGCATTCTACAATTCATTCCGCACCTAACGAGGTACAACACATCTACTTCTATCCCTCACAGAGAGCTCACCGACGACTATGGTTGCTCACCGCTCGGCCGTAATCATGCCGGCGAGTACAAGCCAAACCCGACTGAAAGGATCAAGATGCCCAAGAGGGGGGGGTGAATTGGGCTTGTTTTAAATTTCTAAAGCAAATATAAAAACCTATCAAATGCCAATCACCCCCTAGTGCCTACCGTCCGTGTGTCCTAACTAGAAAGCGGTAGCAGTTCAAAGGAATTAAAAACAACCTAAGCAATTCTATTAGGAAATGTAAAAACAAGACGGAAATGTAAAGAACTAGGGAAAAGAAAATCTCATGGACGTAGCAATTTTTTCCCAAGGTATCGAGGTGTCGACACACCCCCCTAGTCCTCGTTGGAGCACCTCGCAAGGTATCGCTCCCCCTCTACCCGCGCAAGGGTAGAGTGCTCTCTACGGGCTGATTCTTCGCCACTCCGGCTCGGTGAATCACCCACAACCGATCACAAGAGCTTGGAGAAGAGCCGCCAACAATCTCCCGGCGGTCACTTCCTCCGAACACCACCAAACCGTCTAGGTGCTGTCGAACACCAAGAGTAACAAGCACAAGACCTTCACTTGACCCACTCAAGGCTAGGAAGGTGGATGGATGCACACAAGTCACTCCTAATCACTCTAGGAGGGAAGAACAAGATGAACTCTCTCTAATCTCTCCCTCACTGGCCTCTTGGCTCTCCAAAAGATTTCTCAAGGTGTCACCAGCTGAAACAATGGCCAAGAGTACCTCTAAGGACCAAGGGGCAACTATAAATAGTCCCCACCTCCAAAACTAGCCGTTTTTCACTTTTTCTTCTCTCTGCGTAGCCACCGGACTAGTCCGAAGCTCACACCACCGGACCATGCACACTGGTCCGGAGCTCACTCTCATTTCAAACTCAGGCACCGTCGGACTACTTTGCTTGGTCCGACGCACTGGTCCGACGGTCTGGTCCGGAGCCTCGGTGCTCTCTGAGTGAAATCCTTTCTCTGTTTTACACACCACCGGACCACTCTCCTTGGTCCGGTGCCCTGGTCCGACGCTGTGGTCCGGAGCCAGGGTGCTCTCTGCATAGAACCAAACCCCTGTCATGAGGCGTCGGACGAACCGTCGGACTAGTCCGGAGCCTTCTGACTCTCTGAACCAAGCCACCGGACCACTCTCCTATGGTCCGGTGCTTACCAGACAGGTGGTTCGGAGCTCCTCGAGCTGGAAAACTGCCTAAGTCGGGGACCACCGGACCACTCTCCTTGGTCCGACGCCCACTTAGCAGAGTGGTCCGGAGCCTCTTTCTCCCTCTTTTTCAACCGTTTTCGCTGAGGTTTCTTAAGGGATTTTGCTCCTACCATTTCTAGGGTTTATCAAGGGCTGAAATCAAGGTCTCTAGGACTAGTTGTGACAAGTGTGCATATACCAACTTTCCTAAACTCTCCTAGGTCAAGCTACTAACCTCATACCCCTCTTTATAGTACGGTCAAAGGAAAAACAAAAGCCCTAGCTATACTTAGTGCCCTTCTCAACCTTATGGCACTAAGAACTAGCCTAGTCTTCGTCGTGTATCTCCATCCTTTGCAACCAAAACGATTTCCATCTTGGGGGCATGAATATCCATTAAGCCCATTCAAAATGCATTACTCATGACCTAACATAAATGACTTTGTCTCTGCAAAACACACGTTAGTCATAGTGACCTAGTATTGTCGTTAATCGCCTAAACACAAGGGTCCATGATTCTACACCAACTCAATCAAGTACCTAGAACTACTCAGCAACTCAACATGATCATGAAGCGCTCGCTAAAATCGTCAGACGGACTCTACAACCGTTAGAGCAAGCTATGCCGGCGGCCATGGTGCACGATGGTGATCTGGATGTTATACGCTGGCCAAACCGAGGTGATAAACGAACAACCAACCCCATATTCATGACCAGCACGCTACTACAAAGCTAAAGCACCCATCAATTGAAAGAATAATCAGGTAACAAGCTCTAACGACGAGCGACACCGACGCGGCGGCGCAAACTCGTCAGAGTAACGTGGACAAAGCACTAGAGGTCGAATTAAGGACAACTAAGCACCTAGAGACTACCAGTGGCTCACCCCGAAACTGATGCTCACGCTAACTCATATGGAGATGAAGCAGAATAGTCGGACGACGGAGACAGACGCGACAGAGAAGATGAACAGCAGCAACGGCGTGTCCCCGAGGCTACGGACTGCCATTGATTCAACCAAGAAGTGTGTTAGAACCACCATAATATAAGGATCAAGAATCAAGCAACAAATTAAGATGAGAGCTCCTGTGTAGTTCGGACGACATGGAACCTGAGAGACGGCGCTTCCGCCGGAGCCAAGGAAGACGACACTGCGCTGGCCGATTCAGAGGGTTCTAGCTTCAACCGAGCGATGCTAGAGGTGCGCTGTGTCATGGCGAAGCTTTTGCGTTATTGGAAAGGCATGGCATTGGCGGGTTTGAGCAGCAGAGCTCGCCAGAGCTGGGTGTGCGCGCGGTGGCGGAAACAAGGAAGAGAGCTCGAGCTTTGTCGGCCTCTGGGGTACTTATAGAGGGTCAAGGATAGATGGATAAGGACCACGACTTCAACGCGAAGGTGGCAGACGCATCTACAGGCGACGAGAAGATCGGAGAAGGGCGGTGGAGGTCGGCGATGCCGAGCTTCTAGGCGTCGAACGCCATGGGTGCAAGACAGCTGCCCTCATGGCTCTGTTCACCTATTTACAGAAATGCCATTGAGCAAAATTTGCAAATTGAACCCTCTTCCACTCAGTTTCAAGAAAAAGTCCAAACATGAAAGTTGTTCAAAATTTTATAATCTACAACTTTGTCAATACCAACTTTTTCAGATTCTGCTTAGTTTTCAAAATGCATATTTGAATTTGAATTCAAGTTTGGATTGAATTACCCCTTTTATAATAACTCTGTATTTTTTAATATAACTTCAAAATCTCCAAAAACAACTTTTGTTGAATTTATTATACTATACAATATTGCTTTAACACTGATATGCTAATTCCTTCTAGTTTTTGAATTTCATGTTTGGGTAGTATTTAACCCCCCCTCTAATTAGGGTTTCTGGAAATTGGTTTTAAATTCAACATTTAGAATCCATCACAAGTAAACACAAGCTAATTTAAGCAGATACAAATAAACTTGTTTTAGTTCAATGCATAACAGGGTTCTCAAATCATATGAATGATGCTTTATGCATATGATGACATGGCATATTTTATTGTTTAAACACCACAGGTGTTACAACCTCTTAAAGAAATCTCGTCCCGAGATTTAGAAGTGTAGGTTAAGTAATGGAAAAGGAAATGTGTCAAGAACTTTCTATTTCTTGTTCTTCATATTACAAGTGTGTCCTAGGGTGTACACAGAAGTACCACTAATGGATGCCCAAGTGGCTTCTTCTTCAGAATGCTGATTCCACTGAATCTTTAAGAACTTGATAGTTCAACGACGCATAACTCTATCTTTTTGTTCAAGGACTTTGATACGATGTTCCGAATAGGACACGTCAGGTTCTAGTTGAATTCCTTCAACTTCCACATTTGTATCCTTGACATGAAGACACTTCTTCAATTGAGACACATGAAATACGTCATGCACCACTGATAGGTTTTCAGGCAACTCCAAACGATTTGCAACTTTGCCAATACGTTCCAAAACTAGGAATGGACCGACATAGCGAGGTGCTAACTTGCCTTTCACTCCAAAACGAGTGATTCCTTTCATAGGTGAGACTTTTAGATATACATGATCTCCTTTTGCAAATTGCAAAGGTCTCCTTCTTTTATCCACATAACTTTTCTACCTAGACTGAGATACTTCAAGATTGATACGGATTTGCTTGACTTTATCTTCGGCTTCTTTGACTATGTCAACACCAAAAAATTCACGTTCTCTAGGTTCTGATCAGTTCAGTGGAGTTCTACAAGCTTGACCAAATAAAGCTTCAAATGGTGACATTTGAATACTTTGTTGATAACTATTGTTGTAGGATATTCTACCAAAGGTAGACATTCATCCCATTTTTCACCAAAGTTAAGCACACAGCAGCGTAACTGAAGGACCGAGAACGGCGACCAGAGGGCGTATGAATGGGAGCCTCAAATTTCTCTAGAAATATTCGGGCCACTCTTCCCAAAAACCAAACCCAGTTGATGGGTTCTCAACCTCCCCTGAGCAACGCGAGCGGGGAAACAGACGAAATCAGAGAAAAGAGAACACACCGGCAGTGGAGGAAAACTCACCGAAAACCCCGAAAACCAGATGTAAGAATCTAAGCCAAACATGCAAAAACAATAAGCAAAGAGAGACCTCCAGACCACTTCGAACAGGACCTCCAGACCAACGGACAAAGTCCAGAGCTTAGTCCGAAGATTGGTCTGACGGTTTCACCTCCTTCCTCAACAGCACACTGTAAGCACCCTAGCTCCGGACACCTGGCTCTGGACTAGTCCGGTGCTACCTTTGGACCAACGAACAATGTTCGGTTCTCTTCCTTGCCTCTGCCAAAATCATGCAAGGAGCACCCTAGCTCCGGACGTCTACCTCAGGACTAGTCCGGTGCTATAGATTGGAGGGCTGACTCCCTGGACGAGGCCACCGGACCAATGGAAGATGATCCGGAGCCCAAAAGCTGAGTCGTCCGGAGCTTGGTCCAACGCCCTTCGCTGCTTGACAGAATCACTAGTCAAGACCACCGGACCAGTTGGAATGCTCCGGAGCTAAGGGCAAGTTGTCCGGAGCCTGGTCCGACGCTCGCGAACAAAACTGCTGAAACCCGCGAAAACAACTTTCTCACCGCCAAATTCTTCCAAAACACGACCAAATGTTCACCAATTGCAACCAAACTTTGTAGGCATGATCCTCGTGCTGTGGATGACCTATCTCGAAGAAATCATCGCTCAATTTGGTGTGAGTAAACGAGAAGAAGGGGTTTGGGGGGGGAAAAGAGAGAAAATGAAGAACGCAGCAAAGAAATCGTCCGATCTATGTGCTCGTGATGTTTTATGGAAATTCCTCTAGTGCCAAGATGCTCCTCACGAGTACGAAGAACTTGGTTCAAACGGATTTGCAAGAGCTACTCCCCACAAAGAGATCTCATCTTGGGAAAGGAAAGGGTGCAAAAAGCAAAACGCGAAGAACACAAGCAAAACGGGGACACGATCAAGAAATCAAAGGCACCATGGCCTACGGAGGTTACGGCCTCTGATTCCTCGCAACAATCTCAAGTTCTTACACCGGAGACACGGTGGACTTAAGCAAGAAGAGCTAAGGGAAGGGAAAACCTAGGAAATTAGGTGGGAGGTGGAAATGCAAGAGATAGGATGAGGAATACCCCTTCATCCCTTATTTATCGGGCTTTGGCTATTTCCCAAAGACCCCCTAGATACATGAGTGAACTACCTAGCCTAAGAATTGTAGTCCAAACTCCGGAAAATATCTCCTCGATTTTGAATGGACGACCCTGCTTCCTACCAGGAGTTGTTGTCGCCTCGACGCAACCTCCAGGATTCCGCCACGTGCCATCCCCGCTTCCTCGGAAGCTCCGCCCAGGTTTTGAGGCCCAAAGTCGCTAAACCCGCCACCAGTAGCTTTGGGATCATCTACCGAACCCTGAGTCTTGAGGCCCAAACTCAGAAACCGTCCTCCGATGGTTTTGAGGCCCAACCACCAAACAGCTCGACTCGAGCCACCATGTCCTCGCCCGGTCGGACTCCGAGTCCCATGAGCCTCCGCTCGACCCGCTCGTCCGCCGTCTTTACTCGGTCAACTCGGTCTACCTCCATGTCTTGTCGTGCTCACCGGTGCCAAGTACTAGCCACCACAGCTAGTCCGCCGGCACCCATGGTGCCTCAGTTCGAGCCCCGCTTCCGCCCTTCACCGCTCTCAGTCCATCGACACGGTAAGCCTCTACTCGACCTTCTCCACGCCATTGACCACTGTCTCCGGCATAGCACCTACACACCACAAGCCGATAGACTGGCACACACATGCTTTCGTAGGGATTAGTATAAATCGCTCAACCTAAAACACTCAAGTGTTGGGCAATCACTCATCACAAAATTGAACATCATGGGCACATATCAACCATGTGTTCGCAATCTCCCCCTTGATGAGTGCATTGTCAACACAAGTGCATTTCAGATTTGAGCCACAAGGTAAAGCTCTCCAAATGATCAAAAGCTAAGAAAGCCAAAACGGGGTCACTTGAGAGAAGCAAAACGCATCCAAAACTTGGTCCCCAAAGACATGGGCAACGGCTCGACACAACCAAGCAAAACACAGCTAGCCCTCAAGAAGAGGCACAAAATGGGATCAACACCGCTAAGAAGCCAAAGATACCAAACGCCTTATGGCAAGAAACTCTCCAAGATACCAATTAAAACACAAAGGCACAGAGAACCAATCAAAACCTGTCGGAGCCAAAACACAAGCTAGACCCTCCAGAAGAGGCAAATGCTCAACACATCTAGCAGAAGCTCCCCCTTGGCGAAAGCACAACCAAGATACCAAGAAGGATGAAAAGATTCAAAGAAAAGAAAGATATGCACAAAAGCACATTTTGTCCCCCTTGACCACAAGCACATTTTCTCCCCCTTATGCACAAATCTCCCCCTTAAGTGTAGATGGAGTGGAATGCACAACTCTCCCCCTTGTTGACACATGTAGCTCATCAAAGCTCAAAACTCAAGAAAAGGCCACACATGCCATGAAATGCAAAATGAGTCCAAAACCTTCATACATAGAGCTAAGACAATGAAAGGATGCTCTAAGTGATGTGATCCTGTGAGAATAGAAAAAGCTCTACGTGCCCAACAAAGACTCTAGTTGAGCTAAAAATCACATGAGAAGCTAGGTTAGAGAAGTGTAGATGTGTGAGCAGAGAAAAGGGTATCACCTCCTAGAGACAACTAAGCATGGCATATAAGATAAGATCAACCTCAAAACTGCCTCATGTATAGCGAGTAAAACTATCCCTAGCAAAGTTCATACAACAAGCCAATGACCCAAACTGAATAAGATTTTTCATTTTTCAGAGTTTGGCAGCAAAATCAGTTTTAGACACAAATGTAAGTGTATGCGAGTGGTTGTAAGCAAAGTGATGCCACTTATCAACCGGGCGAAGCCAAAGAGCTTAACACACCGGTTTCGGTCATACACGACACCGCTCAAGTTCAACCCATATGGGAAGCAGTCTCGAACAAACGGTGAAGTGCTCACAAATGTGAACCCAACTCGATCTTTTCAATTCACTATTCAGAGAGCTGCTTCATTTTAGATCAAGTTTAAACATGGTGCTCAATGGAAGTGAATGAAACAATGAAGAACCATAGTTACAAGCTATATACAAAACAGCTAAGAAGGATCATCAAAATCCTACACATGCTAGTGTCATTTCAGAGGTGATGTAGGGAATTAAATTCAGTTTTAATGTTTTTCTAACTTAGCTCTATTGCATATCAAAAGATCAAAGAGAGTCTAAGTTAAGCAACACCATAGACACAAAAACCACCTCAAATAGAGCATAGTTTCATTATATTGGCTATAGGTATGAAGCTCAAAATGAACTATGTCACAAATGCAATGAGATGCATAATGCAAACTGACACCAATTAAAAACAAAGAGAACCAAAGAGAAAGTCAAATAAGAACTAAAAGAAAAACTAAGATACAAAAGGCTTCCCTCAACTAAAAAGGGAAGCACACACCCAACTCACCCCGAAGGCGAGAAAATATAGCTTGATCGAGAGGTTTTATGAGAATATCTGCAAGCTAGTTGTGGGTATCGACATGTCGGAGGTCAATGTCGCCCTTCTCATAGTGATCTCTCAGAAAGTGAAAGCGAACATCAATGTGCTTGGTCTTAGAATGAAGCACGGGGTTTTTGGCCACACTAATGGCACTCGTGCTATCATACAGCAGAGGCACTTTAGTATGCTCAAGACCAAAATCCTTCAAAGTCGCAATCATCCAAATCAACTGCGAGCAACAGCTAGCGGCAGCCACATACTCAGCCTTTGTGGTAGACTGAGCAACGCTAGACTGTTTGCAAGAAGATCAAGACACAAGAGAAGATCCGAGAAACTGACAAGTCCCCGACGTGGACATCCGATCAAGATGACAACCAGCAAAATCGGCATCGGAATAGCCGCAAAGTCCAAGAGAGGAGGAGGTGGAAAACCACAAGCCAAATTCGGGAGTGAAGCGTAGGTACCTCATGATGCGTTTCACCGCTTGCTTGTGTAAAGTGCGCGGTGACGCCTGAAAGCGCGCACACAAGCAAACGGCAAACTGAATGTCCGGCTGAGTCGTTGTCAAGTACAAGAGCGACCGGATCATGCTTTTGTACTCCATCTGATCCACCGCCTCTCCTTCCTCATATTCATCCAAGGCAATCGTAGTCGACATGGGCGTCGAAAGAGGCTTTGCCTCACCCATGTCAAACTTCTTCAGAATATCCTTCGTGTACTTGCCTTGGTGCACAAACGTCCCTTCCCGAGTTTGCTTGATTTGCAACCCGAGAAAGAAAGTCAACTCTCCCATCATGCTCATCTCAAATTCCCTACTCATAAGATTTGCAAACTAGGCAACAAGAGCATGAGAAGAATCACCAAAGATGATATCATCCAGGTAAATCTGGACTAGGAGAGTGTCTTTGCCTTACTTGGGGAGAAAAAACGTCTTATCTACCGATCCCATTTTAAAACCCTTAGCAAGCAAAAACGTCTTCAACCTATCATACCATGCTCTAGGGGCTTGTTTCAAACCATACAAAGCTTTATGCAGTTTAAAAACATGGTTTGGAAACTTGGGATTTTCGAAACCGGGAGGTTGTCTAACATACACTTCCTCCTCTATGTAGCCGTTTAAGAAAGCACTTTTAACGTACATTTGAAAAATTTTAAAACCCTTAGAAGCCACAAAAGCTAGAAGGATTCTAATTGCTTCTAAACGAGCTACGGGAGCAAAGGTTTCCTCATAATCTATTCCCTCCTTTTGACAAAAACCTTGCGCTACCAACCTAGCCTTGTTACACACTACCACCCCATCCTCACTTTGTTTGTTTTTGAAAACCCACTTGGTTCCTATAGGGTGGCAACTTGGTGGTGGTGGCACTAAGACCCAAACGCGGTTTCGCTCAAAGTTTTCTAACTCCTCATGCATGGCATTAACCCAATCTAGATCCATCAATGCATGTCCAACATCTCGGGGCTCAAAAGACGCGACAAAAGCCGAATGAGTAATGTGAGAGAAATAGGACCTAGACCGCGTGACTCGACGGTCGATGTTGCCGATGATGTTCTCCGGCGGGTGCTGCTTCTGGATGTAGCAGGGAGCTTGCCTGGAAGAAGTAGCCTCCCCCTCAACAGCAACTAGAGCTCCCTCAGGTGCAACAGGCACCGACTGAGTAAGCTGCTCGAACGGCCCCCATGTAGAGGAAGTAGACGGGTTGGGGCCGTGAGCCGAAGTGGACGTCACATGGTCGACAGGGGCAGCCAGTGGAGTCGGCTCGGGATCATCCCAATCGGCATCGTCCTGCTCCTCCTCCACAAAAATGCTAGTGTTCACCTCATCATCATCTGCAAGTTCAAAAGTAGTGGAACTACAAGGCATAGTTTCATCGAAAGTAATCTCACAAGTCTCCATCACTCGGTTAGTCTCAAGGTTAAGAGCACGATAAGCACGAGAATGAGTAGAATAACCAAGAAAGATACCGTCAGAAGACCGAGACTCAAACTTATCCAACTTACCTCCCTTCTTGAGGATGAAATACTTGCACCCAAACACCTATAGGTGACTTACCTTGGGTGGTCTCCCAAATCGCAGCTCATAAGAAGTCTTTTTCTTGAAAGCTCGGAGAAAAATGCGATTGGAAACATAGCAAGCAAAATTTATCGCTTCGGCCCAATATCTCCTAGGAGTCCTATGCTCATCGAGCATCGTCCTAGCCATCTCAACAAGGGTCCGATTTTTACGATCAACAACACCATTCTGCTGGGGAGTGTAAGGAGAGGAAAACTGGTGGTCGAGACCCAAAGAAGAGCAAAGAGATGCAAATTGAGCATTTTTGAATTTTGTGCCACTGTCACTGCGAATCGCTCTCATGGCATGCTTGGGTAGCTCATTTTGCAATCTCAAAATCAGATCTCGAACATGCGAAAAAGCCTCATCCTTACTCTCCAAAAAGAACACCCAAGAGTATCTCGAGTAGTCATCAACGACTACAACAACATACCACTTCCCTCCCTCTGACCTAACCCGATCTGGACCAACTGTGTCCATGTGTAAGAGCTCGTTGGGTTGTTTAGTCATGATCTCAGTCACCGGAGGATGGGAAGCAGCAACCATCTTGCCATGCTTGCAAGGATGGCAAACCAAATCCTTCTTGAACTTTAGCTTTGGCAATCCTTGGATAAGGTCCATTGAGCTAAGCCTTGCAAGCAAGTCAAAACTCAAATGTCCCAATCTCCTATGCCACTTCCAAAGATCAGAAGAAGAACCGGCAAGAAGACTCGAGAAGGTCCGGAAGAGATCGAAAAATCCGCACAAAAAACCTTCCCGAACGGCAAAAGCCGGCAAACAAGCTCACCCTGAGAGTCCAAAATCCAAGAGAGATTGGACTTAAAGCTCACCACAAACCGTCATCAAGGAATTGCGAAACCGAGAGAAGGTTAAAATGCAAATTCGCAACCAAAGCAACATCCTTGAGGACAAAAGACGAATTGACTCGGATCGACCCTTGGTGTAACACCCTAGGTGTTAAGCTTGCATTTGCATATCATTTCATGAGCATGAGCACAAGCATCATTGCATTCATGCATTTCAATGATCATATGAGATGATAACCGTAAGTGATCACCTTGTTTTCATATGTGTATGTGTTAACCTACACCTAGCTTTGTATGAGTTATGCTTGTTTAACCAATGCTTGATGTTTGGATCACTACTGACCATCTAGAAATGCTTATGGATGAAAATGGAACCATGTTTATGTTCATGATCAAGTCAAATAAGCTTCTAGGGTTTAAGCTTTAATGATTGACCCTAGGAACCCTTTTGCTTGATTTAACAAATTGACCTTGTTTATTATCTTGTTTGAAAAAGTTGTCTTAAGCAAAGTTGTAGAGTTTTTAATTCTACACAAAAAGTTGGCTTGATTTAACCACCTTGAGGTGATTTGGATCCTAAAATACCCTAATTGGTCAATCAAGGCTGATTTGGAGGCTGTTTTAGCTTCTGAAATCGTCTAAGTCCTAAGTGCCTTGCAGTTTGAATGTTACCATGTTTGAATGCTTGTAGTTTGAAATCCAAACCGTTTCAGTTCAAACCATGTACACCAAAGTTGTAGTCGGGCTATAGCTCTATCTACTGATGTATTTGGTTGAAGCTAAGACACGAGGATTAGAGAGTTAATCGCTTGGCAAAACACGTCGTCAGACAGCTTGATCGGGCATTTGAACGTCAACAGAGCGCGTCGTCCGGTCGTGGCCGACCATGTCGGGCATCTCGCACCACATGGTAACTGTACACCGGCGAAACGCCCGCGCTGGCCACGTCCTTGGAGAGCCGAACACTCTACCTCGCGACCGCACTCACGCCCGCGCCCTCACTCTCTCCCTCTCCTCTCTTCTTCGAGCGGGAGCACAGCCGCACCATTGCCGAGCAGCAACGCAGTTGCCGAGATTGCCTATGCAGCCCACCGCCGCATTGGCCGCCAAAACGCAGCCACAGCTTCGCCTTGGTCCGCTCCACCTTTCGCACCGCTCTGTTGCCGCGCTAACCTAGCAGGTGAGTCAGACCGTGCAGAGCAGAGGCGCCATTGATGACCTAAGCTCCGCCGAGCTTTGTGCCACTGTGGCCAGCCCAATCTAGCACCTCTCCCTCTCTTCTAGCTCTCGTACGCGGTAGCCTAGAGGTCGTAGATGCTCACTAAGGAGTCGGTTGAAGCGATTAGGGTTAGGGTTCGCTGGAATAGGAACTTCGCCGCGTGCACGCACACGGCACCCGCAACGTCGGCGAGGTTTATGCTGGGCTTTACAGTGTCGCTTGAGTTCGTCTAAGTCGCGTTAGGGTTAGCTGGTTTGTTCATGGTTAGATAGCCGGAGTTGGTTGAAGCAGTCGTGCCTCGCCATCACCGAAACAGCCGCACTGCGCCGCCATGAACTCGCCACCGTCATGTGGCCGAGCTCATCGGAGGGTTTGCTTGGCCCTAATCCGGACTAGATCGAACCTCTAGGGTTCCATGTAGATGTAGCCGCCGCCAGTTTGGTCAGTAGAGCCTTGCCCCAACCAGCGTAAGAGCCGCAGCGCCGCCGTGCCGCCATGAACGTCGTCGAGCATGCTCTGGTGCGAATGGGGTACAACCAGCTACATGGTTCGATGCGGGTTGCGAAGGAGAACATGACCGTAGAGTTGGTTTCGCCGGAGACCTCACCGCCGGCGAAGGGCCAACGATCGAGAACCTTAGGTGCGTCAGCTCTGTGAGAGAAGGAGCTGACCAGTGGGTCTCGCGTGTCATAGGCTCAAGTGTTTCTCTGTTTTGTCTTTTTCAGATTTGTTTGCTAACTTTGGAAATTCATAACTAATTCCAAAAAAATGCTAAAAATGTGAAACCAGTTCTGTTAGCTTTATTATGTTTTTCTATATGCATGAAAAAGTTAAGTATCCTGTTGTTACTATTCTTTTGTGCTGTTTTAATAAAAGTGGACAGCAAGCTTTATATGCTTAGTTTAACTTGTTTAATTCATAACTACAGTTTGGTATGTGCTAAAATTATGGTTCTTGTTGTGTTGAGCTTTTCTCAGTATGCACTTCCCATGAAAAATGTTAAAGTACCAGTAACCCATAATTTAGTTACATGTTGTAGTTCTTTTGATTAAATGATTGTTTAATGGAATACAACCTTGTTTAAATTGCTAAGCTAAGTTATATGTGTTTTCTGTGCTTGTTAATTTTTTTACATGTGCTACTTGCTTAGTATAAGCTAATAAAAATATGAAATATGTTGTTTCACACTATTAAAATTGTTTAAGTAATATTTGTATAACTTGTGCTTGTTTTCTCATCACCAGCAAGGAAGTAATTTTAATCCTGTTTTAATAGTGTTTTCTGTTGTTGGTGTGTACACCAAAGTGGTTGCTAAATAAGTAATATGTCCTGTATAATTTTATTATGATTTTTGGATGGATAGTTAAAGGCTTTATAACTGTTCTAAATTATATCTGTTTGCTGTTAAGCAGCTGAAACCTGTTTCACTGTTAGAATTATTTGAGCTATTTCTGTTTAGTTTTAGCAGTAGCTACAATTGACTTTATGGTAGATAACTTGTTCATCTATATGGTGTTAAATTTTGACAGCCATAACTTGTTTAGTTTAACATGAGCATGTTTTACAAATTCAGCTTTAAATTTGTGTTTTCCTGTTTCTTCAAAATAGCTTTGCTTAAAGTGTCTGTTAGGCCTTTTTAATGTTGGATCTGGCTGGGGAGTTTCTGAAATGTTTTGTAGAAAATTTCATGACCTTTCTATAATGTCTTAGTTTGTAATTTTTGGTTGTGTGAAGCTCCAGCTACACAGTTTTCTTCTAGCTACTGTTTTCAGTGTTTGTATACCATGTTATGCATGTTTTAAGTGATATATGCTGGGTGTAAGTTGATCAAGTGTCTTAAACCATAAAACTTATGTAATATGCAGGTGTAAGAGGGCTTACCTCAGAGGAGAAGCTCTACTATAGGTTGTTAGCTAAGGGTAAGTGTTAACTTCTCTTCATAAGAGGAGTTTTGCACCTACTCGGTGAACGAAATAAAATGATGCATAATAACAATCATCATGAGCATTCATTCATATGCATTAGACATGTCTCATTTCTAGTATATGACTTGTCATATATATTTTGGATCATCATACATGTATACATGCATCCAGGATCACCGGAGGGAGTGACCTTGCTGGAGTTTGGGGAGATAGAAGGAGGAGTCCCACCGGAGATACAAGCTCCAAAAGTTCCAGAAGGAGGGGAACATGGCTCTGACCTGCATGAGTGCCCAAACCACCTTCCCTCCACCTTCATGAAAGGCAAGCCCCGAAGCATTTATACCCTCCCTTATTCTATTTTAAAAGTATTTTTCTTACTATACAACTACTTGTTTGTGCATTAAGTTAATAGGAGTTGAGATGAAACCCTTTTGCTGCATTATATCTCCTTGTCCACTAAAAAGAACCTTGTAGGCTCAGGATCGAAACCTCTGCTTAGCCATGCTTAGACCGGTAGCGTGGGTGGTCTACCATCCCCCACAAAGATAGGTTGCTGGTCACGGTTGGCTATATTTGCTATCGTGGAAACTAACCATGTAGAAGTAATAAATCGAGACTGGGCGGACAAGGTGTTGTGAGCCACTTGACTTGGAGGTCTTGTGAGCGGGTTCTCTCCGCCTGTGTCACTAGGCACTGGATCGTGATTGGACATCTGCCAAGATTGAACGCATGCCTCCTTCATAGCTGGCCAAATAACTCGTTTCGACCGCGAAGCCTAACTCTGTACGTTCGGGCCGGCATCTCTACCTACTTGGGTCATGAAGACCGCGAGCGGCATACTAGACCGTGGGCAAGTATGACCTGAGCTACCTGGCTATCCGCGAGTCATTACTCATGCCTGTACATGGAGACCCGCGGCTACCCGAACTATGTTGAAGGTGACCCGCATAAGTGTGTCGGCAGGCATACTTGGGTGTGATTGAGGAATAAACCTTCAGCTGGATAGGAATTCGATTCGAATTGCTGTCTCTCCCCGTCAGTGAGAAACTTGAAAGATCTTCCTCCCACTGTAGAAACCTAAACTCTAATAAGTAACCAAAAGATGGTTATGTGGTTTCTATTCCAAGCACAATATGGTTATTATTGTTTGATAACTCAGTGATTGCTATACTACAGGTGCTAATGAGATCTGATTAATGTTACTTAATCTACTGCCAAACACTGTTTTCTAATGATGAGAATACATGAGTAATTAGGATGCTCTTTATGCAAAAGTCTGCTATCCCATGATATCCACCTGATAAAGCCTTGCATACTCCTTGAAGTGTCTATGGTTATATATATCTATCTCTCTGTCGGGTAAGTCTAGCTGAGTACAATTGAGTACTCAGGGTTTCTTTACCCTTGTTGCAGATGGTATGGTGTATTCTAGTTATTGCCAGGCGTGCCTCTACCCTACATGTGATGAAGAGTGAAGGCCATGGGCAATGGTGAATTTTGATGTCTCTCTTTGTTGCTTTTGATGGGACTGTACTAGGCATGTCACTATATTTGTGTTAAACAGTTTGCAACGGGTGTTGTGAAAACAAGACTTTCGCTACTTTGATTTGAACTTGGTGTTGTAATAACACTCCTTTAAACTCTATTGTAATATTATTTCGTTTTGAACTTAACACTGTGGATGTGTGGTTACTGAATCAAGTACGATCTCGGGTTGTTACTTATATTGTGGTTTGAAGTCCTTCGCGATTTCAAGGACTACTGGGCTTATATGGGCTCTACTGTGACAGTGTTATCGGAAACGGTGACCATTGCACTGGTGCTCTTATAGGTTGGGCGGTTCCGTGACACTCGGGACACAACCTTACCTTTACTCTTGTCCCAAAATATAATGTATTCAGTGTGGCGCACGGGGTCGAGGCTGGAGAACCACTTGGCACTTCCAGTCATATGGCGTGAACACCCGGAATCCACAAGCCAAGTCTCCTCCAGTCCTCCTTCCTATATCAATAAAAAGACATAGTTTGAGCAAACAACGCAATACTGGGGTTAGTAAACTGAGAAGGATACCAGTCTTACCCCATTTTCCCAAAGAAAGGGTTAGGAGGCATACAAAACATCTCCCTTCCCATAGGGGGATAGCGACACCACCATAGGAAAAAGGTGGTCCTCTAAAGGTGTGGGGAGTGAAGCCACTGCCACGAGGTCCATAGTCGTATGGGTCACGACCGGTACCCCGCCGGGCACGACCACCGCGTGGTCTCACCTCCTGAGGCCTAGCACCTTGAGGAATTGCACCTCTAGGCCTATTAGTGCGCCTTCGAACTTTTGGTTCACGCACCCCAACTGGTGGGTGGTACATGTCCCAGTTGTTCAACTCAACCTGCCTCCGATCATCTCTCTTGCTCCTATAGCAAAACTCAGCCAAGTGCCCATCCCGCTCATAATACTCACAGTGGTACCTGACCGCACTCTTGGTAGGCACTCTCTTGTTGGGTTGGGTGGCTCTCGCTTTCTTAGGAAGGGGATCACTAGTGATGTCGGGCAAGGTGTCAAGTGGGTTCCGAAGGTGGTTTGGTTTGGGAATCCACACTTGCTTCTGTGGAGTGGTTTTGGGTGGCTCTTCATACACATCTCTCACAGGTAACTAAGAGGGGTCGGTAGGCTTAGGTGGAGTGAACTTGGTGAACTTGGGGATTGTACTAGGTTTCTCACTCTCGCTCAACCCACTGCACTCACCGATCTTGCCAAAAGTGTTATCACCCTTCCCACCTATAGGAAAGCCTACTCCCGTGTTGCTAGCCCACCTGAATTGGTTGTACAACATCCCCAGCTGTGGCTCTCGGCCAGACACCCAAGCTAAGACGGACCGGAGGTGCATGTTATCCTCATCGGTACACGCCTTGTCGTGCCTACACGCAGCGATCTCAATATCTAGCGCCTCAATGCGACTTGACTCTCCAGTGCTATCTGAGCTGACATTCTCTAGCACAGCAATCCTACTCTCCTTCTATGCCAGCTTAGAACGCAAGCATTCACAAGACTTGCACGCACGAAGTAAGCTAGGCCTAGCCTTCAACTCACTAATCTCCTCAAGCAGAGTGCCATACATGTCTTGGATAGTGACAATATTAGACATGTGGATGGCGCAAGCATCTCACTCTACCTCCTCGGTAACCACCACCGATGCTTTAGCAAACTCGAGCTCATCTACCATTTTCAGATACTTAGCCTTGAACTCATTCCTCTCTCTAATCGCACGCTTGAGCACAACAAACTAACTCATGAAGGTAGCAATCAAGGACTCAAGCTCGGAGGAGAGAGACTTGATGGTGAGTGATACCTCAGGTGTCTCGGAGTCGGTGTCGGAGTCATCCTTGTGCTCGCTGACCTCACCAGCTCCAATCGCCATGGTGCAAAAGCCACCGTGCTTGGTGTCGGCGTAGAAGCAGAGGTCGTTGAGCTTGTCCTCAACCTTTCACTTTGACTCATCGTCGTCGCTCGAAGAAGAGCCTCCATCGGCGGAGCACTCGATGTCACTGAGGGAGGCGAGGAAGGCTTGGTGCTTGGCCTTCACCTTGTGAATCACCTTCTTTGAGGATCTCCGGAGGTGGCCGCCCTTGGCCTTGTGTTTGTCCTCGACGCGGTGCTCACGCTTGTCCTTGCGCTTGGTGAAGTCACTCGAAGCTTTCTTCGGGCAGTTTGCGATGAAATGATCCTCATCACCGCAACGGTAGCACCCCTTGCCCGCGCCACCACGTCGCCGGTTCAAGCGGTTGTTGTGAAACCGTGAGAACCTAGTGATGACTAGGACAACTTGTTCCTCTGTCATAGAAACCAAAGTAGACAAAGCGAGCAAAGCTTGTGAAGGGTTAGAGGAAGAAGACACACCGCCGGGGCTGGAAACCAACACCATAGATGGGTTCGACGGGTTTTCAAGCTTGGCCCGGGTTTGGTGGTCAATCTCAGAGGATTTGAGCTTACTGAATAGCTCATCCATAGACAGGGCATCATAGCCCGGTGACTCCTAGATGGCAGCCACCTTCATCTCCCACACCCTCCGATCAAGAGCATGCAAAAGCTTAATAGCCATCTCATGATCGTAATAGGGCAAGTTGGCCCGATTGGCACGCATCTTGTTGACGCTAGATTGGAAGCGAGTGAACATCCCGTCAACAGATTCACCGGCCAATTGAACAAAGTTCTCCTACTCCCTACGGTACGTGTCGAAGAGTCTAGACTTGATCTGAGGGTTGCTATCATGATATCACACAAGTGTTTGCCAGATCCCTTGTGCCGTAGTGAGACTCGAAACTCGCTCAAACTCAGGAAGAGACAAGCTTGAGAAGAGGATACTACGGGCTCTTGTGTTTGACGCATGTTGCATAACTTGGAGCTCATTGATCCGAGCACCAAGAACTGCATAATCCTCATTCTCTGAAATCTCCCAAGTCTTCGAATCAAGCCCTTGAAGGTAAGCGGACATGCGCACCTTCCAATAGGCGAAATTCGTTCCATCGAAAAACGGAGGTTTGCCAACACCTCACTCCATATCACCTTCACGGATCAAGAACCGTGTAAGGTGGAATGATCCTTAACCGGCTCTGATACCAATTGAAGGACCAAGAATGACGACCAGAGGGGGGTGAATGGGAGCTTCAAATTTCTCTCAAAATATTTGGGCCACTCTTCCCAAAAACCAAACTCAGTGATGGGTGCTCAACCGGCAGTGGAGGAAATCTCACCGAAAACCCTGAAAACCAAACAGACGAAATCAGAGAAAAGAGAGCTCACCGGTAGTGGAGGAAAACTCACCGAAAACCCCGAAAACTAGATTCTCAACCCCTACGAAAAAGAGGTAAGAACCTAAGCCAAACACGCAAAAACAACAAGCAAAGAGAGACCTCCGGACCACTCCGAACCGGACCTCCGGACCAATGGACAAAGTCCAGAGCTTAGTCCGAAGACTGGTCCGACGGTTTCACCTCCTTCCTCAACAGCACACAGTAAGCACCCTAGCTCCAGACACCTCGCTCCGGACTAGTCCGGTGCTACCTTCGGACCAACGATCAAGGTCCGGTGCTCTTCCTTGCCTCTGCCAAAATCACGCAGGGAGCACCCTAGCTCCGGACGTCTACCTCCGGACTAGTCCAGTGCTATAGACTGGAGGGCTGACTCCCTAGATGAGGCCACCGGACCAATGGAAAATGATCTGAAGCCCAAAAGCTGAGTCGTCTGGAGCTTGGTCCAACGCCCTTTGCTGCTTGACAGAATCACTAGTCAAGACCACCGGACCAGTTGCAATGGTCCGGAGTTAAGGGCAAGTTGTCCGGAGCCTGGTCCGACGCTCGTGAACAGAACTGCTGAAACCTGCGAAAACAGCTTTCTCTCCGCCAAATTCTTCCAAAAAATGACCAAATTTTCACCAATTGCAACCAAACTTTGTAGGCATGATCCTCGTGCTATGGAGGATCTATCCCAAAGAAATCATCACTCAATTTGGTGTGAGTAAACGAGAAGAAGGGATTTGGGGGAAAGGAGAGAAAACGAAGAACGCAGCAAAGAAATCGTCTGATCTATGTGCTCGTGATGGTTTATGGAATTTCCTCTGTCTCAAAGATGCTCTTCACGAGTACGAAGAACTTGGTTCAAACGGATTTGCAAGAGCTACTCCCCACAAAGAGATCTCATCTCGGGAAAGAAAAGGGAGCAAAAAGCAAAACACGAAGAACACAAGCAAAACGGGGACACGATCAAGAAATCAAAGGCACCATGGCCTACGGAGGTTACGGCCTCCGATTCCTCGCAACAATCTCATGTTCTTACACCGGAGACACGGTGGATTTCAAGCAAGAAGAGCTAAGGGAAGGGAAAACCTAGGAAATTAGGTGGGAGGTGGAAATGCAAGAGATAGGATGACGAATACCCCTTCATCCCTTATTTATCGGGCTTTGGCTATTTCCCAAAGACCCCCCCTAGATACATGAGTGAACTACCTAGCCTAAGCATTGCAGTCCAAGCTTCAGAAAATATCTCCTCGATTTTGAATGGACGGCCCCGCTTCCTGCCAGGAGTTGTCGTCGCCTCGACGCAACCTCTAGGATTCCGCCACGTGCCATCCCCGCTTCCTCAAAAGCTCCGCCCGGGTTTTGAGGCCCAAACCCGCTAAACCCGCCACCGGTAGCTTTGGGCTCATCTACCGAACCCCGAGTTTTGAGGCCCAAACTCAGAAATCATCCTCCGATGGTTTTGAGGCCCAACCACCAAACCGCTCGACTCGAGCCACCTTGTCCTCGCCCGGTCGGACATCGAGTCCCATGAGCCTCCGCTCGACCCGCTCGTCCACCGTCTTGACTCAATCAACTCGGTCTACCTCCATGACTTGTCGCGCTTGCCGGTGCCAAGTACTAGCCACCACACCTACTACGCGGGCGCCCATGGTCCCTCAGTCCGAGCCCCGCTTCGCCCTTCACCCCTCTCAGTCGATCGACACGGTAAGCCTCTACTCGACCTTCTCCATGCCATTGACCACTATCTTCGGCATAGCACCTGCACACCACAAGCCGATAGACAAGCACACACATGCTTTCGCAAGGATTAGTATAAATCGCTCAACCTGAAACGCTCAAGTGTTGGGCAATCACTCATCACAAAACTGAACATCATGGGCACATATCAACCATGTGTTCGCAGTAACATGTCTTCTAAAGTCTGATTCACTCTTTCATTCTGAGCATCCGTTTGTTGATGATAAGTTGTACTAAACAATAGATTTGTTCCTAATGATTCTTTTAACTGGCCCCAAAGTTTGGAGGCAAACTATGTTCCTCTATCAGAAACAATAGTCTTGGGTACACCGTGAAGACTTATAATTCTGGAGATGTATAACTTGGCATATTGGGTGGTTGGATATATAGTCTTTATTGGAATAAAATGAGCTGATTTGGTTAATCGATCAACAATTACCCAGATGGAATCATAACCTTTTGAGGTTTTGGTAAACCAACAATGAAATCCATATTAATATCTTCCCATTTCCAAGCAGGAACAGGTAGGGGCTAAAGTTGACCTCCAGGGTTCAAATGAACTGCTTTTACATTCTGACAAGTATCACATTTAGCCACATAGCTTGCGATTTCAATCTTCATCTTGGTCCACCAAAATCTACGTCTCAAGTCATGGTACATCTTATTGCTCCCAGGATGAATGGACAATCTAGTGGTATGAGCTTCATCTAGAATAGCTTATCGCAAACCTGGAACTTTTGGTACTACAAGACGATTCTTGAACCAAAGCACATCGGCTTCGTCAATTCTAAAGCAAGTAGGCTTTCCTGACTTAACTTTCTCTTTGATATGAGCAATGCCTTTATTGGTCTTCTAAGCTTCTATGATTTGTTCACGGATACTAGGCTTGACTGAGATATTAGCCAAGCTACCATGTTGAACCATAGATGTATTTAGTCTTTCTAACTCTTGGCAAAGTGTTGAATTCACCATCTTTGTTGTTAGACAACTGCAACTGCCCTTCCGACTCAAAGCATCGGCTACGACATTTGCTTTACCAGGATGGTAGTGCACTTCAAGGTCATAATCTTTAATGAGTTCCAACCATCTTCTTTGTCACATATTCAACTCAGACTGAGTGAATATATACTTCAAACTCTTATGATCTGTGTAGATATGGCAAGTATTGCCCAACAGATAATGTCGCCATATCTTCAAAGCATGGACAACTGCCACTAACTCAAGATCATGGGATGGATAATGTTCTTCATGTTTCTTTTACTGTCGAGAGGCATAAGCAATGAATCGACCTTCTTGCATTAAAACACACCTAATGCCAATACCGGATGCATCGCAATAAATATCAAAGGGCTTCTCGATATCTGGTTGAGCTAATACTGGTGCTGAAGTCATTAACTTCTTCAAGGTTTGAAAAGCTTCTTCACACTTATCGGACCATATAAATTTGGTCTGATTATTCAACAATCCAGTTATAGGTTTGGAGACTCGAGAAAAATCTGGAATAAATCAATGGTAATAACTAGCCATTCCGAGAAAACTACGGACTTCATGAATAGAGGTTGGGGGTTTCCAATCAAGGATGTCCTTTACTTTGCTAGGATCAACTGCCACACCTCCACCAGACAATACATGTCCTAAGAATTGAACTTATTTCAACCAAAACTCACATTTGCTGAATTTAGCATAGAGCTGATGTTCACATAATCGAGTCAGGATGATTCTGAGGTGATTAGCATGTTCTTCTTCATTCTTGGAGTAGACAAGTATGTCATCAATGAAGACAACAATGAACTTATCACGCTCTGGCATGAATACTGAGTTTATCAAATACATGAAATATGTCGGGGCATTGGTTAATCCAAACGACAGCACCAGATACTCATACAGGCCATATCTTGTGGTAAACGCCGTTTTCAAGATATCTTCAGGTATAATCTTGATTGATGGTAACCTGATCGCAGATCAATTTTGGAGAAAACTTTAGCTCCAGTGAGTTGATCGAAGAGTAGATCAATCCGCAGCAAAGGATATTTATTTTTAATGGTCACTTCATTTAAGGGATGATAGTCAACGCACATCCTAAGAGTGTGGTCCTTCTTCTTCACGAAGATCGTAGGGAAACCCCAAGGTGATGAGCTAGGTCTAATAAAACCTTTATCTAGCAACTCATTCAACTAGGTTTTCAATTCCGCTAACTCTTTTGGAGGCATACGGTAGCTCTTCTAGATATAGGTGCAGTGCCCGGTTTTAGTTCAATAGAAAACTGAACATCTATGTTAGGTGGTAGACCAGGTAAGTCATTAGGAAAGACATCTGGAAACTCGGAAACTACTGGAATATGCTGCACTCCTTCGGCACAAAGTATTTCTACCGCTGTTTTTGGTACAGAGAGTTGGATCAGGAGTTGAGCTCTACTGTTAGGCACATCTACTTTAATGGTTCTATTCATAACATCAATCACAGCTTTGTGTTGCTGCAACCAGTTCATGCCCAGAATTACATCTAAGCCTTGTTTCTAAAGTACTATCATGGTTGTGGGAAAAATATGCCCACCCAGATTTAGTGACACATGATAAACCAATTCTCTAGTCGTAATACGACCACCAGGTGATTGAACATGAAAATCTCCCTTAATTTTAGTTATTGGATGCTATGCTTAAGCACAAATGCTTTATCAATGAAAGAATGCAATGCACCAGAATCAAATAGAATAACTGAGGATGGTCATTGATAGGAAACATACCCTGCAGAACTGGTTCACCATCAGGCATTCCTTCACCTTGGGCATGATATGCCTTTCCAGATTTCTTATCAGCATTAGCCTTCTGATTCCCTCCTTGCTTCTACTGCTGCTCATTTCCAGCGAACTTCTGATAGTTCTGATTATTTTTCTTTGGAAAAGGACACATATTAGCATAGTGGTCAGGCTTTCCACAATTGAAACAAGCATTATTGTTCTGTTTTGCCACTAATTGAACATTGGGAGTGATATTCAGTCTAGGATTTTGATAGCCCCCAGATGACTGCTGCCCAAACTGTTGTTGCTGCCTAAATTGTTGTTGCTGAGGAGCATGATACTAATTGTGTTTATGATTCTGCGGGTGATAGATAATCTTCTGACGTTTCTGATTCCCACCAGAGAATCTAGCATTATTCTTTTTCTTCTTTGCTTCCCTATGCAGACGCAATGTGTTTTCAGAAGCAATAGCCATGTTTACCACCTCATGATAAGTAGCATTGGAGCTATGAGTAAGCATGGTTTGCAACTTGGTAGAAAGTCCCCTAAAAAAACATCTTTTCTTCTTGGCATCAGTATTGACATGCTCTATAGCATATTGAGATAGATGATTAAACCTATCCACATACTAGACTACTGTAGAATGTCCTTGTTTCAAGGACAGAAATTCCTCTAGCTTCATTGTCATCACACCATCTGGGATATAATGTGCGTGAAAGGCTTCCCGAAATTCAGCCCAAGTGATGCGATGATCTGCAGGTTGCATAGCAGCAAAATTTGCCCACCAAGACCCTGCTGTGCCACGGAGTTGCTGAGCGGCGAACAAAGGCTTTTGCACTCCAGTGCAATGGATAAGATCAAACTTTTGCTCCATGGTGCGGAGCCAATCATCAGCCTCCAAAGGCTCATCTGCTTTAGTGAATATCGGGGGACGAGTGTCGGTGAAGTCAACATAGGTTGTTTTCTGATTATTATGCCCACGATGTTCATTTCCACCACATGGATGATGTTGGGCTAAATCACGCAGAAGGCGTGCATTTTCAGCAGTGGCATTAATCAATGCCGCCATAGCATCTGCCAAATTTGGTGGTGCAGGAGGTGGAACAGGAACTTCGTCCTCACAATCCGAGTCATGTGGTGCAGCACCAATTGTAGCACAAGTGTGAGGCATATGTTTGCACAAACACACTTTATTGAAAAAGACTGCATAATATACATAACTCCAAGTACATAACTGAGCTGGAAAAGGATCACAACTTACTACTACTAGAAAGTTATAAAGATAACCATATTACATAAGAGCCACTACTCACATCAAGAGCTAACAACTATCTACCACTAACCCTCTAGTCATCATCGCTAAGGACTACCACTTCCTTGTCATCACTAAGGACTACCAGATCTAGATAGTCTTCATTCACCAAGGCCATGTCCCTTCCTTCCACTATGTTCTCCAACCCATCATAGATCGAGTGATATCAGGGATTAGGAGTAAGTAGATCATCCAAATGGTCCACTTGATCATCAAAAATATCATTAAAGGTATCAATACCCTCAAAACATAGCTCCAACTCCTTGTCTCTAGTATAGGTAAGATCTTCTCCGGACCAGGCTTCATTCCAAGGCTTCAACATATTCTTAGCTGTCCATTCCATCTACTGAATCCTTTCTTCTCTTTGCTGGATCTTGGCTTTAATTTCGGCCATCCTGTTATCCATATCTATCTTGTCTTGGGTGATTTCTGCCAGCTCTGTGGTCAACATTGCAACCACTCTCTTGTAGTCTTCCATCTTCCTAAGCTGCTTAGCTTCATATCCCCGAGGAACTAACACTAGGTGAGGAACAATGCGAGGGTGAGCTGGTGAATTAGTTCTGGCCATCCTATAGAAAACATTTTAAGGAGACAAGTATAGGATATATTTAAGTTTGATCATAAGACAAAATTTTAAACCATCCCATATGTGAATAATATAATGCATGATACGTTCCTAGTAAATAACATATTTACCATAACATACTAGCATATATAATAGGGCTATAATATTTATACCATATTTCACCACTATAAGCTTGATATTCCTAAATACTAACCTTTCCACTGAATGAAGAAAGATAAGTTAAAGAAGTTTTTGGACTCAAATCAAGTTTTAATTTAAGATCCAAAATGTTTTGAAAACTTACAACTGCAAGACCTATAATGAGGTTGCTCTAATACCAAACTGTGACAGAACCTCCTAAGAACAGGGCCCACTTGCCAGGATTATCATCCGTCCAACTTTAATCCCAACAAATGATCCAAATCTTACAAGATTCGTCGGGTGTCATCGGATTGAACTGAGTCATTCACCCCCTTTCCGAGCAAGATTGCCTCATTACAGACATTGCAGGAGTAATACAATAATTTAATTTACATTGAAGCAGCAAAAAGATATAAGTCATATTACAATCCATAAGTTTTGAAAACATAACTTAAGTGTTATACGAATATATTACATCAAGCTAGTGATAAAGAGTTTATCTCACAACCAACAGAGGTACTCTGCCCAAGAGTCAAGCAACTAAGTTTAGTCCTCATCATCCTCAACACTAACAATGGTCGTGCAGCACGGGGCTACATAGACTGACGGTTCCCCATCATCTGCAACAAGGGTTAACAAACCCTGAGTACTGGGGTACTCAACAAGTCTTACATGACAAATAAAATTGTGGTGGATGTATAACATTATGCAAGTAAAAGGATTCAAGGTGGGCTTTTACAAGAATCATGTATTTTGCATAAATGAGCATTTGTAAAACAATTGAAATTGATTTAGTTCTTATAAAAGTTACTCAAGCACGGATCTGAATTTATGATCGATAACGAGACAACAAACCATCTCCAAAAAGGAAGCATCATGTATCTAGTTTAAGTGTATTACTACGCAGAAGAACAGTGAGCTAAGTCTCCATAACCGAGGAGCACGACGATTCAAACCGATTAAACTCAGCTGGGGCTTCCCAATCACACGTCATATGCAGCACTAAAGCACACATATAATTACCTTTCCCTAGATCCTCTAGCCAAGACCGGGGTTCCGCCACCCGAGAGCACAGTACACCTCCATATAGTTCCTCGAACTTGGAGCGTACACACTACTCTCGCCATCTCACCACTCCCAGTGCGGATTAACCGTTCTTAAGTCTGGAATAGCTAGAGTCCAGCTTCCCAAAGTATGTGTTCGGTACTCCCAAATTCTTAACTCATGCAATTCAACAGCGGACGGTTCCTAATGACACAGGCGGAAAGAACCCACTCACCAGTCGCTACTGATGGCTCCCAAACACCGTGTCCGCCCGGTCCCGATTATTACTTCCATCAAAACATTCCTTTCTCAAAAGTACATAGCCATTTGCCGCAACAATACACTATGTGTGGATGACCGGAAATCACCCACTAGTTTATCATTCTAAGCATACTAAGCAGCAAAAGTAACTTGCGTATTTAAAACAGGTATCAAGATACAGGAATTAAATACTTCAAGGATCAGGCTATGCATCAAGTAGGAATTTGATAGAGTAGTAACCATGCAATAGTTAACCATAAGTGTATTTAAATAAAAGCTTTTAAATACAAGGTAGGGTTTAAATGCACCGGGGCTTGCCTTGGTTTGCAGGATAAACAGTCTCTGGTTCTGAACCACAGATATCAAACTCAACTTCGTAGTGCTGATTATCCAAACCAATAATGTGATGGACCTCTCCACCAACAATATTATCTACATGATAATGATATGCTTAGATGATGCTTACATGTAAACATGATGCTTAACACATACAAAAGCACATGGCTAAAAGATGAGAAATCAAGACTAACAATCTTGAGTACAACTTACCTTCACTAAAGAAAATAAAACTAGTTCATTAAACAACTAACCAAATCATGTTTAATTAACTAATTAATTTAATAATTATGTCCAAAAGAACTAACACTCAACATCACATCAAATGACATGTTCATATCTTTGTTTGTCACTGAACAATGACACATGTGCAATCAAACAATCCAAAGTCACCCAAACCCTATAGTGATAAAGATTTCTAATGACTTTATTAATTATTTATTAATTAACTAAATAATCAAGTTGCAGAAGTTTGTCCAATGGACCTCAAACTTTTTATACAGCAAGGTACAGTTACAAAAAGGTTGCATAAATATTTTCATGATTTTTGGAATTATAAACAAAGCATGAAAAATCATTGAAAATGACTTTTCTAATTAATCTAGACATTTTTATAGAATTAAAAATGTACTGGACAGTAACATATTATATTTTTATTCAATACTACACATATAAGAGAGCATACACAATTAATTTCATGATTTATGCATACACAGAAAAACAGATATAAAAATAACAAAGTGCAGTGTTGTTCACAATCAGAAAATAGAAAATCATTTGAAATGAGTCACTGACACGCGGGTCCGCTGTGTCAGCTCCTTCTAACCCTAACCGGCGGCGCCGGTGACCATTTAACATGGCGGCGCATAGCCGTCGATGATCAAACCGAACAACCAACACTTGCATCGCATTCTACACTTCATTCCACACCTAACGAGGTACAACACATCTACTTCTATCCCTCACAGAGAGCTCACCGGTGACTATGGCGGAGCTCACCGCTCGGCTGTAATCATGCCGGCGAGTACAAGCCAAACCCCACTCAATCAAGTACCTAGAACTACTCAGCAACTCAACGTGATCATGAAGCGCTCGCTAAAATCGTCAGACGGACTCTACAACCGCCAGAGCAAGCTATGCCGGCGGCCATGGCGCACGACGGTGATCTAGATGTTATACGCTAGCCAAACCGAGGCGATAAACGAACAACCAACCCCATATTCATGACCAACACGCTACTACGAAGCCAAAGCACCCATCAATTGAAAGAATAATCAGGTAACAAGCTCTAACGACGAGCGACACCGACGAGGCGGCGCAAACTCGTCGGAGTAATGTGGACAGAGCACTAGAGCTCGAATTAAGGACAACTAAGCACCTAGAGACTACCAGTGACTCACCCCGAAACTGATGCTCGCGCTAACTCAGACAGAGATGAAGCAGAATAGTCGGACGACGGGGACAGACGCGGCGGAGAAGATGAACAGCGGCAACGACGTGTCCCCGAGGCTACGGACTGCCGTTGATTCAACCAAGAGGTGTGTTAGAACCAACATACGATAAGGATCAAGAATCAAGCAACGAATTAAGATGAGAGCTCCTGTGTAGCTCGGACGACATGAAACCCGAGAGACAGTGCTTCCGCCGGAGCCAAGGAAGACGACACTGCGCTGGCCGATTCAGAGGGTTCTAGCTTCAACCGAGTGATGCTAGAGGTGCGCTGTGTCAAGGCGAAGCTTTTGCGTTACTGGAAAGGCATGGCATTGGCGGGTTTGAGCAGCAGAGCTCGCCGGAGCTGGGTGTGCGCGCGGCGGCTGAAACAGGGAAGAGAGCTCGAGCTTTGTCGGCCTCTGGGGTACTTATAGAGGGTCAAGGATAGATGGATAAGGACCACGACTTCGACGCGAAGGTCGCAGACGCATCTATAGGAGCCGAGAAGGTCGGAGAAGGGCGGTGGAGGTCGGCGGCGCCGAGCTTCTAGGCGTCGAACGCCATGGGTGCAAGACAGCTGCCCTCGTGGCACTGTTCACCTATTTACAGAAATGCCATTGACCAAAATTTGCAAATTGAACCCTCTTCCACTCAATTTCAAGAAAAAGTGCAAATATGAAAGTTGTTCAAAATTTTATAATCTACAACTTTGTCAATACCAACTTTTTCAGATTCTGCTTAGTTTTCAAAATGCATATTTGAATTTGAATTCAAGTTTGGATTGAATTACCCCTTTTATAATAACTCTGTATTTTTTAATATAACTTCAAAATCTCCAAAAACAACTTTTGTTGAATTTATTATACTCTACAATATTACTTTAACACTCATATGCCAATTCCTTCTAGTTTTTGAATTTCATGTTTGGGTACTATTTAACCCCCCCCTCTAATTAGGGTTTCTGGAAATTGGTTTTAAATTCAACATTAAGAATCCATCACAAGCAAACACAAGCTAATTTAAGCACATACAAATAAACTTGTTTTAGTTCAATGCATAACAGGGTTCTCAAATCATATGAATGATTCTTTATGCATATGATGACATGGCATATTTTACTGTTTAAACAACAGAGGTGTTACAAGAGGGAGCTCGGCGAACTCACGGTTCGTCTTGATTCCTCGATGAACAAAGAGCAAAGTGCCAATAACGTGTTTTGAGTGGAGTGTTGTGAACAATGCGAGTAAGCAAAAAATTGACACGAGAGAATAGTGTTCTTCTGCTTATTCCATTGATATATTTACATGTATATATAGACAAGGTCACATCAATACATTGGAGGTTATCCTAGCCATAAAGCTAGACTTAAGAGAGCATTTACCCCTATTGAAATAGATATTACAAGAAGGAGGAATAAAGATGAAATCAATTGTATTTGTAACAGTTGATTTAACAAGGCAGGCGGCAAATGCCCGCCGTGGTTAATCGATGGAAATAATTAAAAAACCCCACACCGGGCCTGGATACGGGCCATCGCCGGATCCATCTGCCCCGTGAACCCACACCGCTGCTCGCCACTGCCGGAGGTGGAGGAGGAGCTCCAGCCAGATCCAGCCGCCGAGCATCACCGCACCTCGCGCCGAGTGCCACCACGCCGAGCGCTACCACGCCCCGCCCCTCACCTCATAATGCCGCGACCCGGGAGGGAGATCTTGATCCATCGCCGAATCCGCTCGCCATGGCGCTCAATCCACCGCTGGATCCGCCGTGGAGCCGCCACAGGCCGCCTTTATCGTGGGCCTGCGCCGCCTGGACCTGCCACGCCGGATCTGTGCCATCGTGCCAGATCCGCCACCTCCATGGTTGCGTGCCGCCCCAATGCCTGAGGTGCACCATGGCTGCTGCTCCTAAGGTTGGGGAGGAGCGCCGCCTGGATACTTCGCCATAGAGCCATGGTCGGCCCCGCTTTGCCATGCCCCGCGCCGCCCAAGACCCACGTTGCAGCGCGCTGAGGAGAGAGGGGCGCGCGAGAGAGGGCAGGGAGCGTTCCGCTCCACATCGTCACCGTCCCGCCCATCAACATCGCTTAAGTTGCGTGGGGTAGAGGGAGGGGAGAGAGAGTGGAGAGAGAAGAGAGCGACACGTAGGAGAGAAGAGAGCGCCATGCAGTGGAGGGAGCTGAGTGAGGGATGGACTCTGAAACCTAAGTTCGTGGTTTTATACTAAGACTAGATATCGGTCCTCGCCCTGGGCCTAATGGGCATCGGCCTTAACTGTGGCGGGTCCTATAGAATGCGCGCTGCCGTAAAAAGATTTACCGTGGCGGACACCTTAAGACATATGCCACGATAAATAGGGCATTCACTACACCACAACACCAAAATTAGCGTTTGATTATCTGACGCTAAAAGCACCTATAACGTCAAATGATTTGACGCTAAAAAGTAAAAACATATAGCGTCAGATTTCTGCAGACGTTGTAAGTCCTGACGCTAGCGTCAGCGTCAGACAGTCTGTTGCCCTCAATATTTTTAGCGTCAGATAGTCTATTGTGATGTTTAGCGACATACACTCCATCACCAAGGATATAACGTCAGAGCATCCAACCGTCCTTATATTTATAGCGTCAGATCATCCAATGGAACCACATAAATATGCCAAAAAAAATACAATTAGAAAACATTTAGAACAGATTCAAGCTTAAAGTCCGTCATATATATAAAGGTACACATAAATCACATGAAGGTCAATACATATTGTCTTGCACACCATTTGAGTCATCCAACAAAGATAGACACATCAAAAAATTGCATGCACATCCCAACTAACAAGAACACTAGTCTGTGTGAGATACTAAGGTTCATGCACACATTTCTAGGAATTGCAAAACCAAAAGAAATGGTTGCCAATAAAAGATCAAGCACATCCATCAAGTTATATGTGGAGAACCATTTTTCAAGAAAACGAGTTAGGCCCAACATTTCATGAAAAATAATATAAATATGTAATTAGATAAGTGGAGAAAATATCTAAAGCTCCTATAATATAAGAGTTTGAGTCTACCATGGTGATCATGACAAGCAAAAATTACATTAGAGGTGTAGCCTACAACCATAGTTTATTTGTATTTTTTTTAGTGATAGGTGCAGCCTCTTGTGCTTTAGTTCATATTTAGATAAGTAAAGCTGAGATGTATACTTCAGTTCAATTTTACTTTACTAGTGACTATCTAGTGACTAAGTATATTGTACTGCTATCACATAAGTATCTAAATCTTTAAGGCCCGCTATCAGTTTTAGATACTTCAATTTAATTTTACTTTATTAGATTATCACTGGGGCTGGTAGCATTATAGATGTACAAATTATTTACAGACTATCTAGTGACTAAGTATATTGTACTGCTATCACATAAGTATCTAAATCTTTAAGGCCCGCTATCAGTTTTAGATACTTCGATTTAATTTTACTTTATTATATTATCACTGGGGCTGGTACCATTATAGATGTACAAATTATTCACATATTGCTAAAAACCATTACAGATGTACAGATTATTGACAGGCAGCAAGCTAGCATCCCAAGTTTAGCAAGCGATGCAACTTTACATAGTAAAAACACAAGCTAAAAAGATTGCTCCTAATTTGTTTATTTTTAGTGCATTACAAGCACACAAGCCGAAAGATCATGCTTTAGGGTAGTATTTGAGCATAAATAAAACGGTTAATTTGTTCCGGACAACAAAGTAATTAGATTAAATGAAATAATACAGATATCTCAAGGAGGAAATTATACATGTTTCTTTCATATAGTCGTATGGCATTTTCCAAATCTGTGAAATGTAAACTCATAACAGCAGTTTTATCAGCATAAATGAAAAAAATAAAGCAAGAAGGCATGTAATGTTCTATCTGATAATTTAACTGAATCTGAAGGATGATATTATCACCTTATAACCTGAAAAACAACATACTCATGCGCAATCTTTAGCAAGAAATAGAGCTAGCATAACTATAGCATAACTATTTGCTAAAGATAGGCAAAACTGCAGCATAACTATTTGATAAACAGAGGTAGCAAACTACATCCGACTCCTAGTCAATCTAGTGAAAAAATTGGTTCATAATTTCATATATGCAGCCACATTACATATCACAACTTATCACTAATTGGCTAGCAGATTGCATAGATAAAAAGTGAACCTTTGACCATTGTTGGTATTTATTATGCTCATGTAGAATATTCTGCAAGCGCACAGAAATACCGCTATAGCATTTCACCCAGAAGTTTTCCAGGGTATCGTATTTATCCTCAGGGAAGCAATGGTTAAAGAATATGATAGCTAACCATGATCATCCACTAACTAATATACCAACTAAACTATGGTAGGGGTAAATGATATGTATGATAAGTGCAACTAAATGATATATATGATATAAATGATATATACCAACTAAACTATCGTATTTATCTTTTTGATATAATTTTTTATGCAAATGGGGTGGAGAAATGCATTCAATCAAACATGTTATGGTTTTGGAAAAGGAAATTGATGTAAAGGATGAATATGCATGAATCTCTAGACTTAACCAAAAGAAGCACTAGAGACATGATGATTTAAGCAAACATGCAGTGGTAAGAAACAATAAAGAAGAGTTCAAGGATAATGTCGGGTTGCCTCCCGACACGGTCTCACTTACCTCGATTGATTCCATGTTCACCCACAATTTCAGACAGAATTGTGAGTGCTTTTGCTCCGTCACATGTTGATTTTTTTTTGACGGCGACCTTCTCTTTATATCTTCATAGAGTTAGAAAAATGTATACATATACGCACCTGTGAGATGGCAGGGATGAACAATTGATTGTTCATGAATGATCCAACACCCTAGGCTCTTTGCTGATTTTTTTTTCTTGTGGAAAGAAAACACCGGAAGGTCGAGACAGTTGATGTCCTGTTTATTCCACACTCAACAGAACAAGGGTAATCCCACATAGCTAGTGGTAGTATAGATTAGCAGACATCAAAGTTAGTATCAAAATCTTTTCCCAATTGCTTCCCCGACAACGGCGCCAGAAATGCTTGCATTTCACCTAGGAGTATTCCAGGTTATCGTATTTATCCTCAGGGAAGCAATGGTTAAAGAATATGATAGCTAACCATGATGATCCACTAACTAATATACCAACTAAAGTATGGTAGGGGTAAATGATATATATGATAAGTGCAACGACACATAGAAGAAGTTCCAATAATAAAGAGTAGTGTAGTGAGCAAGGAGGACAGCGAGCAAGCATAAGGTCTCCAAATATCTATCTCTACTTGCATGGTTCTAACTTAGCAAGACAAGTCATATCAAGCAAGAACAATATTCATACACAATTGCACTTCGGGCCACTAGGCCACTTAGCAACAGAAAGGGGTGAGAAGGGTGCTAAACCGCCTAGCACAAGAAGGCCTACGCTTTAAGAACTTGGCCGAATGTTGTGGGATCAAAGCCTAGATAGGTCTGTCACCCCTACTAGGTACCACAAATAAACCTTGGACAAGCCGCAGACACAGGTAAGCGTATAGTCTAGACACCATGTATACACTATATCTCACTACTCTAATCCGATATCTGGTGAAATTGATTAGAGCACCGGGTTAAGAGCGGTGAACTAGTGCAAAGGTATACTATCATTATCTTACTATCAAACAACTATGACTATGCTAACAACCAATACAACATAACTAGTCATGCTGTAATAAAGTAAAGTACTAAGGTAAAGTAGAGAAGATAACTATATAAAATAACTCAAGTCTTACAAAGAGAGAAATAAATACTAGAAGCATACCAGACCTCTTGGAAGACTAGAGCTGAAGACTAAAGGCTCACTCTAACTCCTAACAACACTAACACTACTACAAGTGCTACATCTTGAGAGAGAGTGGAGAGCTCCTCCTTGTGGTGTGTCTTGAACGAGAGGGAGTGAGGGAGTATTTATAGTGGAGAGGTGGAGCAGAGGCTACTCCACCGCCAAGTCATCGATCCGCGTGATGGATGATGAGAGCCCTTGGATCCTAACCGCCTTTAGATCAATGGTGCAAGATAATTCAACATGTGCTTCTTTAATTCAGCATGTGCTTCTTTAATTCAGCATGTGCTTCTTTAATTCAACATATGTATCTTTGCATGGCGGCATGCAAATGGCGGTTGGATAAAGGAGTGGCCACCAAGCCACCTTGGGGGGGTCGGCCGACCCCCTATGACATGTGGGACCACTCCAGACCTTCTAGAAACATGGCCCATATGTCATGGAGTGGTTAGAACTTTGGTGGTGGCTATTTATAGGTCGGCCGACCTGCACAAGAGGGGTAGTGACCCCCTTACTATGACATGGGGGACCTCCTACCATGTGGGTGCTAGGGATGGCTGGTGGGCCCCATAGGGTGGTCGGCCGACCCCCCCTATGTGGGTCCCACTAGCTCATTTCTCTCTATTTCCTATAGTCCTGCAAGAAATACTCCATGGACATGTGGAACTATTTATTGGATAAAATATACTCATGATTTGCTTATGTCCCTTCATTATGAGGCTGTTGACGGTGATTTTGAGCATAGAAAATTATGACATTTTCACCGTCAACAATCATGATGGAACCATCATTGATGTACAGATAAAAATACCAAAATGCTAGAAACCATTCAAGAACAAACCATCAGTTCAAAGAGCAAAGGAACCTGATACTATATTTGGGTTCATCTATACTATATTCAGATCCAAATATTATATTTTTCGAAGAAGCCAAATAAGACATGGAAATTATTCTGTCAATGTTGAAAGGCAGGAAAGAAGGGAACCTGCAGATATAGGTGATGACAGCAAACACAATGGCAAGTGACTAATGACAACTGATGGCAAGTGAATATTAAATCTTAGGAATACTAAATCTTCTCTAAACTGACTAATGACAACAGAAGGCAAGTGAATGGAACTCACCAGCTTTGTGTGCTTTATGAATTAAATTCAGGACTGCCCTTGACTGAAAATAATTTAAGATTGTACCTAGTAGCCATTTAAACTAGATAAAAGAAAAACAGCATGAGCATTAGATCCTGTAAAGGCCAACTAAGAGAAAAAATGAAGTGCATAGGAAAAGCATAGTTTACTTATATTCCTCAAATGGTACTCTCAGATCGCTCAATGGTGTATGTGTTGACACAAAAAGCGTCAGGATATGCGAACACCTCGGGCTTATACCAGAATTCGATATCCAAGGTGTGCCAGTCGATTTGACCAGTTAATCAACAAGGACGATAACTAGAACAACGATGAACGAGACGACGGCGATGCGCCCGGACGTCAAGGCTCAGATTGCTCAAAACGCGGAACTCGCGAAGCAGACGGAGGTCTTATAGATGCAACCCGTCGAGATCTTGAGAACTCGTAGATAAACTAAAACTAGTACGATAAAAGTAGATGCTGGAAAAATAGATGAAAATAATAGATGTGTTTTATTGATTGTGTATATTTTTCCACGGCCCCCTGGGTACATATTTATACTCCGGCAAGAGGAGTTGTAGATAGACACGACTCGTACCTTTCCTAAACAAAAAACTCCTAATTTAAAGGAAATAACCGACTCATGCAAGAGCTGGACTCAAACAATAATAATCCTTTCCTAAACAAACACCTCTATCTTTAAGGAAATAAACAACTCGTGCAAGAGTCAGACTCAAATAGTAATACTAGTATAAAAACTACCAATCTCAGTGTCCGCCACCTTTACGATAACACCTTTCATTGCAGATTTTTGCAATTTCCTTCTAATGCCATCGGCAGCTTCCTACTGACATTAACCACGCCATCCAGCATCCATTGACAATATCTCCTTATCGGCAACATTTTTACTCCTATCGGCAACTTGTCTGCTTTACCGATCAACCTCTATCGGTCAACAAATCTTTATGCTTCATCATTGGCGCTCTAATTTCACTCTTATCGGCAATCTTAACCGATGACCTTCCGATGCCGATAGAGAACAACTACCGATCAGTGTGAGTCTTAGCCCATTTGACACATGCTCAAAAAAATGGTGTCAACATATGCCCCCTAATTTCGGAGTGTAGAATATTTTACGCTCTGAAATTCTCTCTACTGTAATCTTTCCCTCCAAAATACTTGCACGACTTCCTCGATTACCGCACACAAAAACCGCAAGATACCAACAGAACCCTGCAACTGTAGTGCGAACAGTCACAAATCCAATCTCATAACTCTTCGATTGCCGCGCAAATCCACTACCATACCCTTCCATATTCCTACTTAGTGCAAAGAAAATTCCAAAATACCCCTGGCTGGGCTTATAACACTTATCACCATCTGAGTGCTTCTTCACCCTAAGCTCACACCTTCATTTGCTCTCATCTCCAGTCTCGGCGGCGCCCTCGAAGAATCACTCTGGCAACAACCGGCGACCTCCTCCACAAGCCGCAAGGACCCCCAGATCCAATTGCGATCAATTTCAACGTCCCTGAGGTAATTTCTTCTTCCCTCGCTCCGCATTCTTCAACCTCTTCATACCCAATTTCACGATTTCCTCCTGTTTTCTTCTTCTATCTTCTGAATCTAGGAATTGCGTAGTAAAATAGTAATTCCCATCAACCAATAACACCTCCATTGCTTGGGTCCAATGGGGAACGTTGATCCTACCACGCTTATCAATGCGGAAACCAACCGCATCCCGTTTAGATCTGAATGCTTCAATCTAGGGGTATGGAGAGATGCCTTCCGCTCATGGCCCAAACCTACCAAAGGGTGGAAAAACTAGTATCTCAGGATGGCTAGGACACAATAGGTTCTCTGGTCAGCACGTAATATAGATCAATATATCAGATTGTCTCTTGCCGATATGGCCAAGAATGAAAACATGATGATCGCTGCATCCTATTTTTGGTCAGATACAATGAATGCGTTTCTATTCAGACACGGACCATCCACTCCCACACTTGCTGATGTGCACATGCTCACTGGCCTCGACGTCTCCTCTGCCAATCCTTCCTCCCTTTTCCACAGGAAGCCTGAACATCGGGTGAACACTCGTAATATCGGTGGTAGGACTGGATATATCCAAGAAAATCAGAACACCAGATCGGTAGACCAGAGGGAACACGCCATCTTCCTAAACATGTGGTTGGAAAAGTATACTTTCTGTGGCAGGACAGTCGGACCTACCAACACATATCTTCCTGCATCAGGATTCCCTCTTGGCCGATACCTCCTTAGTTCAGTGCACCAAGTATCCAGAAAGCTACTGCTAGGCGAGCCCATCGGCAACCTTGGAGGCCCTTGGTGGTTTGTAAACATGTGGTTGAATGCACACATGCATAAGGTCCTCCAATTTGACCTATTTAATCAACAATTCCCAAGGGATATATCGGAGGAATATGAGTTTGATGACGATAAATCGACAACCCGTCCTCCACTCAACTTTGGGGAGGCCATAATAGTGTTGCCAGGAACCGATGCCAATGAAGGTCAATTCGGTATGTTCTTTCAGAGATTTTACTGTGGAATCCCTGCTGCAGAACGGGCTTGGTGGCCTTATATTGACCAGGACAACCGATTTCCACTCTCCTTCAACCTCACCGATGGGAATATACCACAGAACGAGATAATCATGAAAGCCACCATCATCCCTCGAGCCATCCTGGTCAACATCTTTGGGACCAGGAGGAATGCTTCTCCATCTTATGAGTTCTACTATCCATCGGCAGCAGCAAGACAATTAGCATTTGGTTAGTTGTCGATCAAATTCAGCTATGCCAATGTGATCAAACCAAGAGAAACTATCTCTAGCGCTATGGACTGGAACAAGATTGTCAATCTCCCTCCTTAGGCCGATGTAACAAATATTGACTTATCCTCTTGGGCGCTGACATCCTTCATTACTGAATCATACAAATCTTGGTGGCAAGAGTGGAAAGATCAACTGTTCGCCACATCATCTCACTACTATCGGCACCTGATTGACGATGATTACATCGTTCCCGATAATGTAGTAAGTTTTACTTTCGACATCATTCACTGTTATTTTCTCACATACATCGGTACTAACTTTTCTGTCAACAGGTCCACGATCCAATCCCCAAAAAGAGTAAGAGCGGCAAATATTTCAACCTACGACTGATGAATCCTATATCGGTAATCGGCAGCAAGGCTCCTTCGTTGTCCGCCTTCACACCCCAACAGGTACCCAAGGTTACCCTCCAACCTAAGCCGACACCAGCTAGGACCACCGCTACTCCATCAGTTGCTGCCGTCGCCTTGGCGCAAGCTTTCGTAGTAATAATTTTTATTTTATTTATGCCGATTACAAACTCTTATTGGTAATGTACACTTTATTTAACTTGCACCAAACACCCTTTGCAGGCAACGAGCTCATCGGCAGCTGTTCCAAGTGTACAAACTTCTCCAATTCACGCTGCCGATGCCCCCAAGCTTCACAGCCGAAACGCGCAGGTTCACCAAGTGCTGCCCCAAGGAAGAAGAAGCACCTAAGGCTAGCTACTCCATCTGCGTCACCAACTCCAGTTGCATCGCCAACTCCTATGCCATCAGCCCCACCTGTGCCATCGACTCCGTCTTCTCCTGCCCACACCGATGTACCATTACAGGAACCAGCACCTGCATCCATCCCTGACCAATCATCGGTTGAAATTCCCGACCAAGAAACAGCACCCCCCCGCAAGGTTCAGCCGCAATAGCAGAAGCAACACCGGCATCAGCATCAGCACCAACTGTCCCTTCCACAGAGGCAAGTTCATCGCAACTATTGCCGATACTCAAGATATCGCTGCAGCATCTGCTTCGCTGAGTCCGAGGCAAGAGATCCGTTTTAAGATGGTAAGCTGACTATCATAAAATTTGTAAAACACAAACTTGCGATCGGTAAACTCTAATCTTTTTCTCTTTAGGCCCAAGACTCCCCTAATAGCTTATTCTCTTTCGCCGTTGATATTCCTGATGAAGATGAAGAGGAAGAAAGCTCTGCTCCAGCTCCAGGCACTATATCGGCACATATCAAATCCAAGCTTGAAGCATTGCTACTTTTACTGCAACAAAGCACATCCCTCCTAGTTCAAGATTCTACTGCAGCAAAAGTAGCTTTCAAGGAAATTCAAGGTTATCTGTCTGCTGATATCGAAGAAACACTCTTCCAAGCAGCGTTTCTTGAGAGCCGACAACTCCAATACCAACGGGCCTCACGCCGTATTGCCGATAGAGCTGCCCAATCAAAGCTCGAAGAGGAGATGCTCCAATTCAAACAAGCTGCCGATGAAAAGCACAAGGGCATCGGCCACTTAGAAGCCTCTGGCATCAATCTTGAGCAAGAAATCACCCATTTATCGGCAAGAAAGGAAGAATTGCTGGCGGAGCTGAAGAAAGTTGATGAAGCCTTAAATGTGGCTAACCAAAAGAAAGCTCAACTGTCTGATGCCGTCAAAGCCCTACAACAAGAAAGAGATGCAGACGCTCGGCAGGCCATTCTGTTGAAGAGAAAGATCAAGCCAGTCGAAGGATCTGCCGACAATGACACCAGGGGGATAGAAGAAGCAGATCAAATTCGCCTGCATGTGATTTCATCCATTCAATCCCTGTTGTAATCTGTTGTAATTTGCTATATTGGCAACTGTGAACTTGGCAACTGATTTCGCATGTAATATAACGTTGATATGCTTTCTATCGATGTTTTACACGGTCCTTTTCCCATCGGCATTTATACTTGTATCGCTTTATGCATCTACCCAGATACTAGGATAATATTTCTTCAAATATTTTCCATTGATTGCTCTGGGAAACGCAACCCCTTCGAGGGTCTCTAAAATATAAGCATTGCCAGAAACAGATTGATTTATCCGGAAAGGACCCTCCCAATTAGGAGACCATTTCCCAGACTTAGAACTCTTAGTCCCAATCGGCAAAATCAGCTTCCACACCAAATCACCATCGGTAAATTCTTTCACCTTTACCTTCTTGTCATACCATCTGGCAATCCTTTTCTTGTTCTCTTCAATGCTGATCAAAGCCCTCAACCGATGACTCGCTAGGTCTTCTAATTCATCTTTCATAAGGATGTCGTATTCATCGGTCATTAACTGGTCTTGGGAAAACAATCGTCTAGAGCCAGTTTTAATTTCTCAAGGTAGAACAGCATCATGCCCATATACTAACTGGTATGGCGAAACCTTAGTTGCACCATGACACGCCATCCAATACGACCACAAGCCTCATTCAACACCACATGCCACCTTCTAGGGTTTTCTTCAATCTTGCGCTTGACAAGCTTGATAACTCCTTTGTTAGTCGTCTCGGCCTGACCATTTGCTTGAGCATAATAAGGAGAAGATTTTAAAACTTTAAACCCCATACCGATTGCAAAATCCTCAAACTCTCCCGACGTAAACATGGTCCCTTGATGAGTTGTAATGGTTTGAGGAATACCAAATCGGTAAACAATATGCTCTTTTACAAAATTTATCATGTTTGCCGATGTCACTTTCTTCAAAGGGATGACTTCAACCCACTTTGTGAAATAATAAGTGGCAACAAGTATGAATTTATGCCCATTGCTTGATGGTGGATAAATCTGGCCGATGAGATCAATAACCCATCCTCTAAACGACCAAGGCTTGATTATAGGATTCATTGCCGATGCAAGTGCCCTCTGGACATTACCAAATTTCTGGCAATCTTGGCACCCTTTGAAATACTTGAAACAATCCTCAAGAATTGTGGGCCAATAATATCCATTCCGCCTAATCATCCATTTCATCTTGAATGCCGATTGATGTGCCCCACATAATCCTTCATGGATCTCACCCATCAATTCTTCTGATTCTTCTTTACCAAGGCATCTGAGCAAAACTCCATCAATTGTCCGATAATACAATTCATCATCAAGGAGTACGTACTTGGTAGCCTGAAACCTTAAACATCTTTCAACCTTTCTAGACAGATCCCTTAAGTAATCGGCAATTTCTTTTCTCCAGTCACCGACAATCATTACCGATGTCATTACTTCTTGAATCGGCTGATACCCTGAAGTGTACTGTGCTAACCGATTAGCCTCTTCATTATGCGACCTGGGAATATGCTCGAGGCGGTATTATTTAAATTCTTTCAATAATTGTAGACACCTCTCATGGTGTGCAATCAACACTTCACTTCGGCATTCATATATTTCAATCAATTGATTGATCACCAACATAGAGTCGCCAAAGATTTCAACAGCATCGGCAGGCACTTCCCTGAGTAATTCCAACCCTTTTACCAAAGCCTGGTATTCGGCCTGATTGTTTGTTGAAGTAGCAACAATCCACAATGAGATTTCATACTTCTATCCTCGGGGTGAAATTAAGACAATGCCGATACTTGCTCCTTCCTTGCACGTGGATCCATCAAAGAACAAAGTCCAAGGGGCAATTTCCACGGAACTCACTACACTGCAATGTTGGGTGATGAAATCAGCCATTACCTGACCCTTAACCGCCTTAGCCGATTCATACTTCAGATCAAAATCTGAAAGTGCTAGAATCCATTTGCCAATTCTCCCACTCAATATCGGCATCGACAGCATGTACTTAACCACATCATCCTTGCAGATGACAGTGCATTCGACCGACAATAAATAATGCCTCAACTTAGTGCAAGAGAAGTACAAACATAAACATAACTTCTCAACGGCCGAATACCTGGTTTCAGCATCCACCAATCTCCTGCTCAAATAATAAATTACGCGCTCTTTTCCTTCAAATTCTTGGATTAGGGCTGACCCGATAACGCTGTCATCGGTAGACAAATACAACCTGAAAGGCTTCCCATGTTGAGGCGGAACCAAGACTAGAGGATTTACCAAATATTTCTTAATCTCGTCCAAGGCTGATTGCTGTTCTTCCTTCCATGCAAACTCTTCACCGGCCTTCAGCTTCAACAGTGGACTAAAAGATTTAATCTTTCCGGACAGGTTAGATATAAATCTTCTAATAAAATTAATCTTGCCGATCAAGGACTGCAACTCCGTCTTGTTTGTGGGAGCAACCACCTTGTTAATTGCATCAATAGATTTTCTGCCGATCTCTATACCCCTCTGATGCACCATAAAGCCAAGAAATTGACCTATCGATACACCAAACGCACATTTGTTAGGATTCATCTTCAACCCATGTTCCCTTATGCACTCCAGAATTTTCCGCAAATCGGTAAGATGCTTCTCAAAGTTTCTAGACTTGACCACCACATCGTCAATATAGATTTCAACTATTGTGCCGATGTACTTATGAAAAATAAAATTCATTGCTCTTTGATAAGTAGCACCGGCGTTCTTCAAACCAAAAGGCATCATGACCCACTCAAATAAACCGACATGACCTGGACATCTAAAAGCAGTCTTGGATATGTCTTCTTCAGCCATGAATATCTGATTATATCCAGCATTACCATCCATGAAACTAATAATTTGATGTCTAGCAGCAACATCAACCAGTAGATCGGCAACAGGCATTGGATAACCATCCATCGGTGTAGCCTTATTCAGATTCCTGAAATCAATACAATCACGAAGTATTCCATTTTTTTATACACAGGAACCACATTAGAAATCCATTCGGCATAGCGACACTGCCGAATAAATCCAGCTTCAATTAACTTTGTAATTTCAGCTTTAATGTCGGGTAACACAACAGGATTGCATCGGCATGCCGGCTGCTGATGAGGTTGGAAACCGGACTTAATAGGTAACTGATGTTCAACTATTGATCGGTCTAGACCAGGCATCTCTGTATAATCCCAAGCAAAACAATCTTTATATTCCTTTAATAAATCAATCAACTATTGTTTACATTGGGAATCTAACTTAGCACTAATAAAAGTTGGCCTGGGCCTACTACTATCGCCGATATCTACCTCTAGTAAATCATCGACCGATGTGAATCCCTACCCAAGTTTTCCATCATCGGCGAATCGATCCATTAAAACTCTTCTTTAGGACCGACTACTTGGATCGGTGTAATTCTATAATCGGCAACCTTGAGGAACTTTGTATCCCAGACCTCTCCTGATATGCACCTGGTTTGCTCATATGTTTCCGATTCTGCCGATGCAACAATTGACGGGGTTTCACTTCGGACGACTTCAATCTTGTCTCCAACCCATTGCACAAGGCTTTGGTGCATCGTGGAAGGAATGCAGAAATTAGCATGAATCCAATCCTTCCTAGGAGCATGTTGTAGGTGCCTTTGCCACTGATCACGAAGAACGTTGTCGGAAAAGTCTTGTTGCCGATGGTCAAATCGACGCATACGGCTCCCATAGCTGGTGACACATTGCCTTCAAAATCTTTGAGCTTCATGTCTGTTTTCACTAAGTCTTGATCACCTTTCTCAAGCTTCCTAAACATGACATATGGCATTATATTGATTGATGCCCCACTGTCCACCAGCATCTTTGTCACGGGCTGCCCATCTACTTTGCCTTTGACGAACAGAGCTCTTAAGTGTTGCCTTTCATCATCGGCAAGCTTCTCAAAGACAGCTGTCATCGGATCTAACACCAACTATGCCATCTCAGCAGCTTCTTCCTCAGCATCGACAGGTGCCATGAATTCCATCGGCAATATGACGACCATATTGATTTCTGTCGATGGATCCCTATCCTTGCGCTTTGGCCTCCATCGCCTAACTGGAGATTTCTCCCTTGAAGGGTTCTCACCGTGATACAAATCATTTTGGCGTTCACGTTGTATCCTCCTCCTCTGAGTTTTCGTCAGACCCTTAGGGCACCATTGAGGAAGCTTAGTTTTCCAAACAGGCTAGTACTGTTTCTTATTGCTTGTATCTGCACCACCCCTTATGTTTGGATCTCTAGAGAATATTTCTTTATCGGGCACTCTTGCATCAGCCATCTCCTCAAGCTCTTCTTGACAAATACGCTTGCCAAGCCTGTCATGTATGCTGAGCTTGCCCCCCAGCCGATCATGTGTTGATTCCTTTTCTCTAATCGGCCTGCCATAGCTTGATGTCCGATCGTCAAAACAAGGTTTCTTTTCTGACCGATCGGTAGGGTAGTACCCAGTGCATTCAGGACAATTATCGGCAGTGGGTAGCTTGATGCCTTCTTCCCAACAATAAACAAAGAAGGGACACCTCCAATGATCTTTGTACCGAAGCCACTCCTGGTGCCTTTCTTCCTCCTGCCGCCGATATCGCTCCTCCTGCGATTGCTGATAATCTTGTCGTGGCCGCCTATGCGTGATCACGACGCCATGAGACCTCCTGGCGTTACTACTTTCATTGGCAACCCTCTTGCCTTTTCTATCATCGGCAAACTTCCTCCCTGTTACTTCATGCGCAGCTATCTGATGTTCAGGGTCTACCCATGCACTTTTCTTGGCATCTTCCGATCTTAGCACCTTATTTTTTCCACTAGTCTCCACCATATTATTGGGAAATGGGTGCTGGTCGATCTTCATCGGCTTCTGGGCTTTAGAATTTTCAAATTTAATTCACCCAGACTCAATTTCTGACTGTAACTACTACCTAAAGACTTTGCAATCATTGGTACTGTGCAAAGTCGCATTGTGCCACTTGCAATATCTGATCCTTCTGAACTCTTCGGCCGATGGAATTACCTGGCTAGGCGCCAGCTTAATCCGCCCTTCTTGAAGCAATAGGTCAAACATCCTATCGGCCTTGGTGATATCAAAGGTGAACTTCTCAGCTTCTTGCTGGCCAAACGGACAAGATACCGGCTTCTTATCTTTCACCCATTCAGCAGCGCCAACACTTAGCTCTTCATCTGACTCAGAATCCTCTTCTTGCCCAAAATCTTTAACGTCTTGATCGGTAATTCCAAGTTTTCCTGGGCTCAAAAGCTTTAACATCTTGATCGGTAATTCTCTACACAAGATGGCTCAGACTTTCAAACTCCTGAGACGCATATTTATCTTTGATATGCGGCAGCAATCCCTGGAAGGCCAAATCTGCCAATTGCCAATCATCAAGCACCAAGTTGTAGCACTTGTTCTTCACGTCCCGTAGCCTTTGGACGAAGCTTTCTACCGATTCATCATTACGCTGCCTTAACTTGACCAAATCGGTAAGCTTTTTCTCATGCACACCAGCGAAGAAGTATTTATGAAATTGCTTCTCTAGATCGGCCCAAGTAATCACAGAATTTGGAGGCAGTGAGATGAACCATGTAAATGCCGATCTAGATAATGATGATGAGAACAATCTCACCCTCAATTCATCTCTGCTGGCTGCTTCTCCACATTGAATGATAAAGCGGTTGATGTGCTCCATCGTTGATGTGTCATCTTGACCAAAAAATTTAGTGAAATCCGGCACCTTGTACCAATTTGGGAGAGGAATCAGATCGTATCGCAGAGGATATGGCGTCCGATAAGAGTAGGTATTAACCTTAGGCTTGATGTCGAACTGTTCTTTCATCACTTTGGCAATCTTATCGGCCCAATATGCATCCTGATCTTGGCGATGCATTGGCTGGATGTTGACAGGCTGAGCAGGATGATATGCTTCTTCATACCTCTGTGGTAAGTAAGCCGGAGCAGCTGCTGCAGGCGCAACATTAGTCCGCTGAATATTATGCATCGGTTGATTAGCCGCTGGACCACTTTGAACGCCTATTGGGAAATACTGTGGCATCATATTCATCGGTTGATGCGCCGATGCTCCACTCTGAGCGTTTTCTAGGTACTGATACCCGGGTTGCACCACCTGTTGTTGAATCGGTGGTGGAGCAGTCCATCCAGGATTGTAAGTCATCGGCATATAATTCACCGATGGCTGATGACTAACTGGAGCCTGTTGCTCCTGTATTCTGGAGTAATCAACAAATTGACCACCTTGAGGCAGGGTACTTCAGCTTGAGGATTTGCCACCACTATAGGTTGACTTGTATTTGCGGGGCCTTGCTGCATCGGTAAAGGATTTGCCGATGGTGGCATAAGAGGCACTTTGGGTATCACCACCTGAAGATCTTCCGATGGCAATTGCACAGCTGGGGAGGATGTAGTATAATGCATCATAGGGATCATCGGTTGTGAAGGCATTGCTGATGCCATAGGACCCTTCCACGTTGTACTGTTACCTTGGATCATATTAGAATCAACAGATGAATTTGGAGGCATACCGTATCCCCACCAGTTGACGGGAGTTGGCTGACTTTTAGTTGCGGGTCCTGACATTGCCGACGTCGCCAGATCTGTGTTCAATCGAATAAAACTTACAGAGCTCGATCTTGGCGGTGTAGCTGCATCGGCAGTCGGATCCACAGGTTGGGAAGACACCATGGGAGCCGTCGATGGGGTTGTAGTAGATGCCGATCTAGGTTGATGATAAGCTGGACCAACATATTGGGGTGCATGCCCTTCTTTGAAAGATTGCATAACAGCATTGTATACGGTATTAGACAGCACATTGGAGTGGCTAACTAATGCATGATTTAATGCAGAATTAACCATCTCTTGTAATTTACCAGGATTGACGTCGAACGTGACCTTCCGCGACAACGGCGGATCTTGCTTCTGGATAGCTTCGCCGCTCCTACTTAGGCTGAAGGACTTCAGATAAAACTGCTTGTAATCCTCCATAGCCTGCTCCATAGCCTGCCTCTGATCATCTCTCAGATTCGCTTTAGAGACTTCTATGACGTTGCTTGGATTGACATCAGTATTATCACCCATAGCAGATTTTTAATTGGTCCCACCGGGTGTGCCAAAAGAGGTGTTGACACAAAAAGCGTCAGGATCTGCGAACACCTCGGGCTTATACCCGAATTCGATAACCAAGGTGTGCCAGTCGATTTGACCAGTTAATCGACAAGGACAATAACTAGAACAACGATGAACGAGACGACGGCGATGCGCCCGAACGTCAAGGCTCAGATTGCTCAAAACGCGGAACTCACGAAGCAGACGGAGGTCTTATAGATGCAACCCGTCGAGATTTTGAGAACTCGTAGATAAACTAAAACTAGTACGATAAAAGTAGATGCTGGAAAAATAGATGAAAATAATAGATGTGTTTTATTGATTGTGTATATTTTTCCACGGCCCCCTGGGTACATATTTATACTCTGGCAAGAGGAGTTGTAGATAAACACGACTCGTACCTTTCCTAAAATAAAAACTCCTAATTTTAAGGAAATAACCGACTCGTGCAAGAGCTGGACTCAAACAATAATAATCCTTTCCTAAACAAACACCTCTATCTTTAAGGAAATAAACGACTCGTGCAAGAGTCAGACTCAAATAGTAATACTAGTATAAAAACTACCAATCTCAGTGTCCGCCACCTTTACGATAACACCTTTCATCGGCAGATTTTTGCAATTTCCTTCTAATGCCATCGGCAGCTTCCTACTGACATTAACCACGCCATCCAGCATCCATTGACAATATCTCCTTATCGGCAACATTTTTACTCCTATCGGCAACTTGTCTGCTTTACTGATCAACCTCTATTGGTCAACAAATCTTTATGCTTCATCATTGGCGCTCTAATTTCACTCTTATCGGCAATCTTAACCGATGACCTTCCGATGCCGATAGAGAACGACTACCGATCAGTGTGAGTCTTAGCCCATTTGACATATGCTAAAAAAACAGTGTCAACAGTATGATTCCTTACCAAGGTGTTTTGCCTTCTTTTATTTCATCCTACTTCTAAAAGGTTTATGTGGAGCTCAGGTAGGGATAAACATGAAAGCATACTTGCATTGCATATATTGTAAAGTCAAAACAAGGATCTAAGGAGAAAAATGTCATAATCCTATATCAAGATGTGCATGTGTGTGGAACATGACAATTGATCAATACTCCTCTATTTGTTATGATCTCTCTTTCTAACTTATTATTTTGAGACATAGCTATCTTTATTTTTTTTCTTTTTCTAAGAGCTTTGATATGCTCATCATTTTTTTTCTAAAACTTGGGACCTTCATGTGCCCCTATATTTTTTCTTTTTCATATTTCTCATAATTTTGCATAGTCTATGTCTCATTTACTAGCATCATACTAGAGAGAGATAACTATTTTAGAACATGGAGCATGAAATTTGTGGAAAATGAAAGGCATGTTTCTGCGTACTTCCAGTGTAGAAGCAGCATATATATATAGTGTGTACGTGATCTTGACCTTGGGAGTATGACAAAATTCTCAACAAGGGTCAACAAGGTTTGACCAAACTCAACACATGTACAAGTAGCAAATGTAGAAGGTTTTAAACATGCAAGAACATCATATGGCTTTGGTAGGAATTTCTCACCATTGAGGAGTATGTGACACTATGGTTTTATGACATTTTATCAAAAGCAAGATCTCCAAGCACTTTGAATAGAAAAGGTAGGATTTCTAAGCTAGAACTATATCACACATCACAATAACTTAGTCAATATGAGTTTCCTATTAAGATATTTTCCCACAAGCATAAGCACATGTATATGGAATAAAATTTATGCAAGCTTCTATCTCAAGAATGTCATAAGCATGTCACTTTTCAAAATTTCAATCCAGGTTTGGCTTTAGTTCATTTTGGGTTGCATAAGATCATGTCAAAATATCACACATGTACCAAGAAGAGAGGAGGATGTGTCAAACCAGCGTTTTGAAGTGAAGTATCAGAAGTGGAGGATGACAGGTGAGCCCATAGCTCCATGATGGGGTCGGCAGACCCCATCAGGATGCATCTGGCCCTCAAAGGTGTGTCTCCTCCTTGTCCTTTATGCATACACCAAACTTCAGCTCAATTGGCTACTCTTGGGACGTCGGCTGACGCCCATATGGCGGCCAAATTGGCTCGAGTTGTTTGTGACAACATCTTGTCAAGTGTGCATCACTACTGCATTTTCAGATTCTTTGCTTGTGGACACAAAGATAAGACAAATATTAAGTGCATGGGTCCTGCTGGTGGAGAAACACCAGTGGAACCAAAACTTCACTCATCATTATTTTTTTAGCCTTAAGCACATTGAAGATTATTAAGTTTATAGTTGATAAAATGAGAAGGAAGAGATGAGCATTCATGTGAGATTTGAAAACATTTGACAAAAGGGGGTTTAGTTGCTCAACCTATTGAGGTGCTGCCCAACTTACAACTTATGCATCATTGACTTTTTTTAAGATAGAAAGAATAAGATATTTATGAAGCATATGAGGAGGTCTTTGTATTCTTTTATTCAATGTTTATTATAGATGCAATGAAATAAAAGTGAGGGATAAAAATATATACCTTAGTGGGATAATAATACTTACCTTAGTGGGGGAGAGGTCCTCCCCCAAGCTTGCTCTTTTCATCACACTTCTGCTGCAAGGATTAGTAGGGGGAGGGGATCCTCCCCCAAGCTTGTCTCCTTGGTGGGGGAGAGAACCTCCCCCAAGCTGGTTCTTCTGAATGCCCTGTATCACCATGGTGTTGGTGTTGAGCAAGGGTCTTACATCTTGTCACCCTACCTACACCTGAGATACCTCTACACCTTTCCATGTTCTCTATGTCAAATGTTAGTCTCCATGATTCATACAACCAATATCTCTCATATTGGAGAGGGATTTTTATTGTATAACCATGGTGAAGCATGGACAAAGACTAGTTTGATTCATTTTTTTAAGCATGTGTCGATAAGGTGTTTGAATATTCTAGGTATAGGTATGAAGAGTACCAAGGCATCATTTGCAAACACAAGGATTATGAAATTTTAGTGACAAGAAAAAATTATTCAAAATGAGCTAATGTCATGAAAGACATCTTGTCATCGAGGTATCATGCTGAGAGAAACAAGTACTTGGAACTCAAGAGAGAAAGGCTCAAGAACAAGAGGAAAATTCCAAAGATTGCTCTATATTTCCAACATGAGTGAAGGGTGAAGAAAGAAGTGACCGAAGGTGATAATGCCAGGTCAGGTGACCTGCTGTTGCACCCTCCACTAGGAATACTCAGTGGCATTTGCATTGGATTCCTAAGTAAAGCAGAACAGGAAAAGAAGGAAGGTGATAGGCCACATATAGGGGTCGGCCGACCCCTACATGTCCCCTATCTCTTGCCCAAAGCTAAGGTTCTTGCTCCTAGTGTTTAGTGAAAACAAAGAATGCAAGATTGAGTGCATGGAAAGACAAAAGGAGCACTAGAAGATCACCCATTCATGCTTTGGCTAGTTGTATGTGTCATGATTGATGAGTAGAAAGTAAGAGGAGGCATGGAAGGACATGAGGTCTATCATGAAAGAAAGCAAGTGATATTACCAAAGGGATCAAAGTGATGTCCCGCTGCATGCTCATGCACTCAAACTTCAGAAATTTTAGAGCAATGCACCTTGGATACTTATGCAAGCAAAGTGGGAGGCACATAGTGATGTGATGGGTCCTTGGCCAGGTCGGCCGACCCATGTGTGGCCTCTCCACACTTTCCCATGACACGAAACATTTATTAACATGATTCCAAGGTGCAACAAAGTGCAGGTGGCACCATAGTGGGGTTGGCCGACCCCACCTTAGGCACAAACTAGCTCAAAAACTCATATTATGTTTACCTTAAAGTTTTATGCAGGAAGAGATGTTGGGTTCTTGAGATTTCAAATGTGATAACCCAAAATGAAATAGAAAAGGAGGAGTACAATGGAGAATCAGATGTGGATACATACCGAATTACCTCACGACGAGGGCTCTTGGTTCAGGTCCAATGAGCGGCAATCCCAAAGATGCATATTTGAAAGACTTGTTTCCGTCATTCCTTTCTTGATTCTTCTTTTGATTTTGGTTTGGCGGATTTGTTTTGTGTTGGAGGAGTGGGCTTCACCTCCTTCTTGCTTATCCTTGGCATGCCATCTTTTTGCTCCATTGTTTTGTTTCATTTCTGCAATAGATTAGTAGACAACACATACCCGAAGGGATACACAAGGATTTTCAAGAATGGGTATTTGTTGTAATACAGGAAGGGGTCATTTTCTACGCTATAGAAAATTGGTTTTAGTAGTTTAGCGTAGAATATTTATCATATGTTTCAAATGATGTTCTCTTCTTGTTCACCGAAATTTTAGAAATCGAACAAGGCTAAGGCAAGGATGAGCAAATATGTTTAAAGATTACCTCAAGCCTTGATTTGTCTCCAAGAATGATCTCATGACTTCCCCACCAAAATTTTAGAGGTTTTCCTACAAGGGATAGTCCAAACAACCAAATTCTATACAAGTACATTTTGATTCAAGAATCAAACTTGGCACCATGCCTTGTTTGATTAAGGTAGACGATTTAACCTAAGCACCATGCTCAATTTAGAAAGCCTATGGGAGTACGTTCGAACGATACTTCCAAACCAAAGCATACAAGAATAGAAAAGGAAGCATTGAATGAGATTGATTTAATTTGAGACAAGAACATGAGTGGTGAAGCAGAGGAGATTTTTTTTGATATAATTTTTTATGCAAATGGGGTGGATAAATGCATTCAATCAAACATGTTACGGTTTTGGAAAAATAAATTGATGTAAAGGATGAATATGCATGAATCTCTAGACTTAACCAAAAGAAGCACCAGAGACATGATGATTTAAGCAAACATGCAGTGGTAAGAAACAATAAAGAAGAGTGCAAGGATAATGTCGGGTTGCCTCCCGATAGGATCAAACTTACCTCGATTGATTCCATGTTCACCCACAATTTGAGACGGAATTGTGAGTGCTTTGCTGCATCACATGTTGATTTTTTTTGACGGCGACCTTCTCTTTATATCTTCATAGAGTTAGAAAAATGTATACATATACGCACCTGTGAGATGGCAGGGATGAACAATTGATTGTTCATGAATGATCGGACACCCTGGGCTCTTTGGTGATTTTTTTTTCTTGTGGTAAGAAAACACCGGAAGATCGAGACAGTTGATGTCCTGTTTATTCCACACTCAACAGAACAAGGGTAATCCCACATAGCTAGTGGTAGTATAGATTAGCAGACATCAAAGTTAGTATCAAAATCTTTTGCCAATTGCTTCCCCGGCAACGGCGCCAGAAATGCTTGCATTTCACCTAGGAGTATTCTAGGTTATCGTATTTATCCTCAGGGAAGCAATGGTTAAAGAATATGATAGCTAACCATGATCATCCACTAACTAATATACCAACTAAAGTATGGTAGGGGTAAATGATATATATGATAAGTGCAACGACACACAGAAGAAGTTCCAATAATAAAGTGTAGTGTAGTGAGCGAGGAGGACAGCGAGCAAGCATAAGGTCTCCAAATATCTATCTCTACTTGCATGGTTCTAACTTAGCAAGACAAGTCATATCAAGCAAGAACAATATTCATACACAATTGCACTTCGGGCCACTAGGCCACTTAGCAACAGAAAGGGATGAGAAGGGTGCTAAACCGCCTAGCACAAGAAGGCCTACGCTTTAAGAACTTGGCCGAACATGGTGGGATCAAAGCCTAGATAGGCCCGTCACCCCTACTAGGTACCACAAACAAACCGTTAGACAAGCCGCAGACACAGGTAAGCATATAGTCTAGACACCATGTCTACACTATATCTCACTACTCTAATCTGATATCCGGTGAAATTGATTAGAGCACCGGGTTAAGGGCGGTGAACCAGTGCAAAGGTATACTACCATTATCTTACTATCAAACAACTATGACTATGCTAACAACCAATACAACATAACTAGTCATGTTGCAATAAAGTAAAGTACTAAGGCAAAGTAGAGAAGATAACTATATAAAATAACTCAAGTCTTACAAAGAGAGAAATAAATACTAGAAGCATACCAGACCTCCTGGAAGACTAGAGCTGAAGACTAGAGGCTCACTCTAACTCCTAACGACACTAACACTACTACAAGTGCTACATCTTGAGAGAGAGTGGAGAGCTCCTCCTTGTGGTGTGTCTTGAACGAGAGGGAGTGAGGGGGTATTTATAGTGGAGAGGTGGAGTAGGGGCTACTCCACCGCCATGTCATCGATCCGCGTGATGGATGATGAGAGCCCTTGAATCCTAACCTCCTTTAGATCAATGGTGCAAGATAATTCAGCATGTGCTTCTTTAATTCAGCATATGTATCTTTGCATGGCAGCATGCAAATGGCGGTTGGATAAAGGAGTGGCCACCAAGCCACCTTGGGGGGGGGGGGGTCGGCCGACCCCCCTATGACATGTGGGACCACTCCAGTCCTTCTAGAAGCATGGCCCACATGTCATGGAGTGGTTAGAACTTTGGTGGTGGCCATTTATAGGTCGGCCGACCTGCACAAGAGGGGTAGTGACCCCGTTACTATGACAGGTGGGCCCTCCTATCATGTGGGTGCTAGGGATGGCTGGTGGGCCCCATATGGTGGTCGGCCTACCCCCCCCCCCTATGTGGGTCCCACTAGCTCATTTCTCTCCATTTCCTATAGTTCTGCAAGAAATACTCCATGGACATGTGGAACTATTTATTGGATAAAATATATTCATGATTTGCTTATGTCCCTTCATTATGAGGCTATTGACGGTGATTTTGAGCATAGAAAATTATGACATTTTCACCGTCAACAATCATGATGGAACCATCATTGATGTACAGATAAAAATACCAAAATGCTAGAAACCATTCAAGAACAAACCATCAGTTCAAAGAGCAAAGCAACCTGATACTATATTTGGGTTCATCTATACTATATTCAGATCCAAATATTTTTTTTTTGAAGAAGCCAAATAAGACATGGAAATTATTCTGTCAATGTTGAAAGGCAGGAAAGAAGGGAACCTGCAGATATAGGTGATGACAGCAAACACAATGGCAAGTGACTAATGACAACTGATGGCAAGTGAATATTAAATCTTAGGAATATTAAATCTTCTCTAAACTGACTAATGACAACAGAAGGCAAGTGAATGGAACTCACCAGCTTTGTGTGCTTTATGAATTAAATACAGGACTGCCCTTGACTGAAAATAATTTAAGATTGTACCTAGTAGCCATTTAAACTAGATAAAAGAAAAACAGCATGAGCATTAGATCCTGTAAAGGCCAACTAAGAGAAAAAATGAAGTGCACAGAAAAATCTTACCATGTAACTTTCTTCTTTCTTAAGCATGTTCTGCTAACTTTATTTTGACAAGCGATTCTTCATGTTCCTAGTTCCTACATCTAGGATTGACAACGCGTCAATACTCAGTACACAGCGGTTCATAAAAAAAAATAAGTTGACACTTATTTGAATGATTTCAGCCACCTCCAATCCATTAGACCATATCAGCAGCTAGGAATTACAAATTTTAAAGCACAAACAAGTGGACAGGACATCGGTACAACACAATTCAGGCACAAGCAATGAGAATATTAGCATCATATTCAAGCATTCAGCAGTACCAGAATAGCAGGCATTCAGGTGAGGCAATATTAGCAGACAAGAAGTACAACATTACATAAGAGGCAAGCTAATATATACAGGATTCCCTTATATGCATATTAGTTGATGAATATTTTTTTACCTAATCTATCTGCAACGCATCTTTCCCATAGAAGCACTTTGATCCTTTTTACCTGCAAGAAAATAAAGGACTCCCTTATACCAAGTTTTGCTAGGCGCTAGGCGGATTCTAGGCGGTGACCCACTGCCTAGCGCCTAGGCGGGAGTAATCGCGCCTAGGCGTTCTAAGCGTTTTGCTAGATGTTTTGGCAATTTAGCAATAATTATATATAATATATATATAATATATAGGTTACAATAATTCTGAATATATAGATTACAATAAATATAAAGAGGGCTAGTAGACTTACCTGATTCCTTTGCAAGTTGACACTTATCTGAATGATTTCAGCAACCTTCCAACCATTAGCAAACCATATCAGCAGGTAGTAATCACAAATGTAAAGCACAAACAAGTGGATAGGAGTTTAGGACAACAATACAAGTGCACAACACAATTTTAAAATAAAGTACAGCACAAGCAGCACATAATTCTTAGTTCTCACAAAGTCACAAACCACAAACAAACCAAAAGAAGGCACACACAAACATAGTCATACAGCTGTAGTTCTTAGAAGATAAGACCATGACCATGACATGGGAGAAAACAGTGGAGGGAGCCATTCAGACGAGCACGGGAGGGAAGCAGCCTACAGGCATACAGCTGAGCAGGGGATGGGACTGACCTTGGTGTTGCCGCTTGGGGGTGACCGGATGAGGCCGTCGGGGAGCACCTCCCAGACAGGGAAGACCTTCCTGGCGGGGAGCACCTTCTAGACGGGGAAGAAGAGACCGGCGGCCGGAGGGAAGGACCTCCCAAGCGGGGAGCAGTGCGGCCGGCGGGGGAGAGCCTCTAGGCGGAGCCGAGGAGAGCAGGGCGACCGGCGGGGACGAGCAGCTTCCTCCGACGGCGACGAGCAGGACCGGTGGACGAGCAGCTCGACCGGCGGAGAGAGCAAATTGCAACAAGGTAGCGCTACCTCACCCTTATCCACTCACGATTCACGGCTGCGTGGGCGCCATGAGCGCGGGAATCTTACGTGTGCACGCGCCATCGAGCGCGGGAATCGTACGCGCACACGCGCCATCGAGCGCGGGGCCAAAATTTTCGCGGTCCTGCACGCACGTCCGCCTCCGCGGCGCCTCCGCGCCGGCTAGCGCGCCTACGCGCCGCCCAGAAACGCCTACATCCGCCTAGCGCTGAGGAAGGCGCCTCACCCCCTAGTCGCGACGGAGGGCTCCGCCTAGCGACTAATCCCGCCTAGGCGTACGCCCAGAAACGCCTAGCGGAACTTGGCCCTTATATTCATATGGTGACATGAAACACTAAGTAGCATTGGTGGATCAGAGAATCATTGAAACTACATGGAACTACTATTTCATTCATTCTGTCTGCAAGTGTTTACCGTCTCTTCTTGTTCCAGCTCAAGCACATCAGCTAGTATCTCCATCTCAAGCTTTCCATAAAGTACCACCAAATGGTAACTCAGTTCTACAGGCAAAAATTGGAAACAACAGCAACCAAGATAAATGTTCAGATTTAATCCTAATGAGTACATCAGAAAGCTGCTCATTTTAAACTATAGTTCTGTTTAACACAACTGAGAAGTCATTGGCCCATGGGTAATTGGCATGGTAAAATTGGCTGCATTAGTAACAGAGTATAATGGTTGAATAGCAACAATTTTTCCCAGATAGGAGGGCAGTGAAGGAAACAAGATTCGACTGTTGGCAAGGAGAACTAGAGGAACTTACCAAATTCCTGATAGATGTGTGCACTTCTTTTTCCCAAATAATTAGGAGCAGGAGAAATAGTAAGCATGAGACTAGTATAACAGATTTTTTTTCACTCAAGTTTTTTACTTCTATTGATTCCTTCTTTCTTTCAATTGGTATTGATCAGATAAAAAGAAAACAGAACACATCTCAAACAGCAAGTTATATTAGTCTCACGCATACAACTCTAAGATTAAAGGGGGAAATCATCTCCAGGACAAACTCCAAGCACCAAATCCTTCTCCACGAAGGACTATTTTCTTTATTTCTAAATTCTCCGGACAACAAAAAGCATAACTAGCATTTGTCTTGTAGTCCTAATGCCATAAAAATATCTCCATGAATACACAACCATGTCTTGTACTTATGTATGACAGCAGTTGCACACAAAGATGCCTTTTGAACATATAGTGGCATAAGACAATGATATATAAGCCACTAAATAATCCATAACCATTAGAGAATTAGCGAGTGCACGAACATTTGGAGAATATAAGTCCCAAGCTATTGTTTAGTTTTCCTTTTGAATTATACACTTGGACAAAACATAATACTGATCTACTGATTTAAGTGCAGAATGCTACTGAACAAGCACCTCAATCACGAAAAATCTGTATTAAATCGCTACCATAACTAACAATCTCTAGGAACTGTGCAGATAGAATTCTTAGATGTGAATATTAAGGCACTACACGTAAGCACATATTGCCAATGACCAAATACAGTACTACGAATTACAGATACATACTACTTTCTGAGGGCACGGAATGCACGGAATACAGTACTACCTTCATCGCCCAGGAGCTGCACGCGCCGTCGGAGGAGCCGCGCCCTGCCCGCGCGCCGCTGGAGGCGCTAACCCCGGAGCAGCACGCGCCGTCGGAGGTGCTCGACCTGGAGCTGCACGCGGCGTCGGTGGGGCCGCGCCCTGCCAGCGTGCGGCCGGAGCCCTCGAACCACATGCGCAGCCGGGAGGGTCCGCGCTCTGCCCGCGCGCCGTCGGAGGTGCTCGCCCCTGATCCGCCGAAAACCGGCCGAAAACCGGCGAAAATCGGTCCTACCGGTCATGACCAGTATTGACCGGTTTCGGACCGGTATTGACAGGTTTCCTAATTTTTTAAAAATTTTGATCGAAATTTGGCCAAATTTTGAAGTATTTTGACCCTAAAACCGGTCTACCGGTTTTACCGGCCCCCTCCGATAATTTCTTCAAAACCGAAATCGAAAACCATGGATCCGCACTCCTGCCTGCGTGCCGTAAGAGAGAGAGGAGTGGTTGTGCAGGATTTGGATCGAGAGAGAGAGAGGGGGTGGCAGCGTGTGAGAGGTGGTAGAGGGAGTTGAGGGCTCACAACTAGGGTTTTGTAATCACGTGGCAAATCTGAGCCATCAAAGATTTTGATCCAATGACAACGAGCAAAACATGTTTCAAGTTGGGCTGAGGTGGGCTAAATCCATGGGCTTTTTGTTCTATAATCTTTGCATAAAAAAACAAATACTTCAAACAAAGTGATACTATATATTATTCATAAATGGACACATCTCTCACATAGTTATGTAAACTATGTGAGAGATGTATCCATTTGTAAACATTGTATAGTCCAACACTCTTAATATGATTTGAAAATTGTGCTGGGGCACATAGGAATCATGTAGACCATAGTTATTATGATTTGTGTTTTAGAATCGTGTCAAGTACTTATGAGATTTCCTTGGCTACCAACTTCCAAGAACATTTAGCGTCAGACCGCAAGAGGATATAAGGAGTTTTAGCGTCAGACCGCATGATTATAAATATATCTAACTATAGCGTTAGACAGTTGATGGCTAAATGAGAAATTAGAGTCAGATGGTCTTTCAGTTATGTTTAGCGTCAGATCATCCATCCCTAAATATAATCTTTAGCGTCAGATGTTTGACGGTGATTCCGTGTTGTGGTGTAGTGATTTTCCGTGGCAGAAATTTAATATGCCTGTCACGGTAAATCTATTTACGACAGTGGGCAATAATATCCGCCACGGTAAATAAAAAATATCCGCCGGGGTAAACCGTGTGATTTACCGTCACGTGCAAAAAAGGATGTCCGCCACGGAGGACAAAAGTGCAACACTACGGTAAATTATTTTTGTAGTAGTGGTATACCAACAATGGTATTGATCGGTAGAGGTAGAGGTATAGGCGAGATCATGAACTAGATGGCAATAGAGACACTAGATTTATACGGGTTCAACCATCACTATGACTTAAAACCCTAAGTCCTTGTTTTGCTAGATTGTATTGATTATAGGATTTTTTTTGATAAAGGAAGCTTTTAATAATACCTCAGTAGCAATACATCGAGTTGATACAAAGCCACAGAAGACGACTTCCGGCCTATAGGATGAAACATATTTTTGAAAGGGGTCTCATACCCGCCTTATATAGCTGGGGGTAGACTTCTACTTGATTGTATGACAAGTATTTACAGGAATTGCTTCAATACTCCTCTTTTCAAAATTATATGGATCTCTCAAAGCATCCTATTTAATTAATAATAATAATTATTAATGTTTGCCTAACTTTTTTCCACCTGCGTCTCGCGTGGGTCTGATCCGTGCGGCCGTACCGTAATTCTTCTCTCTGGATCTTTTTTTGTATTGTTTCCGTCTATTCAGTTTACTCGTGTGCAGGCAGTCGGCGACGGTGCTCCACATGGATGTCCTTGCCGCACATGCACGGGAGGAGCAACATCCTAACCAAATCTTGTTTCGATCTGGGTTTTTCCTGTGCGCTAGCAGCCGACAAGGAGCGCATGCGCACCTACACACCATGAGTCTATCTCCCTCCTCGATAGTCCCCAACGGCAGGTCACCTCCATCGTCCCTGGACCAGTTTGTTTACTGCATGAGGAGCTGTTCGGTTCTTGCTAGTAGAGGAGGCCCAATTGCACCATTCTATCGCCGGCGCCTTTCCAGTTTCCATTCGATTGGCTACAATTTTTTCTATTGAATCATTACCTGGCACCGATTGCAGCTACTACATGGCCGCCGGCTGCCTGTATATAAGAAATGGAACGTATGTACAGGAACCGAAAAAATCTATACCTAATAATAATGAGGTAAAATTTCAGCCTTTTTCTTCGTCCATCCATTCTTTTTAGGTCCGTCAACCTCTAACTTCCGTCCAGAATTATATATATAACTCGTGCTCGTATACGAGTTAGAATAGGTCTTGTCTAGCACGATATAGAGTTTGATTACAAATAAAGTTTTTAAATATAACCATAAAAGCTAGGAGTTATAATTGTAATCCAAATAGAGCTCTAAATCCTACTTCCTATTACGAAACACGTTAGACTTCCAAATAATATAAAAGGAAATTCTAATCCAAATAGAAGTAGGATAATAAGAATAGAAATTAAGCAATCCCACATCGTGGTACTAATAAACAAATAAAAACTCTAAATTGAATTAAAAAGGACACTACGATGACAATCATGGCTAAGCAGAAATAATCAAACAAGTAGACACGACGTTACCAGTCATGACTAAGCATAAATAATCAACTATAAGGTATTTTCATAATGTGAATCTTATCATGACTGTGCACGTATCGGCAACCACGTGATACTTCCAAGTAACATAAAAAGGAATCTAATCCTGATACAAATAGGATAATATTAATAGAAACTAAGAAATCTCACGTCGGTACTAAAACAAAACAAAACAAAAGAGCTTCAAATAAAAATCAAAAGGACACCGCATTGACGACCATGACTAAGCAAATATAAAACAAGTAAGATATTTTTATATGTAAATTTTATTATGACTGTACACGGGTCGACGATAACATTAAAGTTGAGACTGAAAAAATTAATCCCCGTTGTAACACACGGGAGCGATCATATCGGGAGAGATGAGTTAGGATTGTACTTTTTTTTCCGATTATGAGTTAGGATTGTATTTGGGCTGGACACGGACTGGGTTTAGATATGCCAGACCCATGCGGGCCCAGGTAGGAAATAATGAACAATTATGAGATCTGTGCAATTTTTTGAGAGAGGAGTACCAAAGCAGTTCCTAGTATTTACAAGGAATATGATACCTAATATATCTGCATGTCTTGGTATTGTGGCCTCGACCTTCCATGGCGAGAAAATGAGAATTTTGCCCTCGAGGTAGATGGGCTTTGCCAAATTGCCCTCAAGTTTGTGGGATTCTCTAAAATGCCCTCTTGGAACAGGTGTTGAACCGTATTTTGCCATTTCATTATTTTAAACCAGTTCAAAAATAATTTAGCCCAAATTTTCTTGAGCTCCGACCGTTTTACCCCTTCGCTTTTTCTCCTCACCCATACCGTCTCTTTTGGCGACGAGATTTCCAGAGAGGAGCATGATGCCCACCGCCACGGGACGCCCCTACCCAAGCGCGCCGTCGGCCCCTGCGCCCACGCCATAGGCTGAGCCCCGCGCTCCCTGCCCACCTCGGCGGCCAACAGTTAGGCCGCGCCGTCCACAGGGGAACGGGAGCACGACGCCGGCGTCCACCGTCCCCGCGCTGGCTCGCCGCCGCCCCCTGAGCCCACGCCCCTGGGCCGAGCCCCGTAGCTCCATGTCCACGTCGACGGCCGGCTGGCAGCCCGCGTCGTCCACAGGACAGCGGGAGCATGATGCCGGCGGCCACCGCCACCACGCCGGTCCACTCCACGCCAGTGGTCCCTGAGCCCACGCCGCAATTTCGAGCTCCCATGGCTCCCTGCCCACGCCGGCGCCCAGCAAGTATGCCACGCCGCCCTATGGGAGGAGCAGCATCGGTGAGAGGAGAGAGACGAGAAAGACTGGAGAGGAAAAGGTAGATGGAGGCAGGGGTAAAACGGTCAGAGCAGGTTGAATAAAATCTTGAAATGGAAAAATAACGTTGAGAACATGCTTCATAGGGGCATTCTGGCGAAACCCACAAATTTGATGGCATTTCGTTGAAACCCACTTGCCATGAGGGTAAAATTCCAATTTTCTCTTCCATGGCGGTGTGGCCCATGTCCCTCGCCATGGATACCTAGGGTTTAAACCGTCACTATGATGTAAAACCCTAAGTCCTTGTTCTTCTAGATTGTATTGATTATAGGATGAAACATATTTTTGAAAGGGGTCTCCTACCCGCCGTATATAGCTGGGGGTAGAGTTACAGCTGGTCAGTTAGATCTACAACCTATACTCGGTTGTATGATAAGTATTAACGGGAACTGTTCCAATATTCCTAATTTTAAAATTACATGGATCTCAAAGCATCATATTTGATTAGTAATAATTATTATTAATGTTTGCCTAACACTATTTTCCACCTAGGTATGGCATGAGTCGGGCATTCTAGTGAAGCCCACAAATTTGATGGCATTTCACCGAAACCCACTTGCCATGAGGGCAAAATTCCCATTTTCTCTTCCATGGCGGTGTGGCCCATGTGGCCATGCCCCTCGCCATGGACACCTAGGGTTAGACCCCCACGTACAGCTAGTCCCCGGACTCCTTGTATTCGTTGAGCAACGCTGTGCTGATTAAGTCTGAGTAGCTTAATTTGAAGATTTGGATTGATATATGTAGACAACAAGGAGAAACATTTATTTTAATTAGATTGGACGACAAACGGCTCAAAATTTCAGTTTATTTGTGATAGTTTGGGAAGATGATGAGTGGCTACATAGTTTCTTAGGCTATGGATAGATATGGTGCAGTGATAACGATAGCTTCCAAAGGGTCGAGATAGAAATTAGTTATTTTGTGGTGTTTGGGTCGGGATTGACCTAAGGGCACTTCAAGTGCAGAAATCACTGTAGTTTATATTCCTATTAATTGTCTGGCCATGTAGATATTTTACTGATGTGACGAGGAATTTAATGAGGAGAGAGAAAAAACGTAGAAACCATTTTTTATCTAGAAACGACGTCTACGCTCGTCGAGGTAGTTGATACCATCGGAGATGGCGTTGGAGAGGAGCGCGTGGTTTCCTAGCTGATTTGGGGATCCCGTGCGGGCGGCCGACATGGACCATGTGCAGACGGACCTCGTGCCGCCTCCATCGTCGCTGTGGACGGAGCACGAGCGGCCCCATCGTCGCCGCCGCGGACGGAGCACGCATGGCCACGCCGCGGACAAAGCTCCGGCGCCACCGTCGCTAGGATCTCGCTGGAGCGGCCACCACTTAGCTCTCCCTGTCCCTCCCCATCGCCGCCGCCCCTGACTATGCAGGCTCACGCACGGCTGCCTTGTACTATTGCCGCCTTGACTGTGCAGGCATTCCCTGACTGCCTCCCGCACGGGTGACCTTCCAGCTGCACTCGCCGTCAGTGCCCCTCCACGGCCGCGGTGCATATTCAAGGAGCTGCTAGGCAGTTGTCCGTGTGTAGCGTTGACGGCGCTTGTCTGTTGCTTGGAAAAGAAAGAAAAGCCAAATGCAAATGCACAGAGGATCCGAAGATAGTGTTGTGAATGACGGCGGATAAACGACGAAGAACACAAGATCAAATCACAGCGAGACAGAAGATTTAACATGGAAAACCCCTCCAATGCGAAGGGAAAAACCACGGGCGCCAGCCAATAAACACTCCTCACTATTATCAAGAGTCGGTTACAAACGCCATATGGTGGCTCTTGTCACGATTGTTGCTGTCATTATTGGACGATCTATGCTCGGATCTGCCTCTCACAAGTAATGCTTCGCCCTTGCAGGACAACGACCCGTTAGACTGCACCATGCCTTTCATCTTCTCCCTGGACTGGAGTGCCTCATAAACTTTCCCAAGGGTTAGTTCATCACGGCTCAAAAGTATGGTGTCATGGAAATTAGCATACGAATTTAGCAGTGAACATAACAGTAAAGACTTATGTCCTCATCATCATACTTCACCTCCATCGATAGTAGGTCGACAACAATCTCTTTGAACACAGATATGTGAGTCATCACCAAATCACCCTCCTTCATCTTGGGAGTGAACAACTTCAGCTTCAGATGCATATTACTGGTTAGATCCTTGGACATATAGATCGATTTCAGCTTCAACCAGAGTTCTACATCACTGTTTTCCTGCAGCACCTCTTGCAAAATATCATTAGACAGATGAAGTTGAATTAGGGACAGAGCCTTACGATCCTTTTGATTTTCCTCAGGAGTCCAATCAACCTTGGACATCTTCTCGAAACCTTCCAGCGCCTTATCATAGTCATCTTTCTCTACTAGAATTGCCTGCATCTTGACTTGCCATAGCGAGAACCTCATCTTGTAATCTAGCAGGTGTAGATTGAACTTCATCGACATCGTCATGGAATCCTAATCTGCAACCAGAGATCTGATACCACTTGTTGTGAATGACGGCGGATAAACGACGAAGAACACAAGATCAAATCACATCGAGACACAAGATTTAATGTTGAAAACCCGACCAATGCGAAGGGGAAAACCACGGGCACCAGCCAGCAAACACTCCCCACTATTATCAAGAGTCGGTTACAAATGTCGTATGGCGGATTACAAGATAATGAATGACTTAGTATCCGTGGAACCCTAGCGACGGGTATTTGTACCATACCGCGGGGGCCAACCCCCCGCACCCCAAGTGAATAGGGGCACACCCCAATGGGCCGACTTCAGACTCCGCTTTGCACCGTCAAAAGTCGGCCTTTGTCTTGGGAAATGTATTTGGAACACCTTCAATGAATAGGACTGAGAAACAAGGTAAATGATTAGCCAAAATTTTATCTAGACTCTGTATAGGCCGGCAATTTTATTTTCCATTCATAGGCACACGATCCAGCCCACACACGCTTGCCTTCCATGCGAGTGCGGCTGTGCATTGGCCGCGGCTCCTCTCTCTTGTCTCTCCCTCTCTCTCCTCGGTGACCTACTCCCCAACTCTGGCGAGGGCATGGATCCAGCGGTAACATGTCCTCTCTGCTCTCTCTCTTTTCTCTATCTAAATGTGCCTCAGATCTGTGTCCCCCTAACCTCGTCTTCTTATGAGCCGGCAACCCCTCAGATCCGCTGGCCTAGCCTGTGCTGGGGGCTGAGCTACCTCCTATGCGGCTACGCCTAGGGCCAAGCTCAGCCAATTAGGGGGCACAACCAGGGACCTGTCGTCGGCCACCCCTCGCCTAGCCGACTGTGGAGGCACAGAGCTTCCTAGGTCCTGCGTGGCTATGCTAGGGACCCAGACCGTCCAACCAGTAGGCCCTTCGGCCCTCTACTGCCTCTTCCCCTACTGGCTGCCAGGCTGCCAGCTGCATCCTAGCTCTTGCAGTCCTGCAATCTCTGTGTCATCAGGTCGCCCTCACCTTCTGTTCGTTTCCTGCAGCATCGAGGCCAATCCCCCAGGCACATTGCTTCCTCAATCAAAATCTCCTTGCGTCGTCTGCCCCTCCCTCCGTGCTCTACCAATGCCCATCATCAAGACAGTGCCAGGCAGCAGCTGCAGGTCGCGCGCCTTCTGCAATGTCGTGAGTCTGTGACGCCTAGTAGGTGTTTGAAGGAATGCCAATGGGTAAGCAATGGTCGATTTTGTCTTTGTTCATGTTTTGCTTGACCTTAATGTGTTCTCATCTGTCTCTTCCTTTTCCTTTTCTTAGCACTTCTCAGGACGGTGCTTTTGGGATTCCAATATGCGCCTAAGGTACGCTTACTACTAATGGCACCCGTTAATTAATTGTTTGGTTCCTTTATGATTTTAGCTGTTGTTAGCCAATGTATTTTTACAAATTGCCTTTCTATGCAGCACATATGCTCCTAACAGGACCTGCTGATGAAGCACTCAACATAAGTCAAATGCATAAGCAATGAGGCATGTCTCAGACTTTATTCATTGTCACCACAACCTTCAGACATGTTTTTTGATAGCCGGTGGGAACAAGCTATTGGAGCAACGAGCGGTTTGATACAAAAAGGTCTCAACTCTCTCATTGTGCTTGGGGCATGGACTCTTTGGAACCATCGAAATCTCTACGTTTTTTATGGTATTGTCCCCAGCCTTGGTGGTGCACTTACCCTTGTTGGTGAAGAGCGTCGGTTGTGGAGCCTAGCTAAGGGTCTGTCCTTCGCTTCCCTTTCTTTTTTTCGGGCATGTTTGTATTTTTTGAGCTGTGTGGGTTTGTGTGTGGCGTGCGTTATAGGGCTCTAGCCCCTTTCTTTCTTCTTAATATAATGAAGCGCAGTTCTCCTGCGTTTTCGAGAAAAAAAATGCATAAGAAATTAGTAGCCATGTCGTTGACATTCCCATTTTTTGCTACCTACGTCTATACATTATTATCTACTAGAAAATGTTCTTAACATCAAGTGTGCTCATATATTAATTTGTTAACATTACAGTATGCTCATGAATTTATCATTTTATAATTCCCATGCAATAGTTGTGCTTAGCCCCGTCAACAACTTGCTATACTCGTTTTTCTTTTACAGTAGCTGCCTCTAAATATTTATTGTATAATGCAACTATTTCTACTTGAGGTATGATCTATAGTATATGCCACATATTAGAGAATTACTCACCGTGTGTACACTAGAACTCCTTTTGTTCCATGATCTATGAAGCTTATTGGAAGATACAATAAGTTTATTCTTCTCATCAGCTAGAATGTTTTGTTCATATTTTGCATGTAATTTGTGCTTGCATTTGACAACAATTCTGAGTGTTGCAATGCTCCCTCTATGTATAAAATATACTTCTCTGTGTTTGATGGTACCAATGTGTCTGGTTCTTATTAAGTATGTGACCAAATGATGAAAATGGTAATTTGGCCATTCCATTTTGTAGATGCATGTTGCTCGGTATGCAAACTTGATATTCCAGTCGCTTGAAATTGCACACTAATTTTTTGTGGTAGATTTTTTCTACTATAGTTGTTCAGTTATTAAGATAGCATGGCTTTGTAGAAAATTAATTTTCATTTTAACCACTTTGGTTGTTTCTCTACATATAATTGTTTTTACTTTAGCACACCACACCTTGGTGATATTTGAATATATTTGGGGCACGTTACAAACATATATGCTACGCATAAAAAAATAAAAATAGAAATCATATTTTTTTTGCTTTTTCAGAATACATAAATTTGCCTATTTGAGAAGATATTGTTGCCTAGTAAATGACAATTAAATTGCCTAAAAAATACAATCTGCTACAGCATTATCCGCAACAATCTGCTCACAGCCAATAGAGGCTCCAGCTTCCACGAACATATTCTAGCACTTTTACTTAACTTTTTTGAGTTGCTACATCTTGTTATTACACATGTATTTTAAACAGTTCAATGCACTATTTGGTACACACGTATTTCTTTTATAGGAATAGTGGTATGTTTGTGTGTATTAGGCTTCATCAGTTTGAAGATCAGTGGTATTGCCCTAGGCTTTATCAATTTGAATAAGATCTGTGTTGTGGGACATTCCTATTACTTGTTTTGTAATCTGTTGCCTCGGATCAATGCTTATGTGTTTAGGATGTTTTTTGCTCTTTTGAAATTGTTAGGATGTGTATAGATATGTGCTACAGCTTTGCTTCTCCCAATTGGCATGATAGCACTAATTGATGTGACTACATGTGCACTTATTAGTTACTAAACTTCATTAGGATTAGGCAACTAAATATACTGTGATCATGCAATATTGTGGCAAGATCAAGACAAAGTAATGCAAATGACTGCAAACATTATACTTGCCTTTTCACAACACATAAATTTCTTATTAAGAAAGATATTGTTGCTACCAAATAAAACTAAATTGATTAAGAAAATGCAATCCACTATAGCATTGCCTAAGAAAATGCAGCTTGCTGTGCTTTTTTGGATCCTTGCTTTTCTCTATTGATTGGTTGCTCCAATTTTTATCAATATGTCATAGCACCTGTAGCCTCAACTAGACCACTATTGGGTAGCATAAGCAACATTTTAGCATTACATAGCTCTGTTTTCTTCTTGTTTAATTAGTAGCTTGCCATATTCTCCCTAGTTTCTTATTATGCATCTACTTTGTGTTTATATTGATTTATCTACCTTTGACACCTACTAGCTCTTTGAGTGCTTGGTAAATTTATTAGCAGCAACAACACTTCTACTGAAAAATCAGTTGTCCAACAACAGTTCAAGAGTTCAGGTAATTTTTCTCTACAGTTTTTAGTTTACCATTAGAAGTTCAATTGGACCAAAATTGATGTTATCATCAGCTATAACTCGGCTTGTAGTTTGTTTAGTTTTAGTCCATGTTCTAAATCTCATTTGGTACACCCTATTCGTTTGGTATTGAGTGCCAATTGTTAGGTCAACTACATCTATTGGCTCTTGAAACATTGTGTCTAAGAAATCATAGTCAGATTCTGGTGGAGCGTTATTCAAGTCCATAACGATTGTGTAATTCATAGCCTACAATGAAAAGATAATGTGTTAGTGCAATAAAATTTATGTTTTAACAAAAGGCACCACCAACAATATTGATTTGGGCAACATAGTCACCTCGATTAAGCAATAATAGTAGCACTTTGAGACAATAACGTCTTTTCAAATAGGTAAGGTTTTGATTTTTTGAACATATGCATCCTTTTATATCTCTATATAGCAACAAATTTATGACATCTTATTCTTGTTTTAACATGCAGGATGCAGGTCATGTAGACACAATATATAGATCATGTACAAAAAAGATATGCAAATGTATGCTTTCCTAGGGACTATGTATAACGTTGTGCTCTAGAAAACTGCAGATGCATGATAGAAATCTTACTGCATGTATTTCTTTTTCTTTATACATTGCCTCTTTTTTTATGAACGTGTACCACTAATACCTAAAAGCATATGTCTAAGCCTAATTTGCCTTTGTTTCATAATAAGCGGGTCGATATCTGCGTGCGGGCTGCGCAAGCCAACAATCCAGCTTGAAAAATGGCGGGAAAGTTTTTCTTCCGTGCGCTAACACAATCCAGCCATTAGTATTATTGCCAAAAAAGGAATATAATTGTTCTACTTTACTAAAAACGGCAAGGCCGTGCGGATAGTTCATATTACGGCCGACCGTGCGTTAGACGCTCCGTCGAAATTATGCATTGTGAAAGATAGTTTCTTGGTACAGTATCCTCGATTATAGAAGCTATTGTAGTTTCTTGCATTGTGAGTGCCCTAAATCAACCGTATCAGCTATACTAGGAAATTTGATATTCACCGCATTAAATGAGAGCTCATGCTCTAGGTGCCAGTACCTCATACAATTAATGTCTCTAGCTAGTCCGATCCTCCACATAATTTGAAATCACAATTATCATTTATGGTTATACCTCCAAGATTTCGCAAGCGCATGCTCACTATGGTTGTTGAATTCTCATCTAAATGTACAACTTTTAATGAAGAATGTCACTAGATCAAACTCTTGACTAGGATACATAATTACATGTATACCATTTTCACTCTTATACCATATCTTATAGATTTTGTATATTTTGTGGTTGTATCTCTAGAATCTCCACCCATTTATTTCAGTCAAGCAAAATATCTTTGTACGCCACATGTGATTAGTATATTTTCAAAGTGATCTACGACTTGAAGAGAGCTATAACATTAATGGAAACATTGAGGTGAAATTAAAATATGTGAAGATACGATGGACATTAATCTGCTATAATCTCCATCCTTCAACAACCCCCGGCTCCTCTTCTTATAAGAGGCCATGATACTGTGGTAGAGGCACATGTAGAATCTATAGGCAGAAATCAACAACTTTTTGTTTCCTTACTTAGGAGACCTTCCATGGAGGATCAATCATGGAAGGCCTACTTCTCCCATCAACGTCCTCCAAAACCCTGCCTTACCGAAATAATATTGGATCTTAAGAAGAGAGAACTAGCCAGGCCCACATTTGTATGTCTACAATGCACCAAGGAGTCTAGTTCCCAACAAGCCATGGCTTCCCACTGCAGACAACATGTCCAGGCCGGCATGCCTAAGGGGACTGTTGAGCACATTAAGTACTATCCAGACCACACATATTTTTTCTTATGCAGTGATGCTCAACCAAGTTCTTCATCTGCTGATGGAGTCTTGCCACAAGGGCCAAACCAGACCAAGCCCAAGCAGGTACCTTGGCCAAGTTACAAAACTGTTTTCGCTTATGCTGGAAATCCTTTCATGTCACATCTAGCAAGGCTCGTGAGAGATAACCATAACGGTGTTGCTCCGAGGACAAATCCTATTGGAGTCATGCCAGACATTGACCTGGACCTAAGGTTGGGTCCCACTCTTGGTATGTCTAATAAGTCCACCATACAAGCTGGGGCGGATGACTATATGGTAGCTAGATTCATAAGTAGTGCTGACTACATGGTGACGACTCCAAGGGGAAAATGCTGATATGTAGATTATTATGGGATAAAAGAAACCAATTATCTAGAGTTGCGCTTCTGTTATGAATATTTATATTTTTGTTACATCTATCTTTTTAGAATAAAAATTATATACAGTTTTTTACTTTTTCAGTTAGGGCTGTATTATGTTTCTGCAGTTCTGCTATGGAACAAGTTTGATGTATGAGATGCGCACACATTTGTGCTCCATGCTGCACTTGATAGTATTATATCATAGAATGCTAGCTTCTTTTCTTTGATTATTTTACTTCATGGACAGATTCAAATTTCCCTGAATTTGGATATTATAAATGTCTAAAGGGATGTCACATATACAAAAACCTCCATATTCATGAGTTTGATGTGGGAATGTAAAATATTGGAATTAAAATTAAAAAAACTATGTGATATGAGAACTAATTAAATAAGGTGTTTCTTTGAATGGTACTTCTATTTATTATCAATTTAACATTTGTTCTCTATATTGCTGAAACAACCTATATAACAACTAAGACTTGTTTGCTCATAACCATGTGCTACTTCTTGTATCGAGTTATGAGGCAATAATTGCACATTCTTTCAAAAGAAACATACATTTTTCTTGTACATTATTTACAAGCACATATTCAGATTTAATATCTAGTAACATGAAAAGGTTTCTTCGTAACCGACTGATATATGAATGAGTTAACTAAGTAATCACTAAGCTTGAGAAATGAAGTTAACTAATACATATGGTACTCCCACATGTGTGTATGCAAAGTTCCTTTGATAACCTTAAAGTACTATTCCATCTATGCAAAATCTATCTATCCAGAAGTCATAGTTAAGAACTACCCATAACAAACCAGATTGAAAGATTGGAAAAATCAGGGCAAGGTAACAACATGAATGTATATGCAATGCAATCATGCTACATCTGTTTTTCTACCCAAAGCTCCACATGTGCCATTAGAAGTAGGATGAGGAGGCAGCTTAAAAATGCGCCTTAGTGAGGAAATAATCACCATATAAGCAACATGAGAGTACCATATGATGAACTTAAGATTCCTTATGAAAATCTTGCAAAACCTCTGATATGAAACTTGTGCGGGATGAGTAAACAAGTGCTCATTGTCAAGTTGTTGTGTCTCTGTACTGCACAAGACAAAGAAAAGGCCATATGCCATATGGAGGACTAAAATATTTGTGTGAGTTTTCAATATTGCTATTTTTTCACATGAGGTGGAATATGTTTGTTCTACACCTAGTACTATTGAAAGATTAAGGTTAGTAGAGACTCCTGATCCACCAATGCTAAGTTTTAATCATTTGCTTGGGACAAGCAAAGGTTAATCTTGGGATCTTGTTGATGGTAAAAATGTCAAAAATTCACATATCCAAAATATCATCAATAGATACCTTGGAATATTGATAACCCACACTACAATATTGATAAGTAAGTTGCGGTAACGCTAAGTCTCTCATTCCTAGGTACTGCTTTTCTTGTGGAGTAAATGAATAATGATACATTGGAATTTTGTCATACCCAATTTTAAAGCTAAAACTGGATACAATCCATATGTGTGCCAGAGATCAATCACACACATATAGTTACAAATTATTGAAGTATCAAGCTGAATATTTTGTTGCATACCGAATAATATCCATTAAATAAGCAAAACACTTAGCGAAAACAAAAACTAGAACTAGAACACTCCGCTAGAAACTCCATGAGCCACAGGGACACCAACTAGTTAACCAGACGTCTAGTAGTCTTCTGGAAACTCGGAGAAAGCACTATCATTTGTTACCTATCTGGGATTTTCCAAATATTGAAAATAATAAAACAAGCATAAGTACATCTCGTACTTAACTAGTATAACATGGGGTTTATGAGGCTAAAAAAGATAGATGTGGGTTGAACTGTAGTTTGTATTAGTTACTCATGGTTTTAGTAATGGTATAGCAACAAAGTTGTCATAAGCCCATGATAACCACATGATCAGGTAAACATGAATAACGAATAGCATAAACAAGTAAACATAATGATGAGTAGCATAGACAAATTAACAATTGTGATTAGCTATTCAATAAGGATTATAGGCCACTCGTAACCTTGAGCATGGTTGATATACCAGTTTTACACTCTGTAGAGGTCATACAACTTCACCCATGAGTTGTCTTTCCCATATACCTAGGTTAATTACTCCCAAAATACTTCCAAGGTGAGTAGCCAAGATACACTATGAAGTCTTTATAAGTATCATCTAACAAGTTATGGCTGCTAGGATCCCAATCGACAAGCAGATGTAGGAACCACCCTTTCAAATGGAACTTTAACTAAATCTAGCTATATTCATAAGAAATGAGGCTGTCCAATACCCGTCTCGTCAAACCCCTTTTGCGTCATAAATGTAACCTCTAACAAGCTAAAAAAGATCTTCATAATTGACTGAAGCCAGAGCTATGTTGCCCTTATGGTTGCACTATAAGTCCTAGGGTGATCACTTACGGATAAGTCCTTAAGGAGAGGAATCCTAAGCACTTGGAAAGTATCTAAGATACTCTAGCCCTCTTTTGGCATGTTGCTAAAAAATCATCTTTTATTCTTTATCACATTATTTATTAATCACGTTACTAGATCATGGTTGAAATTGAGCACTAGCTTACTATTGGTATTTCTTATGACTATTGGATAAATCCGCAAGCGCACAGATTATACCATTGTAGCACTTCACCTAGGAGTATTCCAAGGTATCGTAATTTATATTTTCCCAAGGGAAAGCTGGGCTAGAAATGATAATCAGAGAGAGATCCTAGGGAGCACCTTAACTTAGTACCAACTAGTATAGAGGGGTAAACGATATATGTGATAGGAAGGGGTTGATGAATGAAGAAGCTACGGTAAAAGATACTTAGAACGGACTAGATAGATTAGCTAGGTGGGAGCACAACGAGAAGAGTAAAGGGACTCCTAAGAAATTCACTCTACTTCAATATACTTAGCCAATTAACTAGTCTAAACACTATAGTTTGCCTCCTCAATAAAAGTATGCTAGGCGAGGGGAAAGATCAGTTGGAGGACAAAACTCCTACCAGACCGCGCCCTCTTCTTACGGGGGCCTTACCTTTTAAGAACTTGCCTAAGAACACGTGGTGGAATACAAAGACTAGACAAGGCTGTCACTCTCTTGCTAGCTACCACAAACAATCCATACAACAAGCGGTAACCAAGGATAAGATGATGTATAAGCACCACGCTTACACACAACTTACTACCTTGACTACGATTTATAATCAAAGCACCCTATGACAGGCAATGATCACGTACGGGAAAGGCCACAAGGATCACAGACTATGAATGTAAAGGCTATTAAAGAGCAAAAGCATATAGCAAGACTATATCTAGTATAGAAATGCTCAAAGTAAATACTAGGTAATGTAAAGAGAAAAGATATATATATTGATAAAGGTAAAGTCTTACAAAGAAGGAAAGATACAAGAGCTATACCAGACTTCCCAGAAGACAACTCCGGAAATCCCGAGCAAGCTCGACTCAACTCTAACTCCCACTCTAGACTAACTCCTAGAACAATTTAAGGAATAGAGCTTGTAGGCTTCTTCACCATCTGTAGAGAGGGGGTATGGTCCTCTATTTATAGTAGGGGGATGGAGTAGGGGCTACTCCAGCGCCACGTCAGCGATCTAGGGCCTTCCATTCTCCACCCTTGGATCAAACCGCCTTAGAACCGACCAAGGGGTGGATGGTGTGGATTTCCATCTCGTGGAAATGAGTATGGCGGTTGGAGGGACCCAACCGACCCTTAGAAGCAGTCAGCCGATCGTCCCTATGGCCAGTGGGCCCTCCTCTGGCCTCCTGGAGGTGGTCCCACTGGTTAGGGACCAAGTGGAGCCTGGTGGGCCTAGATGGGGGGTCAGTCGACTCCCCCTTGGGGTGTCTAGCCCACCTCGGTCTCCCAGCTGCTGGTCCCACTTGTCATTGAGGTTGTATGTTGATTCTGAGGTGGTTGTCACGTTTATCTCCTTGGTGTGGGCCCATGAATCCTTGTGCTTTGCTTGTGAGCCATTGAGAGAAAGCACAGAGTGATCCAAAGGTTGGAAATCACTCTGGAGTGCTTCTCTTGGATCATGGCCGAGAGTGGAGAGCTAGTGGGCCCATAGGGTGGTCGGCCGACCCCCTATGTGGGCCCCACTGGCTATCCTTTGCTCCATTTACTCATTCCTGCATTCAAACACTCATGGACATGTGGAACTAGTTATTTGATAAAATATGCCTATGAAGTGTTTGTTTATCCTTGATCCAGAGGTTGGTGGCATCATTTTAAGTGTATAAAAGTTGATCATAATTTCTGCCAACACTTACTACCCAATGCATGAATCCTAATAGGAAATAAGGTAAGGTCCAACTCTAGGGAATCATTATAACAACAAGTTAACACATACCATATGACTTTGATGATTAGGGTGAATAGGTAAACAAGGGTGATCCCATGTTATACTTGCGTTGTCTAATGAACTACTGCTTATCCTGGTTGGTTGTCAACAAATAACTCTTGATCACCGACGTAACACTCACCATCTATACTTGATCAGCATAGCAATATACAATCATCAGAGACTAATCATATAAAGAAAACGAGTCTTTGATTAGAACAATACACCAATAGTATGAAAAGTAGATAAAAGGTTTGTAAAACTAATCTACGTCTTGCTCCACACATACATACACAAGGATCATGATAACGGAGCTATAAAGGAGAAGTTATGAATTAAACAAGTTTTCCTTTAATACAATAATATATTTAATCTAACCTCAAATTTTAAAAGTTGAAAACGTGATTAATGTTGACATTTCTTAATGGCGTTATTAAGGTGAGTGAAGGACTGGAAACGACGACCAGAGGGGGGGGTGAATGGGAGCCAAATAAAAAATCCTTTCGGAAGATCTTGACCCTTGTCCCAAACACGTCCCAAAGAGAGAGCTAGGTTCACGACCCACAAGTGGGTGGATGTTCTAGGAGATATCCTAGGAACATAGCGGAACTAGTCTCGAGACCGGAGAAACAAACCGCAACAAGAACGGAGAAAAACAGCAACCAGAAAGGGGCTTCAGACCACTCAGACAGGACCTCCGGACCAATGGACAATGGTCCGGAGGGTAGTCCGAAGACTGGTCCGACGGACACCCTCTGCCTCTCCAAAGCACGCAGTGAGTACCTGACCTCCGGACCTGAAGCACCGGACTAGTCCGACACGGCTTTGGACCAAGGAGCAGAGGTCCGACTCTTTTCCCTGACCCAGCCAAAAACACGCAGAGCGCAACCTCGCTTCGGACGCTTGGTCCAATGCTACCATCGGACTAGGCAAAGTGGTCCGACGCATGGAGAAAAACAGCTAACCCCCTCGACGAGACCGTTGGACCAGTGACTGATAGTCCAGAGCCTCAAACAGGGTGGTCCAACGCGTGGTCCGACGCTCCCGAGCAGAAATGCTGCACCCCGCGAAAACCAAATCCACTCCACCAAATCTTACCAAAACTCAACCAAATGATCACCAACTGCAACCAAACTTTGTAGTCATGATCCTAGTACAGTTGGGGAGCTATCCCGAAGAAATCATTGCTCAATTTGGTTTAGAGCAAAGGGAGGAGAAGAGATTTGGGAAAAGGCTCAAGAAAGAAGAACTTGTTGACACAAAAAGCGTCAGGATCTGTGAACACCTCGGGCTATTACCCGAATTCGATATCCGAGGGCGTGCCAGTCGATTTGACCAGTTAATCGACAAGGACGATAACTAGAACAAGATTCAATCGAGACAACAGCGATACGCCCGGATGCCAAGATTGGGACTTGATCAGGATAACTAGAGCAGAGCTGAACGAGACAACAGCAATGCGCCCGGATATCAAAGCTCAGAGGTACTCCCACGCGGAACTTACAAGGATTTGACGGAGATCAAGGTGATGCAGCCCGTCGAAGCTTGAAGAACTCGTAGACAAACTAAGACTAATGCAAAAGGGTAAATTGCAGTAAAAGTAGAATAAGAGTAAATTGATTTGATTTTATTGGATTGATGTCTTTTACACGCAGCCCTTGGGCACATATTTATACGCCCGCATGGAGAGTTGTACAGAGACACGACCCGTACCTTTCCTAAAACAAACTCCTAACTTTAAGGAAACTAACTCGCGTAGGAGTCGGATAACAATATTATTTTCCTAAACAAACACACCCATTTTAAAGGAAAACAAACGACTCATGCAAGAGTCAGACTCAAACTACTATAATAATACTTGTATAAAATCTCCAGTTTCCTTATATCTTTGCTTCGATGAAAACTTTCCATTGCCAGACTGCTTCAATCCGCTATTTTCCTTCTTTTGCCACCATCAACTCCTTCACTGACGTCAACCGCCAAGTCATCATGTGCCCATCGGCATTCCATGCCCATCGGCAATCGGTATCGGCAACATCCCCTCATCGGCAATCGGCAACTTTGCAATCCTGGTGACCTGACTTCACCAATCAACCTCTATCGGCAAGAGCTATCTAGCTTTCATCGGCAACAAACTTACCCTTCTTACAATGCATTCCATCGGTAAACTTTTTCTGATGACTTCTTGATGCCGATAGAAAATGGCCACCGATTCACGCAAGTCTTAGCTCATTTGACATGTGCCGAAAAAACGGTGTTAGCACATGCCCCCCAATTTCGGAGTGTAGAATATTTTACGCGCCAAAATTTTCTCCACTGTAGCCGTTCCTTCCGAGATAACTGCACAACTTCCTCGATCCCGCGCGTAGAACTGCAATTTATTAATAAAACCCCTTGATCATAGCGCAAACAGTTGCAAATCTGACAATATCTCCTTGATTATTGCGCACATCCACCGCAGGCCTCTCCACATTCCTGCACAGTATGAACCGAAATCCCAAAATACCCCTGAGTAAGCTTATAAAAGTTACCAGGATCCAATCTGCCTTTTTACCCTAGGCCCACTTTCACTTTTTCGTCTGCCTTCGTCTTCAACCTCCGGCGGCGTCTCCGAAGAACACCTTCTCGAGCTCAAGCAATAGTGCCTTCCCCAAGCCCATCACGAACCGCAAGAACTCTCTCAGCTCTAATGGCGATTCAAGTCGACATCCCTAAGGTAAATCCACTTCCTCCTCATCCAATCTCCTGCTAGTTCCTTTCCCATATGAATCCATAATCTTCCCCTTTCCTTCTTTGATTCCTTCCTGTCTTTTCTTTTTGAAACCTAGGAACTGTACAACAAAGTAGTGATCCCTCTCGAGCAGTCCAGCTTCACCTGCTTAGGCCCAATGGGGAATCCTGATCCTAGTTACATGATCAACGCGGAAACCAACCGTATTCCTTTTAGATCTGAATGCTTTAGTTTAGGATTATGGAAGGACGCCTTCCAGTCATGGCCCAAGCCCACCAAAGGGTGGAAGAACTGGTACCTTAGGGTTGTTAGAACACAACAAGTTTACTAGTCAGAGCACAGTCTAGATCAGTGCATCAGGCTCTCCATTGCCGATATGGAGAAAAACGAGAACATGTTGATGGTGGCCTCCTACTTCTGGTCTGACACCACGAACGCCTTCCTATTCAGGCATGGACCAGCCACTCCCACACTTGCCGACGTGCATATGTTGACTGGTCTTGATGTCTCCTCTGCCGATACTTTCACTCTGTTCAATAGGAAAGCCGAGTATAAAGTGAACAGTCGGAATATCGGCGGCTAGACTGGCTATATCCAGGAGTAACAGAAGACTGGATCGGTAAACGAGAGGGAGCATGCCATCTTCCTGAATATGTGGCTAGAAAAATTCATCTTCTGTGACAGGGCAGTCGGACCTACCACCATGCATCTTCCGACAGCTGAACTCCTTGCCGATGGAACAAGACTTCCTCTAGGCAGATATCTTCTTGGATCGGTATACTGCCTTCTACACCAAGTATCCAAGAAGTTACTACTAGGCGAGGCCATCGGCAACCTCGGGGGTCCCTGGTGGTTCATCAACATGTGGCTGAACGCACACATGTACAAAGTCCTTCAGTTTGACTTATTCGCTCAACAATTCCCAAGGGACATATCGGAAGATTACAAATATAAGGATGATGAATCGGCAACTTGCCCTCCACTAAACTTCGGAGAGGCCGTCATAGTGCTGCCAGGGACCGATGCCGATGCAGAGCAGTTTGGCCTATTCTTCCAGAAATTTTACAACGGAATCCCTGCTTTGGAACGGCTCTGGTGGCCATACATTGACGAGGACAACCGATTTCCGCTGCTGTTCAACCTTACCGATGGGAATGTGCCTCAAAATCAAATAATCATGAAGGCCAGTATTGTTCCCCAAGCTATCCCAGTCAATATCTTTGGAACTGGGAAGAATGCCCCTCCATCCTTCGAGTTCTACTACCCATCAGCGGCGGCAAGACAACTGGCATTTGGCCAACTGCAGATCAAGCTTTGCTACTCCAAGGTGGTAAAACCAAGGCAGACCATCTCTAGTGCCATAGACTGGAACATAATCGTCAATCTTCCTCCTAATGCCGATACATCAGACATTGATCTGTCTTCCTGGGCACCAACATCCTTCATCACAAATGAATCCAAATTCTGGTGGCAAGAATGGAGATATCAACTATTTGCCAAGTCATCACACTACTATCGGAATATAATTGACGTCAATCACGTCATTCCCGATGATGCAGTAAGTTTTTCATTCCGATGCATTCCTCATTACTTTACTCTTATCATCGGCATCTGACCCCCTTACGCTTAACAGGTTGATGATCCAATTCCCAAGATGAGCAGAAGTGGCAAGCCTTTTAATCTCCGAATGATGAATCCTATATCATTCATCGGCAACAATGCCCCCACACTAGCTGCTTTCACTCCTCAGAAGGTACCCAAATCGACGCCTATAAAAACCAAGGCTACATCGGCTGCTGCTGCCTTAACACGGGTTTTTTCAGTAAACTCATCTTCACTCATACCGATCACATATTGTTTCATCGGCAACATTTTATTTTACGTGACTTGCACCAAATATTTTCAGGCAATGAGGTCATCGACAGTTGCTCCCAACACACAAGCATCTCCAAGTCCTGCTGCCGATGCCCCCAATCCTCATCGAAACGGGCTGGATCTCCCACTGCCGCACAAAGGAAGAAAAGGCGCCTGAGATTGGCTACTTCATCCTCACCATCGACTCTAGTCTCATCACCAACCGCCGACGCGCCAACGGCAAAACCATCATCGGCTCCTATCCCTGATCATCCGCTGGACGACATCCCCGATCAGGAGATAACACCACCTGCTGCAACAGCGGAGGCGACATCGGCATCGGCACCTTCACCAGCCGAAATCCCCGATGAGAGAACGGTGTCGCCACCACGGGAGCCAGCTACTACATTGGAAACAACGCTAGCAACACCACCAGCACCAACGACATCAACTGCTTCCCCAACAGAAGCTCACTCATCGGCAACTGCTGCCGATCTCCAGGATGAGGCTGGACCATCCGACATGCCAAGTCCTAGGCAAGAAATTCTCTTCAAGATGGTAAGTCGGTTACCTAAAAATTCATAGTTTAATCTTATGATTGGCGCATTTTAACTTCTTCTTTTTTAGGCCCAAGACTCCCCAGACAGTTGATTCTCCTTCGGTGTCAACCCTCAGGACGAAGATGAGCACCAAGAAGGCCCCGCTTGAGCAGACAGCCTATTCTCCTTCGCTATCAACATTCCCGATGAGGATGAGGACGAAGAGAGTTCTGCTCAAGCTCTATCGGCAGAGGTCAAATCCAAACTCGAAGCACTGCTTTCCTTGCTGCAACAAGATACATCCCAGCTCGTCCAGGATTCAATTGCAGCAAGGGCAACTTTCTAGGATATCCAAGGCCACCTCCCTGCCGATACAGAAGAAACACTCTTCCAGGCAACTTTCCTTGATAGCAAGCTACTCCAATACCAGAGGCTCTCCCGTCGTATAGCCGATAGGACTGCCCGATCCCAGATTGAGGAAGATAAGCTCAAGTTTAAAAGTATTGCCGACGAAAAGCACAAGAGCATCGGCCAAGCAGAAGTCTCCAGCACCAATCTCGAGCAAGAAATTACTCAGCTATCGGCAAGGGGAGAAGAGCTATTGGCTGAGTTGAGAAAGGTCGACGAAGCTCTAAGCACAGCCAATCGGAAGAAAACCCAACTGTACGACACCATCAGGGTCTTGCGGCAAGAAAGAGACCAGAACACCCGACAAGCCATTCTACGGAAGAAGAAGATCAAACCGGTCGAGGGCTCTGCCGATGCCGACGCCAAGGAGATGGATGAGATAGAGCAAATTCGCCTGCGTGCGATATTAGCCATCCAATCCCTGCTGTAATTTATTCACTGTATCGGCTACTGTAACATTGATACTTGATTTTGCTCTGTAATATAATGTCAGTTCGCTTTTACCGATGTATTATAACTCTCTTTCATCAACATTCAAACGAGAACACTATGCGTCTATCCAAATACTAGGGTAATATTTCTTTAAGTATTTCCCGTTGATTGCTCTGGAAAATGCAACTCCTTCGAGAGTTTCTAAAATATAAGCATTGCCAGGAGCAGACTGCTTTATCCGATAAGGACCTTCCCAATTAGGAGACCATTTTCCAAATATAGAACTCTTAGTCCCGATCGGTAAAATCAACTTCCAAACCAAATCACCATCGACAAATTCCTTTACCTTCACTTTCTTGTCATACCATCTGGCAACTCTCTTCTTATTCTCCTCAATGCTGATCAATGCCTTCAACCGATGACCTGCTAAATCCTCTAACTCATCTTTCATCAGAGTAGCATAATCATCGGTCGTCAATTGATCTTGAAAAGATAAACGCCTAGAGCCAGTTTTAATTTCCCAAGGTAGGACAACATCGTGTCCATAGCCCAACTGATACGGCGAGACTTTGGTTGCACCATGACAAGCCATCCGATATGACCATAAGGCTTCATTTAACACCACATGTCACCTTCTAGGGTTTTCTTCAATCTTGCGTTTTATAAGCTTGATAACTCCCTTATTAGTTGCTTCAGCCTGACCATTAGCCTGGGCATAATAAGGAGAAGAGTTTAATACCTTGAACCCCATACTAGCAGCAAATTCATCAAACTCTCCCGATGTGAACATGGTTCCTTGATTGGTAGTAATAGTCTGAGGAATACCGAATCGGTAAAGAATGTGTTCTTTAACAAAATCCACCATGTTTGCCGATGTCACCTTCTTCAAAGGAATCGCCTCAACCCATTTAGTGAAGTAATCGGTAGCAACAAGTATAAACTTATGTCCCTTATTCAATGGCGGATAAATTTGGCCGATGAGATCAATAGCCCATCCTCTGAACGGCCAAGGCTTGATTATAGGATTAATTGCCGATGCAGGTGCCCTCTGTACATTACCAAACTTTTGACAATCCTCGCATCCTTTGAAATAGTTGAAGCAATCTTCGAGGATTGTCGGCCAATAATATCCATCCCGCCTAATCATCCACTTCATCTTGAATTCTGATTGATGCGCTCCACACACACCTTCATGGATTTCACCCATCAACTCCTTTGATTCCTTTTGATTAAGGCATCTGAGCAAAACTCCATCAATCGTCCGATAATACAATTCATCGTCAAGGAGCACATACTTAGCGGCTTGGAACCTTAGACGCCTTTCAACTTTCTTGGACGGATCCCTTAAGTAATCGGCAATCTCACTTTTCCAGTCATCGGCAACCATTACCGATGTCATGACTTCTTGAATCGGCTGATATCCTGAAGCATTCTGTGCTAACCGATTGGCCTCTTCGTTATGCAATCTAGGAATATGTTCAAGGCGGTATTCTTTGAATTCTTTCAACAACTGCAAACACTTTCCATGGGCTGCAATTAAAGCTTCACTTCGGCATTCATACGTCCCAATCAATTGGTTGATCACCAACATAGAATCACCAAAGATTTCAACAGCATCGGCGCGTACTTCCCTGAGTAATTCCAACCCCTTAAGTAAAGCCTGGTACTCAGCCTGATTGTTTGTTGAAGTAGCAACAATCGGCAACGAAATTTCATACTTCCTCCCTCGGGGTGAAATCAAGAGAATACCGATACCTGCTCCGTCTTTGCACGTAGACCCATCAAAGAATAAAGTCCAAGGAGCAATCTCCACAGAGCTTACCACATTGCAATGCTGAGTAACAAAATCGGCCATCACTTGACCTTTAACTGCCTTAGCCGATTCATACCTTAAATCAAACTCTGAAAGTGCCAGAATCCATTTGCCGATTCTTCCATTTAATATCGGCATCGACAACATATACTTAACTACATCATCTTTGTAGATAACAGTGCATTCAGCCGACAACAAATAATGCCTCAATTTTATGCAAGAGAAATACAAACATAAGCATAATCTCTCTATGGCCGAATACCTGGTTTCGGCATCCACCAATCTCCTGCTCAGATAATATATCACACGTTCCTTTCCTTCAAATTCTTGAATTAAAGCCGATCTGATAACACTATCATCGGCAGACAAATACAACCTGAAAGGCTTCCCATGCTGAGGTGGAACCAAGACTGGAGGGTTTACCAGATATTTCTTGATCTCCTCCAAGGCTAACTGTTGTTCTTCTTTCCATGTAAACTCTTGATCGGCTTTCAGCTTTAACAATGAACTAAAAGATTTAATCTTACCAGACAAGTTGGATATAAATCTTCTAATGAAATTAATCTTGCCGATCAAAGATTGCATCTTAGTCTTGTTTGCAGGAGCAACCACCTTGTTAATTGCATCAATGGATTTCCTACCGATCTCGATGCCTCTTTGATGCACCATGAAACCCAGAAATTGACCTGCCGATACGCCAAACGCACACTTGTTAGGATTCATCTTTAACCCATGCTCCCTTGTGCATCCCAATATTTTTTGCAAATCGGCAAGATGCTTCTCAAAATTTCCAGACTTAATCACCACATCATCAATATAGATTTCGACTATTATGCCGATATACTTATGAAAGATGAAATTCATTGCTCTCTGATAAGTAGCACCGGCATTCTTCAAACCAAAAGTCATGACAACCCATTCAAATAAACCGACATGACCTGGACATCTGAAAGCAGTTTTGGATATGTCTTCTTCAGCCATGAATATTTGATTATATCCAGCATTGCCATCCATGAAGCTAATGATTTGATGTCCAGCAGCAACATCAATCAGTAGATCGGCAACGGGCATTAGATAACCATCCATCGGCGTAGTCTTGTTGAGATTCCTGAAATCAATACAAACACGAAGTTTTCCATTCTTTTTATACACATGAACCACATTAGAAATCCATTCGGCGTATCGGCATTGCCGAATGAATCTAGCTTCGATTAACTTTATAATCTCAGCCTTGATGTCGAGTAGAATAGTAGGATTGCATCGGTGCATAGGTTGCCGATGTGGTTGGAAACCAGACTTGATGGGTAACCGATGTTCAACTATCGATCGGTCTAAACCAGGCATCTCTGTATAATCCCAAGCAAAACAATCTTTATATTCTTTTAATAAATCAGTTAACTACTGTTTACATTGGGAATCTAACTTACCACTAATAAAAGTAGGCCTAGGTTCACTACCATTGCCGATGTCGACCTCAAGTAAATCATCGGCGGATGTGAAGCCCTGCCCCAGTTTTCCGTCGTCAGCGAACCGATCCATTAAAACTCTTCTTTAGGACCGACTGCTTGGATCGGTTTAATGCGGTAATCGGCAACTTTGAAGAAATCCGTACCCCAAGCTTCACCTGATATGCATCTGGTTTGCTCATAAGATTCCGATTCTGCCGACGCAACAATTGATGGGGTCTCACTGCAGACGACTTCAATCTTGTCTCCGATCCATTGTACAAGGCTTTGATGCATGGTGGAAGGAATACAGCAATTGGCGTGGATCTAATCCCTTCCTAGTAGCAAGTTGTAGGTGCCTTTGCCACTAATTACAAAAAATGTCGTCGACAAAATTTTACTGCCGATGGTTAAGTCAACACATATGGCTCCTATAGCTGTCGACACATTGCCTTCAAAGTCATTGAGCTTCATGTCCGTTTTGACCAAGTCTTGGTCGCCTTTTCCAAGCTTCCTGAACATGACATATGACATTATGTTTATCGACGGGCCACCATCCACCAACATCTTGGTCACGGGCTGCCCATCCACTTTGCCTTTAACAAACAGAGCCCTCAAATGTTGCCTTTCATCATCGGCAGGCTTCTCAAAGACGGCTGTCATCAGATCCAACACCAATTGTGCCATCTCAACAGTCTCTTCATCATCACTGGCGGGTGCCATGAACTCCATCGGCAATATGACGACCATATTAAATTTCTGCCGATGGATCCCTACCCTTGCGCTTTGGCCTCCAATGCTTTTCCCTTGCAGGACCTTAATCGTCACATAAGTCATTTCGGCGCTCGCGCTGGATTCTTCTTTTTTGAGTCTTTGTCAGACCTTTGGGACACCACTGAGGAAGCTTAGTTTTCCAGACAAACTGGTGCTGCTTTCCACTGCTTGCATCGGTACTTCTTCCGATGTTGGGATCTCTGGAGAATATTTCTTCGTCAGGCACTCTTGCATTGGCCATCTCCTCCAGCTCCTCTTGATCAACACGTCTGCCAAGCCTGTTTTGGGCACTCAGTTTGCCCCCCAGTCGATCATGCGCCGACCTCTTCTCTCTAAGCGGCTTGGCATACCTGGATGCCCGATCATCAAAACAAGGCTTCTTACCTGACCGATCGGCGGTGTAGTACCCATTGCATTCAAGACAATTATTGGCAGTAGGCAGCTTGATCCCTTCTTCCGAACAGTGAACGAAGAAGGGACACTTCCAGTGGTCTTTATGTCGAAGCCATTCCTGGTGCTCTTCTTCCTCTTGCCGATATCGTTCTTCACATGATTGCCAATAGTCTCGCCTTGACTGCTTGTGCGTGATTACAACACCAGGAGCCCTTCTGGCACTGCCACCTCCATCGGCAACCTTCTTGCCCTTTCTGTCATCGGCAAACCTCCTTTCGTCATGATCAGTTACTTGATGGTTGGGGTCTACCGATGCACTCTTCCTGGCAGCTTCCGATGTCAGCACTTTGGTTTTTCCACTAGTTTCCACCATATTATTTGGAAATGGGTGCTGATCAATCTTCATCTGTTTCTGGACCTTAGACTTTTTCAAACTTGATTCATCCAGATTCAATCTTTGACTGCAACTGCTGCCTGAATACTTTGCAGTCATTGGTACTGTGCGAAGTTGCATTATGCCACTTGCAGTACTTGATCTTCTTGAGCTCTTCAGCCGATGGAATTACTTGATTAGGTGCCAACTTGATCTGCCCTTCTTGAAGTAACAAGTCAAACATCCTATCGGCCTTGGTAATATCAAAGGTGAATCTTTCAGCCTCTTTCTGGCCGAACGGACAAGACACAGACTTCTTATCCTTCACCCACTCGGCCGCACCGATGTTCAGCTCTTCATCTGACTCAGAATCTTCTTGCCCAACGAAAGTCACCTTTTTATTCCAAGTCTTCCTGTGTTCAAAGGTTTTGACATCTTGATCGGCAATCCTTTGCACCAGATGACTTAGGCTTTCAAACTCCTGAGACGCATATTTGTCCTTGATGTGCGGCAGTAATCCTTGGAAGGCCAAATCTGCTAGTTGCCGATCATCAAGAACTAGGCTGTAACATTTATTTTTCATGTCCTGCAGCCTCTGAACAAAGTTCTCTACCGATTCGTCATTGCGTTGCCTCAGTTTGACCAGATCGGTAAGCTTCTTCTCATGTATGCCAGCGAAGAAGTATTTATGAAATTGCCTCTCTAGATCGGCCCATGTGATTACAGAATTTGGAGGCAGCGATATGAACCATGTGAATGCCGACACAGACAATGATGAAGAGAACAATCTCACCCTCAATTCTTCCCTGCTGGCAGCTTCTCCGCACTGGATAATGAAGCGATTAATATGCTCCAACGTTGATGTGTCATCTTGGCCGGAGAACTTGGTAAAATCAGGCACTTTGTACCGATTTGGGAGAGGAATCAAGTCATACGCTGGAGGATACGGAGTCCGATAAGAGTATGTATTGACTTTGGGTTTAATGCCGAATTGTTCTTTCATAACCTCGGCGATCCTATCGGTCCAATATGCGTCCTGCTCTCGCCGACTCATTGGCTGGTTGTTGACTGGTGGAGCCGGCTTATGTGCCTCTTGAAGATGATGCGGAGTAGTCACGGGCGCAGCACCAGTCATTTGAACACTATGCATCGGTTGATTTACCGATGGATAGTTTTGCACACTTGGCAGATTAGGTTGAGTCATCGTATTCATTGGTTGTTGTATCGATGGTCCGCTCTGAGTGTTAGCTGGGCCTCCATAATGATACATTGACACACCAGGCTGTTGAGCTGGCGGCTGGTTAGCCCATCCAGGATTATAAATCATCGGCATATGACTTACCGATGGCTGATAGCTAACTGGAGTGTGCTGCTCTTGTATCCTGGAGCAATCAATCATCAGATTACCTTGGGGAACTAGCACTCCGACTTGAGGATTTGCAACCATAGGTTGGCTTCCAGCTATTGTAGCATGTTGCATCGGCATAGGGCTTGCCGATGGTGACATCAGAGGTATTTTAGGAATCACTTGAAAGTCTTCTGATGGCACTTGCACAGTCGGAGAGGACGCAGAGTAATGCATCATAGGGGCCATCGGCTGTGATTGCGTTGTCGACGCCATAGAGCCCTTCCAAGCTGAGCTATCTCCCTGCACCAGATTAAAACCAGCAGATGGATTTGGAGGCATACCGTATCCCCACCAGTTAGTGGGAGCTGATTGACTCTAGATAGCAGGTCCTGAAATTGCTGACGCCACTGGATCTGCGTTGAGCTTGGTGACGCTGCCAGGGTTTGGCCTTGGCGGTGTAGCCACATCGGCAGACGGTTCCACAAGAGTGGAAGACGCCATTGGGGCTGCCGATGGGATTACAGATGCCGATCCAAGTTGATGATACGCTGGACCAACATATTGAGGTGCATGTCCTTCTTTGAATGATTGCATAACAACATTGTAGACAGCATTGGACAGCACGCTGGAGTGTCTAATTAATGCTTGACTCAAAGAAGAATTAACCATCTCTTGTAACTTACCAGGATTGGCATCGTACGTGACCTGCCGTGGCAACGGCGGATCTTGCTTCTGAATTGCTTCGCCGCTCCTGCTTAGGCTGAAGGATTTGAGATATAACTGCTTGTACTCCTCCATAGCCCGCTCCATGGCCAGCTTCTGATCATCCTTTAGATCGGCCTCGGAGACTTCAATGACGTTCCTCTGGTTAACGTCGGCGTTATCACCCATGATAGATGTATAATTTATATAATCGGGTCCCACCGGGTGTGCCAAAAGAGGCGTTGACACAAAAAGGGTCAGAATCTGTGAACACCTCGGGCTATTACCCGAATTCGATATCCGAGGGCGTGCCAGTCGATTTGACCAGTTAATCGACAAGGACGATAACTAGAACAAGATTCAATCGAGACAACGGCGATACGCCCGGATGCCAAGATCGGGACTTGATCAGGATAACTAGAGCAGAGCTGAACGAGACAACAGCGATGCGCCTGGATATCAAAGCTCAGAGGTACTCCCACGCGGAACTTACAAGGATTTGACGGAGATCAAGGTGATGCAGCCCGTCGAAGCTTGAAGAACTCGTAGACAAACTAAGACTAATGCAAAAGCGTAAATTGTAGTAAAAGTAGAATAAGAGTAAATTGATTTGATTTTTATTGGATTGATGTCTTTTACACGCAGCCCTTGGGCACATATTTATACGCCCGCATGGAGAGTTGTACAGAGACACGACCCGTACCTTTCCTAAAACAAACTCCTAACTTTAAGGAAACTAACTCGCGTAGGAGTCGGATAACAATATTATTTTCCTAAACAAACACACCCATTTTAAAGGAAAACAAACGACTCATGCAAGAGTCAGACTCAAACTACTATAATAATACTTGTATAAAATCTCCAGTTTCCTTATATCTTTGCTTCGATGAAACTTTCCATTGCCAGACTGCTTCAATCCGCTATTTTCCTTCTTTTGCCACCATCAACTCCTTCACTGACGTCAACCGCCAAGTCATCATGTGCCCATCGGCATTCCATGCCCATCGGCAATCGGTATCGGCAACATCCCCTCATCGGCAATCGGCAACTTTGCAATCCTGGTGACCTGACTTCACCAATCAACCTCTATCGGCAAGAGCTATCCAGCTTTCATCGGCAACAAACTTACCCTTCTTACAATGCATTCCCATCGGTAAACTTTTTCCGATGACTTCTTGATGCCGATAGAAAATGGCCACCGATTCACGCAAGTCTTAGCTCATTTGACATGTGCCGAAAAAATGGTGTCAACAGAACTCCACAAAGAAATCGCCCGATTTATGTACTCTTGAGGTTTGAGGAGAAACTCTTCAGTGCAAAGATGCTCCTCATGATTACGAACAACTTGGTTCAAACGGATTTGCAAGAGCTACTCCCTACAAAGAGAAATCATCTCAGGAACAAAGAGGGAGCAAAGGCAAAACGTGAAGAACACAAGCAAAACGGGGACAAGATCAAGAAATTGAATCCACCATGGCTTACGGAGGTTACGACCTCTGATTCCTTGCAACAAACTCAAGTTCTTACAGAGGTTGGTGAAATCAACCTAGGGATCTCATGAACTAGAGAGAGGGTAGAGAGAGAGAGAGATTTGGGGCAAATGATTAGGATTCAAGAGATAGGATGAGGATACCCCTTCATCCCCTATTTGATGGGGCTTTGGCTATTTCCCAAAGACCCCCTAGATACATGAGTGAACTGTCACACCCGGTTTTAAGAACAAAACCAGATATATCCTATATGTGAGCCAAGGAAGTCAAATCCCACATATAGTCACAGAAAAAGGTAATATCAAAAGACAATACTTAAGTATATAACATTTATGGTCAAAGGAATAACCTTGAGAGAGCAAACAACGGTAAGACACTCCGAACTTCAGGCGAAGACTCCACTCCACAAGGACCAACTGACTGGTTGATCACAAGCCTATCTCTTCCAACTCTTACAAACTGGTACCCATCCGGGATTTTTATCCAAGAATTGAAAAGAAAAGACAAGCGTAAGTACTTTCGTACTCAACAAGAATACATGGGGTTCATGAGGCTCAAAAAGGTATGACACTGGTTTAACTGCATAAGCTTTTATGTTGTCACAATTTTAGCATTATAGTAGCATCAATGTTATCAATAGCCCAATAACCATATGATCAAGTTAACAGGATGTAATGCTTATATGAACGGTAACAATAACAAATCACCGATAACAACTGATGAGCCATGACATAAGAACATCACATAGCAAGGAGCCCAAACCACTCGTAACCGTGAGCACGACTATCATGATAGTTTTCAACTCTGCGCAGAGGTGTACATCTTTACACATAAGTCGTGAATTGCCCTTTCTCCCGAGGTAGCTAGTCTCTTACCCACTTCCAAGGTGGGCCGGCAGGGTTCATTACGAGACCTTTCACAAGTTCCACTAGAAAGTAACAACCCGCTACAAGTTCCCTCAACGAGATCCCAGAAGTCACTGCAGCGCCTTCCAAACATCTCAGAGCACTTCTTGCGCCCTCTCAGGTAAGTTGCCACAAACTAGCAAAATCCTAATACTGAGTCAAGCCAGAGCCCATTAGCTTATGGTAGTACTGTTTTCTCGGGGTAATCTCTTACAGAAATATCCCTATGAGTGAGAACACAGGTGTGAGTTCCTGATGTTCCACCTATGATCCACGTTGCTAAAAAGTCATCTTTTATTGTCAATTCACATATTCATTAATCAAGTTTACCTGATCATAGTTATTCTTAAAGAGCACTAACTTGATCTACCCAAATGCATAAATACCCAGGGTAACAAGGTATAAGGTACAAAACTAGGGTAATCCTTACAGGGTAACAAGGAAACACATGCATATGATTAATCAGTGATTATCATGAATAGGACAACAAGGATAATCCCATGTAACACTTGCCTTAAAAGCTTAGATCCTTTGCCCAACTACTTCTCAACTGCAGACGACTTCTTCTTCTTGATCTCCAACGTAAACTCACCGATTGGACAACAATTACCAAATCACCACACAAGCAGCTGGAAAAACATACATAGCATACAAACATGGCTAAATTAGAACAATACACCAATCAATGAAAAGGATTTAAAAAGAGAACTACGCAACTCTACGATCACACAGTCGCGAAGAACACACTAAATGGAGCTACGATGATCGAGATACAACTAACGGAAGATTTGCTTTTATAAAAGAGAACCAAAAGCTTTATCAATTTTATAACTATATAAAAGAGTGTATAAAGTGTTTCCAGGAAACACCTTGATTAGATTAGGTCAAAATTGTATTTGGATCTTGAAAACAAAAAGAGAAAGCATCGACATTTTATGTGTAAAACAAGTTGCAAAGTGGTTAATCTAGTTAGGGTTTGAACTCATGAAAATACGGAGCTATTAACATGGTATTAAAGATCACTAATAAAAAGGTTACGCTAATACGAAGCCAACGCAACTTGAACGGAACGAAACGGATTTGAAACGGAGGAGATATGATTTAAACAAGATTTTGAAAAGGGCAGGTTAAAGCATTAACAAATTAATTAACTTTGATTTTCAAAAGTAATTAACATAGATGAAATCTATACTACTAGATAGATTATGAAATTACGTAGCTAACGCAACTTGTTTGGGTCAAATCGGAGTTAAAACGGGGAAATTATAAGCATTTGAATGAGGGTGACAGTTTTGTAAAAAGAGAAAAACGTATTAAGGTCTACCCGAGAAGATTTACGTTTTCCAAAACGAGAAAGCGTAACCCAGAGAATATGCCAAGGGATCTGCGGTGGGAGCTGATGGGCGCCACATGGCCGGTGCGGATTGGTTCGGTGCACCACGCGGTTGTGGACCGCGCTGACGTGCGCGAGAGGTCTGCGGTCCACGGGTTGACGGTGGAGCGAGGGCGTACCCCTTCGGGGGATCTAATCCGAGTCGTCCATGCAGGATCGGACGGCTAGGAACAGAAGGGGAGGAAGAGAGCGGGCGTGAGGTCGCCGGGGCGGCGCTCCCGCGGTGGCGCCATGGCCGGGACGCGGCGGCGCAAGCCAAACCATGGCTACGGGGCACTATTCGCAACGCGGAAGGGTCGGGGAGAGAGAGGAGGCGATGGCGAGCACGCCTGGGGCACTGGTTGAAACTGAGGGGGGGTCCAGAGGGGCGATCCACGCACGGTGGCGGCGCGACGGCCGAGAGGGGAGAGTCTGCCTTTTTCTTTTTATTTTGAAAATCCAAACACATTTTCAAACTCACATTTGAAACTTCGTTTGAATTTTGAAATAGAGTCACTCAAATAAAAACCAAAATGCAAGGCATGAATGATCAAACATGTTTCTACCAAAAGGAACTTTTAATTTCATAAAAAGTTTTTATTTGCTATGATTTCATGAGCACCAAATTTCAAAAAAAATCATTTTATTTCTATTTTCCATAAAGTAAATTTTAGGGTGTTACATGAACTACCTAGCCTAAGCATTGCAGTCCAAGATCCGGAAAATATCTCCCGCATTTTGAATGGACGGCCCCGCTTCCTGCCAGGAGTTGTCGTCGCCTCGACACAACTTCCAGGATTCCGCCATGTGCCGTCCCCGCTTCCTCGGAAGCTCCGCCTAGGTTTTGAGGCCCAAACCCAGGAAACCCGCCACCGGTAGCTTTGGGCTCAACTACCGAACCCCGAGTTTTGAGGCCCAAACATGGAAACCGTCCTCAGATGGTTTTGAGGCCCAAACCACCAAACCGCTCGACTCGAGCCACCTTGTCCTCGCCCGGTCGGACTCCGAGTCCCATGAGCCTCCGCTTGACCCGCTCGTCCGCCGTCTTGACTTGGTCAACTCGGTCTACCTCCATGTCTTTTCGCACTCGCCGGCGCCATGTACTAGCCACCATAGCTAGTCCGCCGGCGCCCATGGTCCCTCCGTCCGAGCCTCGCTTCCGCCCGTCACCGCTCTCAGTCCATCGGCACGGCAAGCCTCTAGTCGACCTTCTCCACTCCATTGACCACTGTCACTAGGCATAGGACCTGCACACCACAAGCCGATAGACAAGCACACATTTGCTTTCGCAAAGTGTTAGTGTAAGCCACTCAAACTGAAACACTCAAGTGTTGGGCAATCACTCATCACAAAACTGAACGTCCATGGGTACTTATCAACCATTTGTTCGCAATCTCCCCCTTGATGAGTGCATTGTCAACACAAGTGTATTTCAGATTTGAGCCACAAGGTAAAGCTTTCCAAATGACCAAAAAGCTAACAAAGCCAAAACGGGGTCACTTGAGAGAAGCAAAACGAGTCCAAAGCTTGGTTCCCAAAGACATGACCAACGGCTCGACGCAACCATGCAAATCAAAGCTAGCCCTCAAGAAGAGGCAGAAACGGGCTCAACACTGCTAGCAAGTCCAAGAACCAATCACAACTCTCAAAGGTTAGAAAACCAATTGAAACCTCAAGGGAGCTCAAAAGATACCAATTAAAACACCTAAAGCTCAAGAAGCAATCGAAACCTATCAGAATCAAACAAGACACGCTAGACCCTCCAGAAGAGGCAAAGGCTCAACACATCTAGTAGAAGCTCCCCCTGGGAACATGCACACTCAAGATACTAAGAAAGGGTGAAGAGAGCCAAGTAAAAAGAGATACCAATTGAGAGACCAAAGCTCACAAAGCCACAATTTCCAGTTTCTCCCCCTTGACTAATGCAACTATGAAAATGCACCATTTTCTCCCCCTTGGTTGAATATGAATGAAATGCACATTTCTCCCCCTTGTTGACACATGTAGCTCATCAAAGCTCAAAACTCGAGATTTCGGCCACAAATGCCATGAAATGCAAAATGAGTGCAACAAGCTTCATACATAGAGCTAAGACAATGAATAGATGCTCTAAGTGATGTGATCCTGTGAGAATAGGAAAAGCTCTACGTGCCCAACAAAGACTCAAGTTGAGCTTAAGATCACTTTAGAAGCTATTTTAGAGAGCATATCATGTGAGAGCAGAGAAAGGGTATCACCTCCTAGAGACAACTAGACATGGCAAACAAGATAGGATCTATCTCAAAGCAATCTCATGTATAGCAAGTAGAACTATCCCTAGCAAAGTCCATATAACAAGCCAATGACCCAACTGAAAGAATTTTTCAATTTTCAGAGTTTTGCAGCAAATTTTAGTTTTAGGCACATTTCATGTTGTATGCGAGTGGTTGTAATCAAGGTGATGCCACTTACCAACCGGGCGAAGTCAAAGGACTTGACACACCAGTTTCGGTCATACACGGCACCACTCAAGTTCAACCCATATGGGAAGCAATCTCGAACACATGATGAAGTGCTCAGAATGCAGAACCAACTCGATCTTTCCAATTCACAATTCAGAGAGCAATTTCATTTTAGATCAATTTAATCATGGTGCTCAACGGAAGTGAATGAAACAATGAAGAGCCATAGTTACAAGCTATATACAAGGCAGCCAAGAAGGATTTTCAAAAGCCTACACATGCTAGTGCCATTTCAGAGGTGACATGGGGAGTTAAATTCAGTTTTAAAGCTTTTCTAACTTAGCTCTATTGCATATCAAGAGATCAAAGAGAGTCTAAGTTAGGCAACACCATAGACACATAAAGCACCTCAAACAGAGCATAGATTCATTATATCGGCTATAGGTATGAAGCTTAAAATGAACTAGGTCACAAATGCCAATGAGATGCAAAATGCAATGACACTAATTGAAAGCTACACACACAAAAAGAAAGAAAAAGAAAAGTCAAATAAAAACCAAAAAGAACTATAATACACAAAGAGCTTCCCTCAACTAAAAAGGGAAGCAAACACCCAACTCGCCCCGAAGGCGCGAAAATGCAGCTTGATCCAAAGGTTTTGTGAGAATGTCTGCAAGCTGGTTTTGGGTCTCGACATGCCGGAGGTCAATGTCGTCCTTCTCGTAGTGATCACGCAAGAAGTGAAAATGGACCTCAATGTGCTTGGTTTTAGAGTGAAGCACAGGAGTTTTGGCCACACTAATTGCACTCGTGCTATCGCAAAGCAGAGGCACCTTAGTAAGCACAAGACCAAAGTCTTTCAAAGTGACAATCATCCAAATCAACTGCAAGCAACAGCTAGCCACGACAACGTACTCAGCTTCGCACGTCGACTGTGCCACGCTAGACTATTTGCGAGAAGACCAAGACACCAAAGAAGACACGAGAAACTAGCAAGTCCCAGAAGTGGACTTCCGATCAAGATGACATCCGGCAAAGTCGGCATCAGAATAACCACAAAGCTTAAGAGAGGAAGAGGTGGAAAACCAAAGTCCAAATTTGGGAGTGAAGCGCAAGTACCTCATGATGCGTTTCACCGCCTACTTGTGCGAAGTCCGTGGGGACGCCTGAAAGCGAGCACAGAAGCAGACAGCGAACTGAATGTCCGGCCGGGTGGCCGTCAGGTACAAGAGCGACACGATCATGCTTCTGTACTCCGTTTGGTCCACCGCCTCTCCTTCCTCGTCCGCATCCAAGGTAGTAGTAGTCAACATGGGAATCGAAAGAGGCTTTGCCTCACCCATGTCAAACTTCTTCAAGATATGTTTCGTGTACTTGCCTTGGTGCACAAACGTCCCTTCCCGGGTTTGCTTGATTTGCAACCCGAGAAAGAAAGTCAACTCTCCCATCATGCTCATCTCAAATTCCCTGCTCATAAGATCTGCAAACTTGGCAACAAGAGCATGAGAAGAACCACCAAAGATGATATCATCCACGTATATTTGGACTAGGAGAGTGTCTTTGCCTTGCTTGAGGAGAAACAACGTCTTATCTACCGATCCCATTTTAAAACCCTTAGCTAGCAAGAAGGTTCGCAATCTATCATACCATGCTCTAGGGACTTGTTTCAAACCATACAAAACTTTGTGAAGTTTAAAAACATGGTTTGGAAACTTGGGATTTTCGAAGCCGGGAGGTTGTTTAACATAAAATTCCTCCTCTATGTAGCCGTTTGAGAAAGCACTTTTAACGTCCATTTGAAAAAGTTTAAAACCCTTAGAAGCCGCAAAAGCTAGAAGGATTCTAATGACTTCTAAAGGAGCTACGGGAGCAAAGGTTTCCTCATATTCTATTCCCTCCTTTTGACAAAAGCCTTGAGCTACCAACCTAGCCTTGTTGCGCACTACCACCCCATCTTCACTTTGTTTATTTTTGAAGACCCATTTGGTACCTATAGGGTGGCAACTAGGTGGTGGAGGAACTAAGACCCAAACGCGGTTTCGCTCAAAGTTTTCTAACTCCTCATGCATGGCATTAACCCAATCCGGATCCATCAAAGCGTGTCCAACATCCCAGGGCTCAAAAGAAGCGACAAAAGCCGAATGAGCGAAGTGAGAGAGATCGGTCCTGGACCGCGTGACTCGACGGTCAATGTCGCCGATGATGTTCTCCGGCGGGTGCTGCCACTGGATGTGGCAGGAAGCCTTCCTGGAAGAAGTGGCCTCCCCCTCGACAATAGCTAGAGCTCCCTCAGGTGCAATGGGCACCGACTGAGGAAGCTGCTCGAACGGCCCCCATGTAGAGGAAGTAGTCGGATCGGGACCGTGAGCCGAAGTGGACGTCGCAGGGTCAACGGGGGCAGCCAGTGGAGTTGGCTCGGGATCACCCCAATCGGCGTCATCCTGCTCCTCCTCCACAAAAATGCTAGTGTTCACCTCATCATCACCTGCAAGCTCAAAAGCAGTGGAAACACAGGGCATGGTCTCATCGAAGGTAATCTCACAAGTCTCCATCACTTGGTTAGTCTCAAGATTAAGTGCACGATAAGCACGAGAGTGAGTAGAATAACCAAGGAAGATACCGTCAGAAGACCATGATTCAAATTTGTCCAACTTACCGCCCTTTTTGAGGATGAAACACTTGCACCCAAACACCCGTAGGTGATTTACCTTGGGTGGTCTCCCAAATCGCAGCTCATAAGAAGTCTTTTTCTTGAAAGCTTGGAGAAAAATGCAATTGGAAACATAGCAAGCAGAACTGAGTTCTTCGGCCCAATACCGCCTAGGAGTCTTATGCTCATCGAGCATCGTCCTGGCCATCTCAACAAGGGTCCGATTCTTGCGCTCAACAACACCGTTCTGCTGAGGACTGTGAGGTGAGGAAAACTGGTGATCAAGACCCAAAGAAGAACAAAGAGTTGCAAAGTGAGCATTCTTGAATTCTGTGCCATTGTCACTGTGAATCGCTCTCATCGCATGCTTAGGTAGCTCATTTTGCAATCTCAAAATCAGATCTCGAACATGTGAAAAAGCCTCATCCTTACTCTCCAAAAAGAACACCCAAGAGTATCTCGAGTAGTCATCAACGACTACAACCACATACCACTTCCCTCCTTCCGACCTGACCCAAGCTGGACCAACTGTGTCCATGTCTAAGAGCTCCTCGGGTCGAGTGGTCATGATCTCAGTCACAGGAGGATGGGAAGCGGCAACCATCTTGCCATGCCTGCAAGGATGGCAAACCAAGTCCTTCTCGAACTTTAGCTTTGGCAATCCTTGGATAAGGTCCATTGAGCTAAGCCTTGCAAGCAAGTCAAAACTCAAATGTCCCAATCTCCTATGCCACTTCCAAAGCTCGGAGGAAGAACCGGTAAGAAGACAACGAGAAGGTCCAGAAGAGATAGTAAAATCCCCATGAAAAACCTTCCCGAAGGGCAAAATCTGGCAAACAAGATCACCACGAGAGTCCAAAATCCGAGACAAGTTTGGCTTAAAGCTCACTTCAAAACCTTCTTCAAGGAGTTGCGAAACCGAGAGGAGGTTAAAATGCAAATTCACAACCAAGGCAACATCCTTCAGGACAAAAGACGAATTGACTCGGATGGACCCCCGGAAAACAACCTTACCTTTTACTCTTGTCCCCGAATGTGATGTACTCGGTGTGGTGTACGGGGTCGAGGCTGGAGAACCACTTGGCACTTCCGGTCATATGGCGTGAACATCCGGAATCCACAAACCAAGTCTCCTCCAGTCCTCCTTCCTACATCAATAAAAAGACATAGGGTGAGCAAACAGACCAACACTGGGGTTAGTAAACTGTGAAGGATACCAGTGTTGTCCCACATTCCCAAAGAATGGGTTAGGAGAAAAACCAAACATCTCCTGCCCACGGAGGGATAGCGATCACCACGATAGGGAAAACATGGTCTGCTAACGAAGGGTGGAGTAAAGCCACCGCCACGAGGCCCGTAGTCGTATGGGTCACGACCGGTACCCCGCCGGGCACGACCACCACGTGGTCTCACCTCCTGAGGCCTAGCACCTTGAGGCATTGTACCTCTAGGCCTAGAAGTGTGCCTCTGAACTTACGGTTCACGCACTCCAACTCATGGGTGGTACATGTCCCGGGTTTTCAACTCAACCTGCCTACGATCATCTCTCTTCGTCCTAAAGCAAAACTCAGCCAAGTGCCCATCCCGCTCACAATACTCACAATGGTACCTCACCGTACTCTTGGTAGGCACTCTCTTGTTGGGTTGTGTGGCTCTAGCTTTCTTAGGAAGGGGATCACTAGAGATGTCGGACATTGTGTCAAGTGGGTTGCGAAGATGGTTTGGTTTGGCAATCCACACTTGGTTTTGTGCAGTGGTTTTGGGTGGCTCTTAAAACACACCATCTCTCACAGGAAACTCAGAGGGGTTGGTAAGCTTAGGTGGAGTTATCTTGGTAAGCTTGGGAGTTGTTGTGGGTTTCTCACTCTCGCTCAAACCACTGCACTCACCGATCTTACCGAACATGCTATCGTCCTTCCCACCTATAGCAAAGCCTACTCCCGTGATGCCAGCCCTTTTGCATTGGCTAAGCATCATCCCCAATTGCGGCTCACGGCAAGACACCCAGCTCAAGATGGACCGAAGGTATGTGTTTTCTTCCTCGATATGCATCTTGTTGTGTCTGCACGAGGCAATCTCAAGCTCCAAAGCCTCAAAGCGATCCGACTCTCTAGTGCTATCTGAGCTAGCCTTCTCTAGCACAGCAATCCTAGCATCTTTCTGTGCTAGCTCAGAACGCAAGCCTAAGCAAGACTTGCACGCACCAAGTAAGCTAGGCCTAGCCTTTAGCTCACTAACCTCCTCAAGTAGAGTGCCATACTTGTCCTGGAGAGTGACAAGATCAGACATGTGAATGGCGCAAGCATCACATTCTACCTCCTCGGTAACCACCACCGACGCCTTAGCAAACTCTAGCTCATGCAACGTGCTAAGATACTTAGCCTTGAAATCGTTCCTCTCGCATGCGGCATGCTTGAGCAAAGCATCCTGACTCATCAAGGTGTCGTTCAGAGACTCAAGCTTGAAAGAGAGGGATTCGATGGTGGGTGATACCTCGGGTGTGTCGGAGTCGTAGTCGGAGTCATCCTTGCGCTTGCCGACCTTGCCTTCTTTAATCGCCATGGTGCAAAAGCCACCGTGCTTGGCGTCGGCGTAGAAGCATAGGCCATTGAACTTGTCCTCAACCTTTCCCTTCGACTCATCATCGCTTGAGGAAGCACCTTCGTCGGAGGAAGCATCGATGTCGCTGAGGGAGGCGAGGAAGGCTTGGTGCTTGGCCTTCACCTTGTCGATCACCTTCTTGGGGGACCTTTGGTTGTAGCCGCCCTTGGCTTTGTGCTTGTCCTCGAAGTGGTGCTCGCTCTTGTCCTTGCGCTTGGTGAAGTCACCCGCAGCTTTCTTGGGGGCAGTTTGCGATGAAGTGATCCTCATCACCGCAACGGTAGCACCCCTTGGCCGAGCCACCACGTCGTCGGTTCAAACGGTTGTTGTGAAACCGTGAGAACCTAGTGATGACTAAAGCCAGCTCTTCATCTCCAATGGCCTCCACTTGTTCCTCTGTCACATACATCAAAGACAAAGCGAACAAAGAGTGTGAAGGGTCAGATGAAGCCATCTCATGATCATCATAAGGCAAGTTGGCTCGATTAGCACGGATCTTGTTGATGATAGATTGGAAGCGAGTGAACATCCCGTCAATAGATTCGCCGGTCAACTAAATGAAGTTCTCGTACTCCCTACGATATGTATCGAAGAGTCTGGACTTGATCTAAGGGTTGCCCTCATGATATCACACAAGTGTTTGCCAGATCTCTCGTGCCGTAGTGAGATTCGAAACCCGCTCAAACTCTGGAAGAGACAGACTTGAGAAGAGGATGCTATGGGCTCTTGCATTCGACGCATGTTGCGTGATTTGAAGTTCATTGATCCGAGCACCAAGAACCACATAGTCCGCATTCTCACAAATCTCCCAAATTTTCAAATCAAGCCTTTGAAGGTAAGCAGACATGCGCACCTTCCAATATGCGAAATTCGTTCCATAAAAAAATGGAGGTTTGCCAACACCTCGCTCGATGTCGCCTTCGCAGATCAAGAACCGTGTAAGGTGGATTGATCCTTAACCGGCTCTGATACCAATTGAAGGACCGGAAACGGCGACCAGAGGGGGGGGGTGAATGGGAGCCAAATAAAAATTCCTTTTGGAAGATCTTGACCCTTGTCCCAAACACGTCCCAAAGAGAGAGCTAGGTTCACGACCCACAAGTGGGTGAATGTTCTAGGAGATGTCCTAGGAACACAACGGAACTAGTCTTGAGACTGAAGAAACAAACCGCAACAAGAACGGAGAAAAACTTCATGACCCACAAGTGGGTGAATGTTCTAGGAGATGTCCTAGGAACATAGCGGAACTAGTCTCGAGACCGGAGAAACAAACCGCAACAAGAACGGAGAAAAACAGCAACCAGAAAGGGGCTTCGGACCACTCAGACAGGACCTCCGGACCAATGGACAATGATCCGGAGGGTAGTCTGAAGACTGGTCCGATGGACACCCTCTTCCTCTCCAAAGCAGACAGTGAGTACCTGACCTCCGGACCTGAAGCATCGGACTAGTCCGACGCGGCTTCGGACCAAGGAGCAGAGGTCCAACGCTTTTCCCTGACCCAGCCAAAAACACGTAGAGCGCAACCTTGCTACGGACGCTTGGTCCGACACTACCGTCGGACTAAACAAAGTGGTCCGACGCGTCGAGAAAAATAGCTGACCCCCTCGACGAGACCGTCAGACCAGTGACTGATAGTCCGGAGCCTCAAACAGGGTGGTCCGACACGTGGTCCGATGCTCCCGAGCAGAAACGCTGCACCTCGCGAAAACCATATCCACTCCGCCAAATCTTACCAAAACTCAATCAAATGATCACCAACTGCAACCAAACTTTGTAGGCATGATCCTAGTACAGTTGGGGAGTTATCCCGAAGAAATCATCGCTCAATTTGGCTTAGATCAAAGGGAGGAGAAGAGATTTGGGAAATGGCTCAAGAAAGAAGAACTCCACAAAGAAATCGCCCGATCTACGTACTCGTGAGGTTTGAGGAGAAACCCTTTGGTGCAAAGATGCTCCTCACGATTACGAACAACTTGGTTCAAACTGATTTGCATGAGCTACTCCCTACAAAGAGAAATTATCTCAGGAACAAAGAGGGAGAAAAAGCAAAACGCGAAGAACACAAGAAAAATGGGGACAAGATCAAGAAATCGAAGCCACCATGGCTTAGGGAGGTTACGGCCTCCGATTCCTCGCAACAAACTTAAGTTCTTACAGAGGTTGGTGAAATCAACCTAGGGATCTCATGAACTAGAGAGAGGGTAGAGAGAGAGAGTTGGGGCAAATGATTAGGGTTCAAGAGATAGGATGAGGATACCCCTTCATCCCCTATTTAAATGGGCTTTGGCTATTTCCCAAAGACCCCCTAGATACATGAGTGAACTACCTAGGCTAAGCATTACAGTCCAAGCTCCGGAAAATATCTCCCGCATTTTGAATGGACGGCCCCGCTTCTTGCCAGGAGTGGCCGTCGCCTCGATGCAACCTCTAGGATTCCACCACGTGCCATCCCCGCTTCCTCGGAAGCTCCACCTAGGTTTTGAGGCCCAAACCCAGGAAACCCGCCACCGGTAGCTTTGGGCTCAACTATCGAACCCCGAGTTTTGAGGCCTAAACTCGGAAACCATCCTCGGATGGTTTTGAGGCCCAAACCACCAAACCGCTCGACTCGAGCCACCTTGTCCTCTCCCGATCGGACTCCGAGTCCCATGAGCCTCCGCTCGACCCACTCGTCCGCCATCTTGACTTGGTCAACTCGGTATACCTCCATGTCTTTTCGCACTCGCCGGTGCCAAGTACTAGCCACGACAGCTAGTCTGTCGGCGCCCATGGTCCCTCAGTTTGAGCCTCGCTTCCACCCTTCATCGCTCTCAGTCCATCGGCACGTCAAGCCTCTACTCGACCTTCTCCATGCCATTGACCACTGTCACTAGGCATAACACCTACACACCACAAGCTGATAGACAAGCACACATTTGCTTTCGCAAAGGGTTAGTGTAAGCCACTCAAACTGAAACACTCATGTGTTGGGCAATCACTCATCACAAAACTAAACATCCATGGGTACTTATCCACCATGTGTTCGCAGTGAGATATCCCTAGAAACTGCGCTAGAAATGTAGGGTCACATCTACTAACATCCCTTAAGTTATGTTGTCATCCCTAACATGGCACTAGAGACATGGAAGTATTTATAATCATGACACTTTCTCAAAAGATATAACATAAAGGTTATCCGTAAGCGCACAGATAAAATACACCCATAGTAGCATTGCACCTGGGAATGTTCCAAGTATCATTATTTATACTTTACCAATGGGAAGGATCTAGGAGGTATAAAGATAATAGCATCTATAACTTCTACACATACACATGTGATAAGAATTCCACTAGAGCATTACCTATAACAGAGAATCAATCTAATAATAAAGATAAAGATAAATGATAAAGATAGATAAAGATATGTCTAGGATTATCTCAGAGCACTCCCACCTATAGCACTAGCATTGATAAGAATAGAAGATTAAAGACTAACCGCGAATGGCATTCTAATTATAAGTAATAAACTACTTTAATTAATGCAATACATCTAGCAATCATTGATAAAGTATATTTGTGTATATACTCAAGCGACAATCACTAAGCCCGGCTCAGAATAGAGCACAACCATTACCCGTGAATATACATCATGCACAGTCTATATTTAGGGAGTGGACTATAGAGGACTCAACAGAATGTCACACCCACGATCTACCACATGACTAGGAACATAGGAGACATTCATAGATAAATAATGTCTATGCACCATGCTTGCACTATATTTATCACCCACCCAAGGATCTAATGGATGAGTGCTATACGAACATGAATAGTTACTTAAACATAATCTATCTATGCTAGATATATAACAAAAGTAGATGATGAACATTATAACTAAGAATGCATAAACCACTAAGCATGTAGTGATATTTAGAACAATAAGATTCAACTAGAACATGAATAAGAACTAGAAGAATAGAGATAAACTAGAAGATGAATTAGAAGAACAATGATGAACTAGATGGATAATATTGTCTTACAAGATATTTTTACAAGGGTTTACCGAGTCTTCTTATGACTAATCCAAAATCCAAGCTATGCTTGCTGCCTCTAATTCTATTATAATCTAGCTATGCCCTAGATATGGTGGAGCTCTGAGGATGTCCTTTCAAGGGACACCTCTTGACCTAAGATTGAATTGGCTGGATTGATTCTCTAATGTGGTATGCCTTTAGGGAGGGGGGTCTAGGGCTCCTTATATAGCCACCGCAACCCTTGGATCAAACCGACCTTGACAAATGACTTAGATTGAATCCATAGGTCAGTTAGGCGCCACCACACGAAATGTGGGGGCAAGGACTCCCCTAGGCTGGCCGGCCTAGGGTTGGGGCTGGCCGACCCCCCTCTAGCCCATCTTGGCGTCCGCTTTGTTCTAGTGCCTTTTTTAGTCTTCTAGAGTATTCTAGAGATGGTGCCTGATCGGTTTGTGTAGGGAGTCGTGTTGGAGTGGGATTCTTATCTGTATTAAACCATTTTTTCCTGTTTAATCCCTGTAAAACACAGATTCACCAACATTCATGGAATAGTGTGAGTTTAACCCCTATTCTATGTTGGTGATTGCTTTTATACCCTTTTCCATAGTTTAATTGATATTTAAATATAATAGTTAATTACCATCAACAATTAATAGTTTCATAAACATGTAGATTACTTAACTACAAATCGAACACAACTTGAACAGACTAAAATGGAGTTAAAACGAGTATTTAATGCGCAAAAAATCAGTAGCAAAACTATAGATAGATGGAAGTATTTTTGGATCTAACATAAATATAAACAGGATTTTCAACTGTGAAGGACCTCGGGTACAAAAGAAATACATGGGTCAGATCAAAAAATGTGATGATGGCAGGTTGATTTAGAAAAAGCTCACTAACTCTTTATAAAATGAACTGGCCTAACATGTATGCTTATATCTGATCTGTGGGATCTAGAACAGAGGGCTAAGACTAGATATGAGGGAGAGGACAGGGGATTTAGGCTGGGAAACAGACCGACATGGTGGCCAACAAAGCCAGCAGCAAGGGGACCTCGTCAGCGTAATTGAATAGAGGCTTATAGACCTTGGTTTTGCAAGGGGGAAGGTTTAGGGGATAGAGGAGGGAGAGGCAATCTCACCTATTGCCAAAGCAGGAACCGATGATTAACAGGGACGACCGACAACGAGCAGGAGTATCAACATGGAAGCTGCGCACATCAACGAGCAACCGGTGTCAATTTCAAATGGGAAAAGAGGGCAAAAGGATTCCAACGGCTTTGCGGAGCCAGAGTGGAGCTCAGAAGGGTGCTTACTAAGGTAACTAAGGAATTCAGTGGCTCGGCAACAAGTGAGGTGATAGCTTTACGGGTTAGCTAGGCACTAGGGTTGCGGGTTGGGTTGTGGCACGGCTCAGGGTACTATTTATGAGAAGGATGGCTTGCTCCCCATACTGATGCGAGGAGAAATGGGGGTGTGGTTGGATCCTAGTTGGAGCAGAGTCCAGTTCTAGGACAAACTAGAGGTTGGAGAAGGCACTTACATTTTAGACCAGCCAGTTAATGGGGATAAGGGGAAGAGGTGCTTAGCGTTGCGAGCTGGACCAAATTTTGTGCCTGCATGGATGAGGGTAAGGGGGAGAGAAGGCCAGGCTTATGGTACTGAATGGCCAAGTGGGAAGGCAGATAAAGGGAGGGAGGTGGTGTGGTTGTGGGCTGACATGGAGATTGGGATGAGAAAGAGAGGGGAAGGGAGAGGATTTCCCTTTTTATTTTATTTTCTACTAAATTTGTATTTTCCAAAAGGCTTTTGAATTTCTTTCCAATTTTTTTTTAAACTATCATCATAAGAGAGTGCAGAAGCATGAATGCATCACATGAAGGTTGATCCTATGATTGCTTTTATTTAATAAAAATAATTCTTTTTCTCTATATTAAATGCACATGTAATAGGATAATTAAATCATTTCCTTTTTTAAATATTAATGTAATTTTTAGGGTGTTATGAACCTACCCTCTTAAGATTAATGTTGTCCTCGAGATTCAGTTGGCTCTATCTTCAAAAGTTGCGGATACTCTAATCTCAAATCTTGTTATCTTCCCCATGTGGCCTCATCCTTTGAATATAGATTCCACTACACCTTACACATTCTTATAACCTGACTTCTTGTAACTCTCTCCGTTGTCTCTATGGTCTTAACTAGATACAAGGTATAAGTAAGATCTTTTTTATAATAACCTTTTCCAAAGGTATCTGCTCCTCTTACACTTGCAAACACTTCTTCAACTGAGACACATGAAAAACATCAAGCACACCTAACAAGCTCTCTGAGAGTTCCAAATGATATGCTACTTCACCATGTCTTTCAATGACTTTGAATGGTCCATTGTAACTTGGTGCTAACTTTCCTTTCACATGGAACCTCTTTATCCCTTTCATAGGTGACCCTTTAAGGTACACATAATGTCCTGCCTCAAAACCAACTCTCTTCTATGAACATCTGCCTAGCTCTTCTGACGAGATTGTGCTACTCTTAGAATTTCCCTGATCATCCATACTTGTTCATCTACACCTTTAAAAACACCTGGTCTAAAAACTTGGCATTGTTCTCTAGCAATGAAGTCATAAGCTTTCCAAGTTTAGAGAACCCTTCAATGAATCTTCTATATCTTGCCAGACCAAGGAAACTACAAATCTCACTTATTCTATTGGTCGCTACCAATTCAACATATATTCTACCTTACTCGGATCTAATGCTATTCCGCCTATAGACACAACATAACCCAAAAAGGAGATTCCTTCAACAAAAATTCACACTCGATACACTTCACATATAGTTTATGATCCCTGAGCTTTTGCAAGACTAACCTCAAGTGTTCTACACGTTGTTCCTCATTCTTGGAGTAAATCAATATGTCATCAATGAACACCACCATGAATTTATCCATGAACTCCATGAACACCTTGTTCATCAAATGCATGAAGTATGCATGTGCATTTGTTAAGTAAAATGACATTACTATGTATTCATACAATCCATACTTGGTAGGAAATGTTCTTTTGGGAATATCGGTAGCATGGATCTTCTATTGATGATAGAGCGGAGATCTATCTTATAGAATACATATGCACCTCTCAACTGATCAAACAAATCATCAATTCTGGGCAATGAGTACTTGTTCTTAATAATAACCTCATTAAGTGACTAATAATCAACACACATCATGTGCCCACCATCCTTCTTGTCAACGAATGTAACTGGTACTCCCCAAGGTGAGGAACTAGGATGAATGAAAATTTTCTCCTGTAATTCCTTTATTTATTTCTTAAGTTCTTCTAATTCATGTACCCCCATTCTATATGTTCTTTTAGCTATAGGTACAGTTCCAGGTAAGAACTGAATAAAAAATTCAATATCACAGCCTAATGGCATACTTGGTAAGTCATCAGGGACACATCTGGAAACTCATCCATGATAAGATCCTCCTGGTTAGAAATTTCATCAAGCTTGTTCACATTGTTGTTTGTTGCTCTTGGACTGCCACTTCAATAATAATTCTATCACCACTTGGTGTTGTCAAAACTACAACCCTTTGTTAGCATTGTATTATTGCTCATTGTTACAACATCCAGTCCATTCCCAAAATCAGATCAATCCATGTTGTTCTCAATAAAATGGGACTAACAATGAATTATAGCCCCCCTTAAACAAAGCTGAATTTTGGGGCATTGAAGAGTAGCTTGCATTCCTCCTCTAGGGTAATTAACCATGATAGGGTTCTTAATAGCGCAAAGGGTTATGCTATGTTGTCAAATGAACTTTTCTGCGATAAAAGAATGTGATGCATGTAACACCCTAAATTCTTGCATTTTTCAAAATAGATTAAAAGTAAATTGAAATGCATTCTTTTGGTCATCTTAAACCTAGGAAAGAAATTAATTAAGGATTTCATGAAGTAAAAAATTGGCACAAGTAGAAACTCTTGTGTTGCATTCATGCTGATGCATAATATTTTGTGTTGACTGGAATTTGCAAAATTCAAAACTAAATTCAAAAGTGTATTTGAAAATGTGTTTGGAAATTCAGAAAATTAAAAGAAATAGCTTTCTTCTTCTCTCTCTCTTCCCTAACCCTATCTGGCCCACATGCCTTTCCCCTCTCCCTTCCCGGCCCGGTTCCCTTCCCCCGCGCCTCAGCCCATTCCAGCAGGCCGGCCCAGCAGACGTGCTCCCACACTGCCTCTCTCTCTCCCGCTGGCAAACGGACCCCACCTGTCAGCTCCGTCTCTCCCCCCTTTCCTTCTTCTCTCCCGCTCCCTTCCTTCTCTGTGTGCCGGCGAAACCGTCACCGAACCCGAGTCAGAGCGGAGTAGACCTCCCCTTTCCTTCCCCGCGGCACACCGAACCGAGCGCCGCACGCCGCTCCCTTCCCTTTCCTTCTTCCCCCTCCTCTCTTTCCTTCCCTGCGCGCCGCCGCCTTACCTTTGCGGCCGAACGTGAATCCGCGTCGAATTCCACCTTTCCTTCTCTGTGGAGCAGCTCCGAGCTATAAAAGCTCATCCTCCGCACCCCACCGCCCCACATCGACCCCTCGGGACGACACAGAGGCACCAGAGCCGCCACCGCACGCTAGCAGCGCCGCCGCCGTCGCTCCGTCGTGGGCAAGCACCTCCGATCCATCCACCTGCTTCCCGAGCCCACATCGTGGTAAGCAAGGTTCCCCGAACCCGCTAACCCCCCTACCCTCTCTGTCTCGTCCGTTTGGGCCCTGTCCGCGACGGCCGTCGTTGCAGAGCCGCCGCGCCGCGTGGTCACCGCGTTCCCGCGCTTAATCGACTCAACCGAGTGCCCCAGTGTCCTCGCCGTGTCCCCCTCTATCTTTCCGTCGCGGTTGCGCAAAGAATGATGCACCGAGGCCTCTGATTGCGTTGCGCCGCCGCTTTCCGGCCATGGCGCCGCCGCCTGCTTCGCCTCCGGCCGCCGAGCGCCACCGTCCTCCCTGATCTAATCGCAGTCATCCATCCGGGATCGGGCGGACAACAGAGCCCTGTCCTTTTTAAAGTATCAACCCGCCATCCTTTGGCCTAATCCGAGGCTACGTTTTGTGTTCTGCAAAGCGTATTTCCTTTTCTGTTCGTTTTAATTCAAAAATAAAAAGAAAATCCTATTTACAGTTTTGCCACTCTATTTCAAATGCTTATAAATTGCTCGTTTTAAATCCAAATCGATCCGTTCAAGTTGCGTTAGATCCATAATTTTATGCTCTATCCAGTAGTATATATTTCATCTATGTTAATTACTTTTGAAAATCAAATAAAATTAATTTGGTAATGCTTTAATCTTGCCCTTTTCAAAATCTCGTTTAATTCATATCTTCTTCGTTATAGCTCCGTTTTTCGTGATTCAAACGTCTTTGTGATCGTAGTGAGACGTAGATTTGTTTTATAAACTTTTAATATTGTTTTATTATTGTTGGTGTACTGTTCTAATCTATAGTCTTTGTTTGCCTGCATGTTATGCCTCTGTATGATTGCATGTGATGTGGTGATCGAGTACAGACGGTGAGCAGTACGTGGGTGACCAGGAGTTTCTCTTTGAGCAGGATCAGTAGGAGCCCTTTGAGCAAGGCAAGTATTATATGGGATTTTCCTTGATGTCCTATTCATGATGTTTTAAATAAAATCATATGCATGTGTCTAAAATTGTCACCATAGGATTACCTAGAATTGATTACCTTGAAACTTGAAATCCTATGAGTTACCTGTGCATATGGGTAGTTATTGCTAGTGCTCCATTTAAATAAGCATGATCCTTTAATCTTGATTAATGACTACATGAAATGATGAAGTAAAACCTGACTTTTTAGCAACATGGAGTTATGACTCTATCTGTCAGCAAAAGCTGGGACATACAGTGCAACCATGAGGGCTATATGGCTCTGGCTTTAGTTCAGTATTAGGGTTACTTTCTCGCATGCAGTAGTTCACGAAAGTTGCCATTGCCGAGCGGTTGTGGGTTGTGGCTGGAGTGGGGACTGCTGCGTGTGTGTACCATCCCGGGGCTCCCGTATACCCCTTGCCCGTGGATCCGTACTGTCTATGGTACGTCAGCGAGCCTCTATGAAATACTTCATAGTGTTCCCTGCCCGCTCACCTCTGTAGTGTTAAGGGAGTCATGATCCCGGGGCATTTGGGCAAGCACGACTCATGGGTAAAGTGTACAACCTCTGCAGAGTGTTAAAAACTGGTATATCAGCCGTGCTCACGGATATGAGCAGCCCGGAAAACTCACAGACTCTTTGGTTACTTGTTGTTTACCTTTATGAATCACTTTATCATGGTATTATGTCACTTGTTCATTTGTTAATTTGATCATGCAACTTAATTTGGGGGCTTAAGCATAACTGTGATCTACCACTTATAAAGTTTTGTTACCAACTAAAAATGCTTACTGCAGTAAACCAGTGTCATACTTTTTGAGCCTCATGAACCCCACATATGCTTGTTGAGTACGAAAGTACTTACGCTTGTTTTCTTTCTTTTCAATATTTGGATAAAAATCCCGGATGGGTACCAGATTATCAGAGTTATGAGGAGTATCCAGAGGACTACTAGGTTTGGGGTCAACCAGTTGACGTCCCTGTGCTATGGAGCTTCGCGAGAGTTATCTTATATTTCCGCTATTATGTAATAGACTTTAATAGATACTTATTCGCTATGTAATAAACACTTGTGATGGTACATTTTTGATAATTTGTCGGCTTATGTGTGTGACTGATCTCTGGGCACACATAAGGTTATTGCATCCCGTTTTGTCTTTAAAACTGGGTGTGACAATGCACCATAATCAAATAAAACTATAGCAGGGACAAAGTGAATGTCGAAAATACCAAGCATGAATTTAGGAGCTTCTAGAGTTGTCTACTTAGATACATGGTTAACCGTTCCAACATCGGGAGGTGGCATTATTCCCTGGTTGATGCTATTGTTGCTCTAAGGGGTTTGCTGATTTGGCTTCCTAGGACAATGATTAGCATAGTGTACCACGTCTCCACAATGGAAATAGGCATTGGGGTTGCTATGTCCACCATTCTTCACAGGAGTATTAATGGGATTGCTCTGGCAGAAAGCATGCGAGCATTGTCCACCACTCTGTTGCTGATAGTGGGGATATTGATTGTTATACTACTGCAAATACTGAGGAATTTTTTGATATTGATCATGATTCAACTAGCTAGGTGGTTCGTGGTACTTTTGCTAATAGCCTTGTTGAGAGTTGACACACTGGTAGGAGTTGCTTCCCATGTTTTGCCCCATATCCTTCCTCTTCTTCGCCTCCATTTATTTGTGGTTCTCCTCCACACTAAGAGCATGACCCACCAAAGTCTGGAAATTGGCATATGTATTGGGCATTAGTTGCAGCTGAAGTCCATCATGGAGACCCTTGATGAAGTGTGCCTACTTCTTGTCATCATCATCCACCTCATGAGAAGCATAGCATAACAGTTAAACAAATTTTCCATGATACTCACGGACATAGAACCATGACATAACTCCAGTAATTCTCTTTGCTTAATGGTCATCATGCTAGTTGGGATATGAAAGGATCTAAAGTTTTTTTAAAATTCTTGCCATATGATCTGAGCAGCATTAGGATGGCCATACTAGTAAGATTCCCACCATTGAAGTGCTACTCCTTGTAGCTATCCAGATGCATAGAGCACCTTCTCTCTATCATTGCATTTAGGAATGGCAAGCTGTCTCTCAAGGACCTTGAGCCAACCATATTCTTCTAGAGAATCCTAATCATGGGTGAAGACTGGCGGATGGCCTTTTATGAACTCACCCCATTTGTGTTGAACATGTGGTGCACTATTGACGGTAAATACGAGCCATTTTGTCACCATCAAAATACCATCATCATCCTTGTATTCAAAGGAAAACAAGCATAACATGAACATATTTTACCCAATAACTAGTTCCACATGTCCCATTACTATTTGAGTGTAGGTAATCACAAATGGGGACTTTTGGGAGCTAGTGAGCCCACTTAGGGGGTCGTCCGACCACCCTGTGGGGCCACTAGGCCTCCCAAGCCCCCATGATCCAAGTAACATCCTCCAAATCACTTTCTACCCCTTGGATCCAAGTGTGTTTCCTCCCAACGGTTCAGATTTGCATCACAAGGATCCATGGGCCCACATCAAGGATATCAGCGACATAAACATCCCAGAACAAACACCCACTGAAGATGACAAGTGGGACCAGCATACAGGAGGCACAGGTGGGCTAGGGACCCCATAGGAGGGTCGGCTGACCATCCTGTGGGGCCACCAGGCCACCCACATGCCCCCTGTGCTGTGGGGACACCTCCTGGAGGAAGTGGCAGGGCCACCTGTCATGGGGTGGTTGGCCGACCACACCCAGGTGCCCAAAAGATGCTCCAAGCCCCCCACCGCCTTCCCGCATGCCGCAATGCATCCACTTGATCTCCACCGTTGATCTAAGTCGGTTCTAATGACGGTTTGATCCTACGGTGGCTGATGGAGGTGACGCGGATCACTAACGTGGCACTAGACTCTACCTCTAGCTATAAATAGACCCTAGAGCTCCCTTATAATTCATGCCTCATTGGATAAACACTACTCCTTAGTCTCTTAGCGGAGCTCTCTAGTAGTGCTATGCCTGCTGGAGGGAAGTGAAGGAAGTTGTTGGTATTTCTTATGACTATTGGATAAATCCGCAAGCGCACAGATTATACCGTTGTAGCACTTCACCGGGAGTATTCCATGTATCGTATTTTCCTCGGGGAACGAGAAGTGAGTTAACTAGGAATATGGATATGTCCTATGATGGATTAAGGGAGACTGATAACTGGGTTGAGAGGTTCGATATAGTAAAGATATCTAACAAGGGATAGCTGGTTATACTGGCCTTATCGGCCCTTCTCTTGCAGGAGGCGACAGGATAGATCAGAAAGAGGACAAAACTCTAACCAGACCGCGCCATCAAGTTGTATTGAAGCCCTACCTCTTAAGAACTTATCTGACACGCGTGGTGGAATACAGAGACTAGATAGAGCTGTCACCTTCTACTAGCATCCATGAACAATCCGCGCGATAAGTGGTTTACAAAGGTACGATCTAGCCTAGACACCACGTCTACACTTATCTTACTACTTTAACCTTGGCCTTATATTAAAGCACTTTACTGAGAGCAAAGCGATGAACAAGCGTGAAAAGTTGTATAACAGCTAATCCAGATTTAGAATACTGAATACTATAAAGAACTCAGAAGTAGTCACTTACATGTACTAAACTTATAAGAGACTCGCATCCGATGAGGAAGAACTCCGGAGAAGATTCCCGACAGGCCCAGGGCTTTCTCCAGAAGACTTCCTTCACTCTCCTCCAACCAGCATAGCACTACTAGAGAGCTCCGCTAAGAGACTAAGGAGTAGTGTTTCTCTAATGAGGCATGAATGAGAAGGGAGCTCTAGGGGTCTATTTATAGCTAGAGGTGGAGTAGGGGCTACTCTGGTGCCATGTCAGCGATCCGCGTCAACTTCATCAACCACCATTGGATCCAACCGACTTCAGAACCGCCTAAGGATCAAGGGTGTTGATTTCCATCATGTGAGGAGTGAGTGAGGCGGTTGAGGGCGGTGAAACTGCCCTATGGGTGGTCGGTCGACCGCCCATGCTACCATGTGGGCCCTCGTTGACTTTCTAGATGGTAGCTCACTGGTCAGGGACCAAGTGAGGGCTTGTGGGGCCCACCTTGAGGTCGGCCGACCACATGTAGTGGTCTATGGCCCACCTCTGCTCTCTGATTACTGGTCCCACCTGTCATATGTGTTGGATGTCGGTTCTGGGTTGATTTGTCATGCTGATATCATTGATGTGGGCCCATGGATCCTTCTGATTTGAATCTGGACCGTTGGTAAGAGGCACACTTGGATCCAAGGGGTAGAGAGTGTTCTAGAGGGTAGATCTTGGATCATAGGGGCTTGGGAGGCCTAGTGGGCCCACATGGTGGTCGGCCGACCACCAAAGTGAGCCCACTGGCTTCCAAAAGTCCCATTTGTCATTACCTGCATCAAATAGTCAAGGGACATGTGGAACTAGTTATTTGGCACAATATGTTCAGGTTATGCTTGATTTCCTTCGATTATGAGGTTGTTGATGGTATTTTGATGGTAATAAAATAACTCATAATTACCATCAACAAGATCCCCCATACTTACCTCTTTGCTCGTCCTCGAGTAAAGGTTAAAAGATAACAAGACTATGCTATTCAAAGTATAAAGCAAGCATAAAGATTCACTCAAGACATTTTGTCATACTAATGGGATATGTGGTAGTGGCTAACGTATATTCTTGAGAGGTTGAGAAATGGAACAGTTCTCAAGGCAAAGTCATCTTCCAAAATCATATTTTAGTACTTGGAGTTTTTGATAAATTTTTCAAAAGAAATCTCATAAGTCAACTTACTCCTCTTATACCACTCTAAGTCACTCAAGGTGTATGACTCCTTACCAAGGCATAAAGAGATTGCCTTCTTTGCATCTCCCTATTTCTAAATGGCTTTATCTGGAGCTTAGGTACGGATAGACAATGTAGCAGACTTGCATCACTTATATTGTAAAGCCAAACCAGGGATCCAAGGAGAAGAACATCATAATCCTAGATCAAGATGTGCATGTATGTGGACAATGGTATATGAGTAACATACACTCCTTAACTATGTATATGATCTCTCTAACTTTAGGATTACTTGAGACATGACTATCATGATAAGAAAGTTTTTTTTTAGAATAAAGAGCTTTGCTCATCATCAATTTTTTTTTCATCTATGATAGCCATATCTCTTTTCGAAGAATATAAGGAGAGATCATAACATTTATTTCAAGAGTATTTTTTTGGATGAACATCGATCATGTAAATGAAAGGCATGTTTTTGCGTACTTGCAGTGTAGAAGCATCGAAAATATGCGGCATGCACGTGATCTTGATCATTGAACTATGACATAATTCTCAACAAGGGTCACAAGGTTTGACCAAACTCAAAGCAAATACAAGAAGCATTTGAGGAAAGTTTTGAACATGCATAATTATTTATGGCTTTGGTAGGATTTTTCTCACTAAAGAGGAGTAGTGACATTATGGTTTTATGACATTTACAAAAATTAATCTCCATGAACTTTAAATAGAAAGGGTATGAATCATGAGCCGAGACTATATCACATCAATCAACAACTTAGTCCATATGATCTTCCTATCAAAATGTTTTCCCATTAGCATACGCAAAAAGAAAGAAATCATCTTTATGATGCTTTTGCCATTTAAACGTCATAGATCATGTCACTTTTCTCAAAATTTTAAATTTGGGTGTGATCTCTTGTTTTATTCAATATTAAAAAGGAATTAAACTAAGTGATGAATTTCATGAAGAAATTATTTTTATTTTATTCTTATTTTTGAAGGGAAAGTGAGTAAACAAACGAAAAAGTATAGAGGGAAGGGGAGAGACGTGGCAAACTAGTCAGATTAGTCGTTTGAAGCTGAGAGGATGCTGGCTGGTGGGTCCGGGCCCTATAAGTGCGGTCGGTCGACCGCTCCTTGGAGCCGTTTGGCCACTTCGAACTCTGCATTTGGATTCCTTACCTCTGAATGTTGATGTACTCTGATCTTTTTGAATTTTGGCCTCCAAAGTGCATCGGCCGATGCACAAAAGTGGTCGTTTCGGTCCAACTTTTTTGTGGAACGTGTCATGGATGTGTAAAGCATGATTCAGTGATTGTTCTGGGGTTTTGACCTGTCGGAGTGTCGACCGACCTTCCCCATACTTGTTTCGGGGCATGCTGAATTCAGTGACAGAAACAAGTCAAGTGCAGGGGTTCTATTGGGCAAAATACTAGTAGAACCAAACTTTTTATTCAATTCAAATTTTTGGCAGGCACACATTACATTGATGAAAGGGAAATGAACAACATAATTGGAAAATAAACCTAAGTGCCTATCTTATTGGTGGACTAGTGATCTATGGAGATGGAGGGTCAAAGAGATCTTCTCTCTTGATTGCTTGGGCTAGACGCTTGATCTTCGCATTAGTGCTAATGCGAAGATCGTTAAAGCTGTCCTCTAGATCCAGGCGGGCCATTCTTTCCTCTGCTGCCCGCTCTACCAGCTTAGTGTTGCTTTCCCTAAGTTTGGAGACTATGCGAAGCATCTTCTCCATGTCACTTTCTTCATCTTCATCCTCGAACTGGCCTGGAGGGCCGGAGATTGATGGTGGGTTGCTACTCCGCCGGACAGACTTGCGAGACTCCTCCGTCTCAAGCGATCTGCGCACCCCCTCCCTCCACTCCTCAGAGGTGAGAAGAGGGATGAGCACCTTCCCTCTGCCTGGTCGACCATGAGCCTTCTGGAGGCGCATCCATGGCGGTGTCGATGGCGAGTAGGAGTGGGTGTAGCCCGTGCTCGTGTCGCCATTGATGGAGGGGACGGGGGGCCTTCTTCACCCCCAACTGGCCGGTGGTCGGCCTTTTGGGCGTCACTGGTCGCGCCGCTGGTTTGTTGAGGTTCTGTCAGGGAGACATCGATCGGGCGATGCTCCGCATCCGCTCTGAGCTCCACTGCCCGGTTGGCCGACCCCCCCTAGGGGAGTTTAGCTGTGCCAGCGGTAGTGCCATGGCTAGGGGAACGACGTCGAGGACCTCGACGGCCATGGCATTGGCATTGATGGGGTCTTGGGCCTTGGAAGGGCTTCCGCCGACAGGAATGAGTGGTGCCTTGCCATTGTTTCTTGGTGGAGCCATGGTGGTGATCAAGGCGGATGTGAATGAGTGCAAAGAGTGGTGCTGGTGCTGTTGGTTGTGCAGAAAAGCAAGGTGTAAGTAGGAAGAAGAATAAGAGGGGGTTAAGAAGGAGAAACCCAACGTGCAGGGCCTTCATTCTCGCTCGGATCGCGATGAAACCGAAGGGGAACGTTGGCCCAATGTTCCTGTGCAACGGGACGTTTGAACGAGTTCGAACCACGGTCGGCCGATCGTCTTTTGAATGTTATGGTCCAACCGAGTCAGGTTCTGAACTTGTTCGGGTCAGGTGAGTCAAGGCGTGGAGTTTCGGGCTGTTTGGCCCAAAACGACGGTCGGCCGACCGCCTTTAGAGGCCAAAAGGGTCAATCTTTCATGAGGGGAAAGTCAGGGCTAAGTCTACGCCATTTCTAAGGTCATTTTCAAAATTTGAACAAAAAAGTTAAAACATGTAGATTTTACTTCTAATTTGGATTGAGAACAAAATCTATCATATCAATTTCTTGCTCAGGAATTTGATGCTCATGGAAAACTTTAAGACGTTGGCCATTTACCTTAAAGATTTTGCTGTCGTCGTCCTGTAGTGTGATTGCTCCGTGAGTCACGGCGTTGATGACGAGGTATGGCCCTTTCCATTTGCTTTTCAGCTTCCCGTGACCGAAGAGCTTGAATCTTGAGTTGAATAGCAGGACCTTGTCCCCTAGCTTGAATTCCTTGACCTTGATTCTCTTGTCATGCCATTTCTTGGTTCCCTCCTTGTATATCCTGGCATTGTGGTATGCTTTCTCTCTCCATTCTTCTAATTTAGGGATTTGTATCTTCCTGAATTTTCCAGCAGCTGGCAAATCCATGTTCCATTTCTTGATTGCCAAATGTGCTTTGAATTCTAATTCCACAAGCAAATGGCATGTCTTCCCGTATACAAGTTGGTATGGTGTCATACCAATTGGGGTCTTGTATGTGGTCCGATATGCCCAAAGTGCCTCTGGTAGCTTGTGATTCCAAGCGGTACCCATCTCTTCTATAGTCTTCTATAGAATGTTCTTGATTTGTTTATTGGATGTTTCTGCTTGACCAATTGTTTGAGGATGGTATGGAGTTGCAACATTGTGCCAGATTCCTTGATTAGTGAGGAACTAGCGGAAGCCTTTGTCAATGAAGTGAGATCCCCCATCACTTATGACTAACTTTAGGGTTCCAAATCTGGGGAATATCACTTCATGGATCATTCTCTTTGAATTGGCTGCATTAGCTTTGCGGAAGGGTCATGCTTCTACCCACTTGGACACATAGTCCACCGCCACTAAGATATACTCATACCCTTTGGATGGAGGAAAGGGCCCCATGTAGTTGATGCCCCATACATCAAAGATCTCGACTTGTAAGTTGTTGGTGAGTGGCATGGCATCTCGGGTATTGATGTTCCCGTGCTTTTGGCACCTTGCACATCTTTTGACATAGTCATGTGTATCCTTGTACATGGTTGGCCAGAAAAACCCACTCTGCCAAATCTTAGCATGAGTTCTGAATGCTCCATAGTGGCCTCCGTATTCTGCTCCATGGCATCTTTCCATGATCTTGATCGCCTCCTCTATAGGTACGCATCTTCTTAACAATCCATCATTGCTTACTCTATAGAGGTATGGTCATCCCAGAGATGTATTCGACTATCCTGAACTAATTTCTTCATATCTGTCCCTGGTGGTACATGGCCTACAACCATAAAGTTGACTATATTTGCATACCAAGGGTTGGAGTCTGTCACCTTGAGGAGTGTGTCATCTCTGAGGAAATCGTCGATGGGCAAATTCGGTGCATCTTTGAATTGCATTCTAGACAGATGATCGGCAATAGAATTTTCTACTCCCTTTTTATCTTTTATTTCAAGATCAAATTCTTAGAGTAGCAAGATCCATCTTATTAAGTGTGGTTTAGCATCTTTCTTAGTGAGCAAGTACTTAAGAGCAGCATGATCTGTATACACAATAACTTTTGCTCCTACTAAGTAAGATCTAAACTTGTCTATAGCAAACACCACGGCCAACAACTCTTTTTCTGTTGTTGCATAGTTTAGCTGTGGCCCTGTCAAGGTTTTGCTAGCATACGAAATAGCATGATGCTTCTTATCTTTGGTTTGGCCTAATACCGCACCAACAGCATAATCACTAGCATCACACATTATTTCAAAGGGAAGCTTCCAATCAGGGGGTTGAATGATTGGAGCTGAGATGAGTGCTTTCTTGAGGATGTGGAAAGAGTCTAAGCACTCATCATTGAAGTCAAAGGGAGCATCCTTGGCTAGCAGGTTTGTTAAAGGACGGGCAATTTGAGAGAAATCTTTGATAAACCGCTTATAGAAGCTTGCGTGCCCAAGGAAGCTATGAATCCCCTTGACATTTGTGGGAGGTGGAAGTTGTTCTATAACTTCTATCTTAGCTTTATCCACTTCTATCCCACGTTTGGATACTCTATGTCCTAGCACTATGCCTTCGCGAACCATGAAGTGACATTTCTCCCAGTTCAGGACTAAGTGCTTTTCTTCACATCTTTGTAAAACCCTATCCAGATTCTCAAGGCAATCATCAAAAGTTTTTCCATAGACGGAGAAATCGTCCATGAAAACTTCCATGATTTCTTCGATCATATCAGAGAAAATTGACATCATGCACCTCTGGAAAAGAAGCAGGAGTATTGCATAGGCCGAAAGACATTCGCCTATATGCATATGTTCCATAAGGGCATGTGAAAGTGGTCTTAATTTGATCATCGATGTGAATTGATATTTGATGATATCCCGAATAACCATCAAGGAAACAAAATAAAGAATGTTTTGCAAGCCACTCCAACATCTCATCGATGAAGGGTAGCGGGAAGTGATCTTTCTTTGTGGTCTTATTAAGTTTTCGGTAATCTATACACATTCTCCAACCCGTGACGGTTCATTGAGGAATCAACTCGTTCTTGTCATTTCGAACGACCGTCATACCTCCCTTCTTAGGCACAACTTGCATAGGGCTAACCCATTCACTATGAGGAACGGGGTAGATGATCCCCACGTGCAAGAGTTTCAAGACTTCCTTCTTCACTACTTCTCTCATCGCATTATTCAATCTACGCTGGGGCTCTCTAGATGGAAGGGCCTCAGGTTCTATGGGGATGCGATGTGTGCAAAGAGCAAGACTAATGCCCTTGAGATCTTGAAGAGAATAGTCTAAGACTAACTGATGCTTTTCTAAGACGGTGAGAAGTTTAAAGTACTCTTCAGGAGAGAGTTTGTCACTGATGATCACAGGGGCCTCACAATCGTCATTTAGAAATGCATACTTTAAACCAGCTGGAAGGGGTTTAAGTTCTATAGAGGGTTTAGATGGAGGCTCAAATTTTTCCAGATCTATGGGTTCTTCTAGATTGTCTTCTTCCTGGATGAAATCTTCAGCTTCTTCTTCTAGATCAGGATGAGATGATTCTAGAAGAGATGCAACCATCACTTCCTCTATGGGGTTAGATTCTGGGAGCGATTCTGTCATGGTGTTCATGGAATTGGTGATCGGAATCGAGAGTTTGATGATGCTTCCAAGATGACCCTTAAGACTTCCATCAAGAGATCCATCAAGGAATCTCATGAGTGGATGTCCAATTAACAACTCGAATTCCTCTATATCAAATACAAAGAAATTTAAGAGGATATTGACTTTGTTAATTATCATAGGAATGGTCTGTGCAATACCACAACTCTCAATCAATTGCCCTGAAGAAAGCTTCATGAACTTATTGGTTGGAGTTAGTTTTATCTTTCTTAGGAGAGCATTAGCTAATGACTTAGACATAATGCTAACTCCTACGGCAGGATCGTAAAGAGAGTCTAACCTTACTCAAGGAGTGGTTGTAGAGGAAGATATAATTCGAATTGGCTCGAATGAAGATTCGGTCTCTTCTAACCACTCATTGCTCATGATAGAGGCTAGCTCTTGAACCGCCTCCTGGAGATAGGATTCTTCTATGAGACTAGGGATGTGGCGGTTCGGAGCTTTTCAAGCAGTATACTTCTTTTGCACAGATTGATTCAAGGCATTTCCAAAATCGGAAAATAAATCAGCCTTGATATCAAGGGGAAATTCCAAGGGATGAATTTCTTCTTCCCTTGGTGGTCCAGGTTCGATAGCAGGATCTTGAGATGTAGAGGGAAGAGTTTCGTCTATTGATGTTGTTTATATTCTGGGGGCTGGTTTCTATTCTTCCGTGGGTTCTTCATAATATACGTTAGTATAAGGGTGTTATCAAGAATCTTCGTGAGAAGACTCTTCCCTGCACTAACGGGTAAACACATGTAGGCTCCCCCGGAAGATATGTCAAGGAGTTGCGTGGAATCTCTGCTAAGACCGCCATAAAAATGTTGTAACATTGTAGGCTCGGTTATAGCGAGATCAGGGCCTGAAGATACTAGATCTAAAAGACGGGCCCATGCATCACCTAGAGACTCTTTCTCTCTTTGCGAGAAATTGATGATCTCTTTTCGAAGACGAATGACGCAAGGGATAGGGAAGAATGCCAAACAAAATTTATGCATCAATTTTTCCCAGTCTCCTTTCGCGTCATCTACGTGGCGAGTGTACCATCGTTTGGCTATTCCCGTTAAAGAAAACGGAAATAGCTTCCACTTAAGGGTACCTGGCCTCATCCCTTGGATGTGGACACATGAACAAAGTTGTTCAAAGTCACGTATATGAGTATAGGGTTTCTTGTCTTCATCCCCAGAAAACGGTTTTTCCTGAACCATCGCTATGAGACTCGGGCAAAGCTCATAACGAATGGCCAATACGGCCTGAGATGATTTAGGTGGCTCCAAGCTAGCGCCCGTTGGAGCACCATATTCGATAAGTGGGGTTTGATCCATATGTGTATGTGGAGTGGAAGGATGAATTCAAACAAAGATAAAATAGGACCAAAGGGTACTAGTTAAAACAGCTACCATTCCCCGGCAACGGTGCCAGAAATGCTTGTTGGTATTTCTTATGACTATTGGATAAATCCGCAAGCGCACAGATTATACCGTTGTAGCACTTCACCGGGAGTATTCCAGGTATCGTATTTTCCTCGGGGAACGAGAAGTGAGTTAACTAGGAATATGGATATGGCCTATGATGGATCAAGGGAGACTATGATAACTGGGTTGAGAGGTTCGATATAGTAAAGATATCTAACAAGGGATAGCTAGTTATACTGGCCTTATCGGCCCTTCTCTTGCAGGAGGCGACAGGATAGATCAGAAAGAGGACAAAACTCTAACCGGACTGCATGTTGACACTTCTAACACCACTTTGAATACTGGGTTGTCATCCCCAGCATGGCGCTAGAAATGTGCGGTGGTATTTATGAATGTAAAGGCTCTCTAGAAAATATATTTATTCTATCCGCAAGCGCACAAATAAAATACCAATTGTAGCACTTTATCAGGAAGTAATTCTAGGTATCGTTTATTTATAATTTTGCTAAAGGAAAATAAAACATTGGTGGCATGAACTAACAAAGGTTTAGACTAGAGATGTACTTGCAAAACATGATTACTTATGAGAAAGCTCAATCACATAGTCACTTGCTTCGGCAGGGGGTAAGCCATAATAATAATAAAGATATTGAAGTGTAAGCTCAAAGATAAATAACACAGAGATTAGAGATAGACTACTCCATATAAATGTAAGGTGATGTCGGACTAGTAAGAGAATAACTTCTAAGTAGGTTCTACTCTATTAAGTCATAATCTACTCTAGCACATATACAATCATATATAGCATAAAGGACTCTTCATCTATGTAGAAGGAACATTGCTAAAGAAAGCCAGAACATAGCATGACTTACTCCGCAATACAAATTCTTCTTGTCCTACCAACGAGGGCTGGACTATATAAGAATCAATGGAACTATCACTTCCACGAACTACCATGCGACCCAGCCAATAGGATACATTTGCAGATAAATAGCATCTAAGCACCACGCTTACATGTGATCTACCACTTAACTCCCCTAGGGTGAAAGCTAAGCGCTTTGCAAACTCATACATAAACTCATTATCAATCATAACTATATCAAGTATAGAACTAGAACAAACTAAGAACATAATAAATAGAAACATAATGATATTAAGAATAAAGTCGTAGAGAAAGATACAAGATAATACCAATCTTTATGACGATGATTCGAAATCTAGAGCGTGATGCTCTACTTCTCTAAATCTATCTAATTAATCCTATAGAACTTAAAGGAATTGGGAGTAGCTATTCTAATTCTATGGTGGAGAGAGGGATATGAAACCCTAGTTTTGATGGCTTCCTCTAATAATGATTTTTCTCCTCTTCCTCAGGGGTGGTAGGGCCTTGCTTATATAGCCTCCTCAAATGAACGTGGACCGTCGGATCAAACCGACCTTAATCGAGTGGTTTAGATTTATCCTCAAAAGCGGTTAGGCACGATCCTCGAACTTCACTGTGATTGGACATAGGGGCACGGCGGGCGCCCTAGGTGTGGGCCCAGTCGGCCTCCGGCTCGGTCCAGTCTCTTCTATAGTATTCTTGAGTATTCTTTTCTTGTGCGGAGGTCTGTTCTCTCTATGTAAACATGACATGTGGACCTTCTTTGGTTCTTTTCCTGATAACTCCTTGTAGAAACATAAACTCACCAAAACTTGTGGAAATCTATCAGTTAGACCCCCTAAGTCTATGGTGATGATTCAATCAAGTCATTTTTAGCTCTTGTTGACATATAGAAATTAGTACTTAACGACCATCAACACGCTCCCCCTTGCTTACCCTTTTCTCGTCCCTGAGCAAACAGCTAACTTAGATGGATAACAAGTTGCTTCAATATTTAATTTCTAACAAGTACACATGCATTCAAAATAAAATTCTCCTCTGGATTAGAGTGAATTTTCTTTCACCATGGGGCTTAGTACCTGCACTTGAGCCTTGAGTAACTGAAAGATAAAATAATCAAGTCAAGTACTATGTCTCATGCTCTGTACTTCACCTCTGTTCTGGAGTTTTTATAAATTTTCAAATAAAACTCATAGATTCCTTGTATGACTCTCACAAGTCTCTCATGTGTGGTATTTCTGGATCCTTACCAAGGCATTAATGGCGTATGCCTTTCTCTCTGATATGTGGTATTTGTTGTATAAGGCATTGCGGTATTGTCTTCTCTCTCACCCTACTTCTAATAAGGCTAATATCTGGAGCTCATAGGTGGGAGATAGCTTATACATACTTACAAGACATATGTTGCATAGTCAAACCGCGGATCCAAAGGAACAGGTCAATAAGTCAAATCAAGATGTGCATGTGTGGCGAATGAATGGTGTATGATGATGATGGTGGTAGTGATGATGATAACAGGGGTGAAAGTCTAATTCTACTTTTGCTCCTTTTGAATGAAATTTGTATTTCGAAGGGAATGAGATGCTCGATATATATATATAATATATATATATATATATATATATATATATATATATATATATATATATATATATATATTCAGGTGGGTATCTTGTACCCCTAATTCTACTGTCGGACACTTGTCCATTTTTACCTCTCTTTCTCACTTTTTTTTCCGAGGTTGGCGGAAACTTGCCCATTTTTATTTTCTCGTCTCTTTTTTTAAGAGCACTCATCCTTGTAGAACAATAAAGCGAATGCTGATTGGAGCATTTATTTCGCAGAGAGAAACATGAATAGGCAAAAGTTTATTTTTGTTTCTATTCTCTCCCGGATTAGGAGCAGAATTTTTTTTTGGTGGATCTGGAGATGGAAATGAGTGGATATATGTGGATGCATACTTCTAGGATAGAAGTAGCATATGTGGGTGGAGTGTGTATGGATGCGTATTTCTAGGATAGAAGCAACATATGTGGATGTATATGAATGTGAATATCTTGATTCAGACCGCATGGCTAGTTCCCGAGGGTCACACAGCTTGACCACACTCAATGCTCATAAGCAGTATGTAAAGATGTGTGGTTTCCTAGTCTAGTAGGCATATATATATGGCTGTGGTAGGAATTTAAACTCTCGTCATACAAGAACTCATCATGTAGCATTTTTAAGTTTTCAAAAATAAATCTCCAGAATTTAGTGTTGTAAGAACAAGATAAACAGTAGCTCGAACTTTCATATCATATCAACCAATTACCTAGACTTAGTTTAGGCTTATGCTCCCACAGGTATTTAGATCAGTGTTTAAGTATTTATTTGGGAGAACTTTATATTGAAAGCTAGGTTCTTGCAAGAAAGTAAACAGAGCAACTGTTCATTCTAACTTTTTATTCAAATTTTTATTTAAAGCAAAATTTAAACTTAGCAAAATTAAAGCACACTTATCTAGACACTCTTCTTATTTGGTTTTCACAATTAAGAAATGTAACAAAAAATATTTATTGGGTTTTCTAGATTTGTAGATAAAATAGCAAAATAGAGAATAACTATAATAAAGGGAAATAGAAAACTTACCTTGATAATTGGGGGAGGCACTCCCCCAAGCTGGCTAATGCTGCGGCTGGTTTCATTGGAGGTTAAAGTATTGAAGTAGAGTAGATATGTTCTCACCCATAGCGGCGTTCTCTTCTTGCATTTCCTGCATGGCGATGGTGTGGTCCTGGTTCCACTTCTCCTGCTGCTCTAGTAGTTGGGTGTGTCGGGGTTGTGTCTCTTGGATGGCGAGGAGGTTGCTGTCGGTGCGGGCGTAGAAGGCGCCGGTCTCATGGTAAGAATCTCCGGTGAATGCATATGTGGCGTCGGAGGCTCGACCTGCATCAAAGTGAGGCTTGGTTCTGGACCCTGATGCCCCATATGGGTTAGTGGAATACCTTCAAGATTGGTAGGGTTTGTTTTCCCATTGTTGGTCTTGCCCTTCTGGCCATTCTTCCTGTACTGGTTCCTTCTGTCGAGTCTATTGCCCCCATGGATCCCTAAGGATGCGAGGGTTGTAATCATTATAACTGATGTGTGCTGGCTCCTCTGGACCTAGATCGGCTCCGTGCCATGTACGTTCTTGATGACTAGCCATCCTTTCGGAGGCCACACGCTGTGGTGCCCTTTGATTCACTGGCTCTGCTTCAATTTCAATCAAATAACTTTGGACAATGTAGAGCCCAAGGCCCGGGTTAGGTAACCGGACCTTGCCCTTATCATAAAGCATATACATAATATCATGTTCTTTCTTTAACATTCTTCCTTGCCTAAAAGAGTCATAGCCATAATAAGGTCGGAACTCATCAATGAAATCAAGTGACGAGCCTTCTAATAAATTCATGTTTGTGGCTAGACGGGTGATCAAAGATGTGCAACCGACAGGTCCTAGTAGGTTTGGTGTGCTAAGCCAATGTGCAACTAATAAAGTTACGGGCGAAACATGCACTTTATTAATAGCAGTGAAAAGAAGTTGCAGATCTCTTACTCTTACCTTCCTGATGTCATCTCTAAGGAACAGAACATATCCTATCCATTTATGAAACATACGAAGTGTGGGATGCTCTATGTCACTAGTTGGGGGTTGTAAAAAGTGTTGGTTTCTAGAAATTTCCTGCCAGAACTGGTGTTTATCAAAATTTGTAAGATCAACATCTAAGTCTAGGATAGCTCTTGGAGAGAAAACCGAGGTGGTTACTCAACTCCCTCCATGACAAAACTAAATTTTGTTTGAATAACCGAAAAGAGATCCCGCCCTCACTTAATTGTAAGGTGGAAAGAAATTCAATGGTTAAAAGACGGGATCCTAATTCGGTTATGTTCCAAAAATCTGTCCACCCAATTATTTGAAAAATAAGATCAAGTTCAGAGTCCATACCTGTGTCTTCTAGCAGGGTAGGATCGATGGTGGGTGTGTGGATGAAATCTTTATTTTTCAGCTTCTGGAAGACTTCTTTCTCTCGCTGGGAAATTAGTCCAAGGTCACTTGTTTTCATAAGGACCTTTCTTGTATTACCTGATGATGACGATGGTGTTTGTTCGGCCGGCGTATCGACGCTCATGTCGGAACGACGAGAGGAAGCTGGGACGAGTGCCTCATCCCAAAACTCTTCAATGCTTCCTTGGTGGCTCTTATGACTTTCTTAAACATCCTGCAAAACTTGATGACAAAAACTCGTGGATAATGTGAGATGGTTAGTGGTTAGCTGTCCAGATGTCAGCTGTTCGGGGGTTAGTCGTTCAAGACAAAATTTTATTGGAAATTTCTGCAGCACTTCCCCCTAAAGAAATTTTAGTTACGCTTGGACAACATGATCACTATCTTCTAAATGATTCCTACTTCTCACTTCTCTCTTCAAAACTCTTTCTATTCTTCTCTTCCTCCCCACTCTCTTCTTCCTTCTCTCAAAAGAGCAGAACTACTGAAACTCGGAAACTCGGAGTTGGAGGTGTTTTCTGGAGTGTGTGTGGTGTGAATAAGAGGCTGGAGGAGGGATTTTATAGGAGGTGAAGGGGTCAGGGCGGGCACCCTAGTGGCATGGGCGGCCGCCCCACACTGGGCCCCAAAATGGCTGAGGTTTGGTCTGCTCTTCACATGCTATGTCTTCATGCAAAATTATTGGTCGTGGGTGGAATTTGGACGATGGAAGATGTCTGGTGGTTGTGATGGGTGTAAGTGGATGAAATAATGTGATGTGATGTATGTGAGGTGGAGTCTATGACATGTGGGACAAAAGGGTGTGGGTCATCCTTCTAGAAACTTGGTAAAAATGCAAGAATAAAAACTTACTAAGAATGATTAAACAAAATTATTTTTATGCCACCACTATAATTAATAATTATGGGTTGTTACACACCATAGAGATTATTTATGTGGGGCTTTTGGATAATATAAAAGTAAACAAGATTAATGCAATAATTAAATATGGAAGTGATGTGGATAAATACCGAGTTACCTTTCGGCGAGGGTTCGAGATTTTAGAGTCCCCCAAACTGGACCTCCAAATTAATTTCACTCTTCTGATGTATTCATGTCCAGAGGTGGTGTCTCTGGTGATTCTTCTTTATGAACTTCCTTCACCATGGGTTTATTTTCTGGTCTAGGATTGAATGTGAAGCGTTCTTCTTGACTGTTTATGTTGAACTTAATTTCTCCCTTTCCAACATCGATGTGGGCATTGGCGGTGCTCAGGAATGGTCTTCTAAGGATGATGGACACCTTTGAGTCAGGGCTCATGTCCAATACCACGAAGTCTACTGGCACAAAGAAATCTCTTATCTTGACTAGAATGTTCTCAGCCATGCCCAATGGGTATCTAATTGTTTGATCTGCTAGTTGTAAGCACATTGATGTTGGTTCTAGTGTTGCATAATCAAGTGTCTTGTGGACTGATGAGGGCATCACGCTAACACTTGCTCCAAGATCACAAAGTGCATTGTTGAAGTGTTGGTTCCCGATCGAGCAATCAATAGTGGGGTATCCTGGATCCTTCTTCTTCTTTGGTGACTTGTTCAGGATGGCCGCACTACATTCTTCTGTCAGCTTGATCACCTCAGTGGATAGCAGTGGTCTCTTCTTATTAAGAATATCTCTGATGTACTTTGCATATGTAGGGACCTGTATGGCATCAAGTAGAGGTATGTTGATGTATAACTTCTGCATAACCTCTACAAACTTTCCAAACTGCTCATCCGACTGCAGTACTTTGTTTGTTCTAGGAAATGGTAAATAGTTGGTGTCATGGTAATCTTTTCTCATCTCTTGGTTGTTTGGAGCTTGTAGCAATTCTTCTGCTTCATTGGGATTCTCTTCTTCTACTGCTACTGGTATTGCCGGTGCTCTTCTTGTTCCTCTTGGATGAGGAGGATCTCTGGTGGATTTCCCTCCTCTTGTAGTTATATTCTTTACCTGCTTAATGTTAGTGGCAATAGGCAAAATAGTAGCTAGCTCTGCTAACCTAAGCTCTACCTTTTTATTAAGAATGTTTTGTTCATCAAAAGCAGATACTTGAAAATCCATTTGATTATGTATATCTTTTAAAGAAGATTCATTTGTATCCAACCTTTTTTCACTATTCGAATTAATTTTAGTTTGTTGCGCAATTAAGTTCCTCAAGGTAGTTTGTTTATTACCTGAATTCATACCTTTGCTATTGGGTTGACTTGGAGTAGGTTGATGTGGGCATTTGTATGCCGTTTCAATGGCCCTTCGGTCTTCTTTATATTTGGCCCTCTGGTCAAGCCAATGGAGTAAATCATCCATCTTAGTGGGTAGTGCATTTACTTCCTCGGGTATTTCTTCTGTTTGGTGACAATGTTGAACTTTATCTTGGGACCAGCTTTGGTTTTCTGCTATCTTGTCCATAAGTATCTCTGCTCTTCCAAGTGTAAGTTCCAAAAATGATTCTTGAGTAGATGCATCTAGGCACTCACGAGCCCTCTGAGTTAATCCATGGTAAAGGGTCTGCATGAGTAACCATCCTGCCATTCCATGATGAGGACAATCTGATAGGTATCCTTGAAAACGCTCCCATGCTTCTAGAATGGTTTCTGATTTCTGCTGTTGAAAATTGGCAATCCTTCCTCTTAAGGCATTGGTTTTTCCTATAGGGAAGAACTTTGCTAGAAAGACATTTGAACAGTTCGCCCAAGTGTTGATATCTTCTTTGTTGGTGTAGAACCACTTCCTCACTCTTCCCATAAGTGAGAATGGAAAGAGGCGAAGCAGTATGATGTCTTGGGTGATTCCATTGATGATGATTGTGCTTCCGATCTCTAAGAAATTCTGCAAATGTGCACTAGCATTTTCATGTGCCTTTCCACTGAATTGTGTAGCTTGCACCATATTGATGAGGCTTGGTTTGAGTTCAAATTCAAGATCTTCTCCTTCTTCTGCCTCAAGTACCGGACCAGCGCGAATATTCTCAATGCTTGGAGCAGAGAATTCTCGCAAGGTCTTTTGTGCCATAGCTTCAGAAATTGGTGACTAGCTTCTTCTTTCTTGATTGCTTTGATTCTAATGATGAAGAGTTGAATGTATCAAAGTAAATCCTGCAATACCCTGTATGGAAATATAAACATAGAAAACAATAGGGGTTATCCTGCCAAAGCAGAGGTGCCTTGTTTTGAGGTTCTCATTTGAGTAGCTGTTCATGCAATTTTTCTCCATAGTCTAATTTTAATGTAAATCTATATTCTATGCGTACCGATGTTTTATCTCCCCAGCAACAGCGCCAGAAATGCTTGTTGACACTTCTAACACCACTTTGAATACTGGGTTGTCATCCCCAGCATAGCGCTAGAAATGTGCAGTGGTATTTATGAATGTAAAGACTCTCTAGAAAATATATTTATTCTATCCGCAAGCGCACAGATAAAATACCAATTGTAGCACTTCACCAGGAAGTAATTCCAGGTATCGTTTATTTATAATTTTGCTAAAGGAAAAGCAAACATTGGTGGCATGAAGTAACAAAGGTTTATACTAGAGATGTACTTGCAAAACATGATTACTTATGAGAAAGCTCAATCACATAGTCACTTGCTTTGGCAGGGGGTAAGCCATAATAATAATAAAGATATTGAAGTGTAAGCTCAAAGATAAATAACACAAAGATTAGAGATAGACTACTCCATATAAATGTAAGGTGACGTCGGACTAGTAAGAGAATAACTTCTAAGTAGGTTCTAATCTATTAAGTCATAATCTACTCTAGCACATATACAATCATATATAGCATAAAGGACTCTTCATCTATGTATAAGGAACATTGCTAAAGAAAGCCAGAACATAGCATGACTTACTCCGCAATACAAATTCTGCCTGTCCTACCAACGGGGGGGACTATATAAGAATGAATGGAACTGTCACTTCCACGAACTACCATGCGACCCAACCAATAGGATACATTTGTAGATAAATAGCATCTAAGCACCACGCTTACATGTGATCTACCACTTAACTGCCCTAGGGTGAAAGCTAAGTGCTTTGGAAACTCATACATAAACTCATTATCAATCATAACTATATCAAGTATAGAACTAGAACAAACTAAGAACATAATAAATAGAAACATAATGATATTAAGAATAAAGTCTTAGAGAAAAATACAAGATAATACCAATCTTTATGACGATGATCCAAAATCCAGAGCGTGATGCTCTACTCTCTAAATGTATCTAATCAATCCTATAGAACTTAAAGGAATTGGTAGTAGCTATTCTAATTTTGATATGAAACCCTAGTTTTGATGGCTTCCTCTAATAATGATTTTCTCCTCTTCCTCAGGGGTGGCAGGGCCTTGCTTATATAGCCTCCTCAAATGAACGTGGACCGTCGGATCAAACCGACCTTAATCGAGTGGTTTAGATTCATCCTCAAAGGCGGTTAGGCACGATCCTCGAACTTCAGTATGATTGGACACAGGGGCAGGGCGGGCGCCCTAGGTGTGGGCCTAGTCGGCCTCCGGCTCGGTCCAGTCTCTTCTATAGTCTTCCTGAGTATTCTTTGCTTGTGCTGAGGTCCTTTCTCTCTATATAAACATGACATGTGGACCTTCTTTGGTTCTTTTCCTGATAACTCCCTGTAAAACATAAACTCACCAAAACTTGTGGAAATCTGTCAGTTAGACCCCCTAAGTCTATGGTGATGATTCAATCAAGTCATTTTTAGCTCTTGTTGACATATAGAAATTGATACTTAACGACCGTCAACACCGCACCGTCAAGTTGTATTGATGCCCTACCTTTTAAGAACTTATCTGACACGCGTGGTGGAATATAGAGACTAGATAGAGCTGTCACCTTCTACTAGCATCCACGAACAATCCACGGGATAAGCGGTTTACAAAGGTAAGATCTAGCCTAGACACCACGTCTACACTTATCTTACTACTTTAACCTTGGCCTAAGATTAAATCACTTTACTCAGAGCAAAGCGATGAACAAGCGTGAAAAGTTGTATAACAGCTAATCCAGATTTAGAATACTGAATACTATAAAGAACTCAAAAGTAGTCACTTACAAGTACTAAACTTACAGGACACTCGCATCCGATGAGGAAGAACTCTAGAGAGGATTCCCGACAGGCCCTGGGCTTTCTCCAGAAGTCTTCCTTCACTCTCCTCCAACCAGCATAGCACTACTAGAGAGCTCCGCTAAGAGACTAAGGAGTAGTGTTTCTCCAATGAGGCATGAATGAGAAAGGAGCTCTAGGGGTCTATTTATAGCTAGAGGTGGAGTAGGGGCTACTCTGGTGCCACGTCAACGATCCGCGTCAACTTCATCAACCACCATTGGATCCAACCGACTTCAGAACCGCCTAAGGATCAAGGGTGTTGATTTCCATCATGTGAGGAGTGAGTGAGGCGGTTGAGGGGGGTGAAACCACCCTATGGGTGGTCGGCCGACCGCCCATGCTGCCATGTGGGCCCTGTCGATGGGATATCCTATAGGGTACCCATGGACCGGCTTACCTAATCTTTGGGCCTCCTTTCCTTAGCCCACAAAGAAAGACGGACAGAAGAAACCGAATTCTACTCGGTCAAGACGATAAGACCGAAGCACAGCTTAGGACTCTAAGTTTGTAACCGAGTAGGACTAGAGCAACCCTCAACTAGTTCCTAGACTATAAAGGGCTGGTGAGGGTATCACCCAAAAAAGAACCTGAACATACTACACAACACCCGATACGCAGAGCGGCGCACAACACTTTGTATTACGATCAAGAGCAATAACAACTGACTCAACTGGACGTAAGGTTATTACTCGACCTTGTCGAGGGCCTGAACCAGTATAAACCGTGTGTCCCTGCGTGTCCAACCACTGAGGTTTCACTATTCGCCGAGGCACGAACTCCTGTCTCGGGTAACCCCGTGGCAGGCTATCGGGTAGGGGCTTTCGGTGATTTTTTTCTCTAAAGCTTGGTGGACCACGACCTCAAGACAATGAAATCGATGGAATCTACATGTTTCTTCGGATCATGGATCTGCAAGATCGATGATGACAGAAAAATGCAAAGCTGACTCCGAGAAGAAGGAGTGGATCAAGATCTTCAAGAACTGAATCAAAGGATCCAGAATCTCACGATTTCGGAATCAACCACACCAACAGATGAGGAAGGATACGAAACTGACTTGGAGAAGGAAACTTCACCACATACCAACTCCGAGACTAACACGAGAAGACCAGGTGCAATACAAGTCGGAATACACAACCGAACCTCAACCCAAGGCAGGAACAACTTGGAAGCAGTCAAGTACTCGATACCATACGGGTTACGTAATTCCGCATCTACATACGGGAACTTTCTCTAGAAGAAGATGACAAGAAGCATAACTCAGAAAGGCGCTCAAGATGGGATGATAATATCAACAACTCCAGAAGGGTGTATCGTGCACTGGCCAAACCAATCCCCAAGGATGCAGGGTCAGGACATAGAATTACCTTTCCAAATAGGAAAAGAACTCAGAATGTACCAGGATTTGTCATACAAACCAAGGAAAAGAAATCAGCCAACAAGAAGAACTCGGAGGGCACATACCATATACATGGCAGAACTAGAACCTTATCTAGAACCACCACAAATACCCGACTTAAAATCATCTGATGAATCAGAAGGGGATATCTCAGATGATGAAGAAGGCAATGACGACGAAACCAACGATCACAAAACTGCAAGGCTAAAAAAGAACAAAGCCATAGCAGGAAGAAGAAATAGAGCGGTTCAGAGAAAACAAATCTGGAACAAATACAAAGGAGAGTTGACAGAATACAACAAGAAGAAGACAGAAAGAGAATCCATGAAGAACTCAAAAAGAGAAAGAATTGAAGAATTGACAAAAGAACTAAACATTCTCACTAAAGAGGAAAGAATCACAGACGAACCAATCAAAGAAGACGAAGATCCCAATAAACAACCCAATGACAGCACACCTCAAGGTGGACAAGGAGAGAAGCAAGAAGAACAACCCCCCAAGAAGTCAATATTTCACAGATTGGGGAAAACAGTGATACCACAACCATCGGAAAGACAAGAACAACATCTTGGACTGATAAAACAAAACGGCCCAGATTGGGGTCAGCGTTATCCAGAAGAATACGGTGAATCTGAATACGGAGGAGATAGGGATTATTACCGAAGGGATGGATCACCAGACTTCAACAGAATAGAACAATATGATAGATTCCCATGCTTTGCAGGAAGATTGCAAACATTAAGATTACCACACAAATTCAAGCCAGCAAATCACTCCAAGTACAATGGAAAAGTGGAACCTAGACAATGGATAAGAGTGTATTCTCAATCAATTGAACTCGTAGGAGGAAACAATGACATCAAGGCCCTATACTTTCCAATGGAACTCGAAGCCATGCCCTTGCAATTGTTCGACAAGTTAAAACCAAGATCAATCAAGTATTGGGAAGATTTGTAAGAAGCTTTCTGTAACAACTTTGTAGGAATAATAACACATCCCATGACAGCGGCAGAATTGAAGAACATAAAGCAAAGAAGAGGAGAAACCCTGAGGGAGTATTACAGGAGATTTGGAGAACTCAGAGCTCAAATACATGACATTACCGACACAGAAGTAATAGAAACATTTGCGGATGGAATCATAGCAAATTGGCAGTTCAAAGATTACTTTAACGAAAACCCGAGATCCAATGAAGACTTCAAAAGGGCTGTTGAAAAGATGATATCGTCAGGAGAAAGAACTCGGCACAGATTCACCCGAGATTTTCATGAAAATAAAAGGCCAGATTTCAGACCCAATGACAAAAGACCAAGATAAGACAACATGGTAGCAGCAATGGACAACAAAAGAAGATTCAATGATAATGACAAAGGAGGGTACAACAATGGCTACAACAAAAACAGAAACATAAACCAGAATAACATGTACTCAAATAACAACTACCAAGGCAATAACTACACAAAAAGGCCAGCAGAAAGGATAGAGGACCTACCCTGCTACATACATACTAACGCAAGCCACAAGCTAGTTGAATGCGACGTCTTTCAACGAAGATTCACAAAGAAAGAAGATACACGAGCAAACAATTCGGGACAAAGAACAGATGAATCAGGGAAAGACACAAAGAAAGCGGAGGGGAATTATCAAGGACCCCAACGACAAATAGCAGTAATCTTTTCTGGAGGATCATACACAAGAAATAAAAGGCAGGAAAAAGTAGCACACAGAACCATCATGGCAGCAGAACCAGCTACCCCAAGATATCTGGACTGGTTAGAGTACCCAATTCAATTCACAAGAGAAGATCAATGGACAAGTATAGCAAATGCTGGCTATTATCCCCTAGTAATGGGACCAACAATAGCAGGAGTGGCAGTCTCCAAAGTACTCATCGACGGAGGAGTAGGATTAAACATAATCTTCGTAGACACCCTAAGAAAGATGAACTTGGACTATGAAGGCATGATCACACCAACGAGTATTCCTTTTTATGGAATTGTACCCGGAAAAGCTTCCATACCATTGGGACAAATCACTTTACCATTCACCTTTGGAACACCCGACAAATATCGGACTAAGTTCATCAAATTTGAAGTAGCCGACTTCGAATCATGTTATCATGCAATCCTTAGAAGACCAGCATTAATAAGATACATGGCAATACCTCACTACCCGTATCTACTGCTCAAGATGCCGACAACAAAAGGAGTTCTTTCACTAAAAGGAGATCTAAAGAGAGCATACGATTGTGATGTACAAGCCATACAAATATCAGAAAAACTACAAGACTACCAGGAAAAAGAAGACATTGTGAAGAAAGTTGAGAAAATGAACCCGGATGAAATTCAAATACCGGCAAAGAAGCCAAGCACTTTCACACCTCCTAAAGAGGCAGCCACAAAGACGACTGATCTATTAACTGGAGATCCAGAAAAAACAGCAGTAGTCAGCATGAGTCTGGATCCTAAATAGGAACTCGCGCTCACCAACTTTCTAAGGGACAACAAAGACATATTCGCATGGAAGCCAGCGGATATGCCAGGAGTCCCAAAGGAGTTGGCTGAGCACAAAATTGATACAAATAAAGGTTCAAGACCAGTAAAATAGAAGCTACGTAGATTTACACCAGACAGGAAAGCAACAATCAAAAAAGGAAATTGCAAAATTACTAGTAGCAGGGTTCATCAGAGAAATAATCAACCCGGATTGGTTGGCTAATCCAGTTTTGGTGGAGAAGAAGAACTCGAAAGAATGGCGTATGTGTGTGGACTACACAGATCTCAACAAACATTGCTCAAAAGACCCATATGGACCACCAAGAATTGACCAAGTAATAGACTCAACAGCGGGATCATCGCTACTATCCTTTCTCGACTGCTACTCGGGGTACCATAAAATATCATTAAGGGAAGAAGATCAAAGCAAAACATCTTTTATAACACCTTTCGGGGCATACTGTTACAAGTCAATGCCGTTCGGATTGAAAAATGCAGGAGCAACATATCAAAGAGCAATACAAACTTGCCTAGGAGATCAAATCGGAAGAAACGCTGAAGCATACATTGATGACGAAGTAGTCAAAACAAAAGAACCCAAATCACTGTTGGAAGACCTAGAAGAGACCTTCAAGAATCTAAAAGCATGGAAGTGGAAGCTCAATCCAACAAAATGTGTTTTTGGTGTACCATCAGGACAACTACTCGGTTTCCTAGTCAGCAACAGAGGAATTGAAGCAAGCACAAAACAAGTCAAATCAATAATGGATATGAAGGCACCAAAAAAGATCAAGGACATACAAAAACTCACAGGATGTATGGCAGCTCTCAACAGATTCATATCGAAATTGGGAGAAAAAGGACTACCCTTCTTCAAACTCCTAAAAGGAAAAGAGAACTTCGAATGGACAGAAGAAGCAAATCAAGCTTTCATCAAGCTAAAAGAATATTTATTATCATCCCCAGTAATGACACCACCAAGAAATAAGGAGGACATGATGTTGTATATCACGGCAACAAAAAACATAGTAAGTGCAGCAATCATCGTGGAAAGAGAAGAACCCGGATGTACCTACAAAGTACAAAGACCAGTATACTACATCAGCGAAGTACTCATGGAATCAAAAGTCACATACTCACACGTACAGAAACTACTATATGCAGTACTAATATCATCAAGAAAGTTGAGGCATTATTTCCACGAGCACAAAGTAACAGTAGTAACCAACTTCCCGTTACAAGACATACTCAGAAACAAAGACGCCATAGGCCGAATATCTAAATGGGCAGTGGAACTCGGGTCTCTAAATATAGATTTCAAACCAAGGATAGCAATCAAGTCACAGATATTACCCGACTTCATTGTAGAATGGACAGAAATTGCACAAAAAGAACCCGAACCAATAAGAGACCACTGGAAAATGTACTTTGATGGTTCTCTGAAACTTGGAGGGGCTGGAGCAGGCGTACTACTGATTTCCCCAGAAGGAAGACAATTAAAATACGTACTACAAATATTATGGCAAGCAACAAATAATGAAGCAGAATACAAAGCACTCATACATGGATTAAAAGTAGCAGCCACCCTAGGAATCAAAAGAGTTATCGCTTATGGAGATTTAGCAGTAGTAATCAATCAAGTAAACAAAGAGTGGAAGTGCTCAAAAAACAACATGGATGCGTACTGTGTAGAAGTAAGGAAACTCAAAAAGAACTACGAAGGATTAGAAATCCACCACGTCTTGAGAGATTCAAATGTGGTAGCAAATATTTTGTCAAAGTTGGGATCAGACAGAGCAAAAGTACCACCAGGAATATTTGTAGAAGAACTCACAAATCCATCAATCCAAGAAATCAGTAAATAAAAAGAAGACCCAATGGACTTAGACATTACAAAAGAACCCGACACCTCAAGGCAGATCCTCAACATAGAAAGCGATTGGAGACAACCATTCATCGATTATAAGAATGAAAACAAACTACCCGGAGACAAAGCAGAAGCAACAAGGGTTATAAGAAAAAGAAAATCTTACGTCCTCGTAAAAGATAAATTATACAAAAGAGCAACATCTTCTGGAGTATTACTGAAATGCGTATCCACGCAAGAAGGAAAAGAAATATTGGAAGAAATACACTCGGGATGCTGTGGAAATCATGCAGCATCTAGAACACTAATCGGCAAGGCATTCAGAAGTGGATTCTATTGGCCAACAACACGCAAGGACAGAGAACAGTTAGTCAAGACATGCAAAAGTTGTCAAATGTTTGCAAGACAATCACACGTTCCAGCACACAATCTAATTGGCATACCTCCAGCGTGACCCTTCTCATGCTGAGGGCTGGATCAAGTTGGACCCCTCAAAAAAGCAAAAGGAGGATTTGAATACATATTTGTGGCGGTAGACAAATTCACCAAGTGGATTGAATACAAGCCAGTTGTCAAATACAGTGCAGAAAAAGCAACAGAGTTCATACAAGACATCATGCACAGATTTGGGATGCCCAACCGAATAATCCCAGATCTTGGGTCACCATTTACAGCAAAAGAATTTCAATATTGGGCAAGAGACTGTGGGATAGAGATAGACTATGCATCAGTGGCTCACCCCCAAGCAAACGGACAAATTGAAAGAGCCAATGGGCTACTATTACAAGACCTAAAACCAAGGCTATACAAAGACCTAAAAGACTATGGAGGCAAATGGATAGAAGAACTACCAAAAGTGGTATGGGGCTTAAGAACCCAAATCAGCAGAGCAACAGGCTACTCACCTTTCTTCCTAGTATATGGATCAGAAGCCGTATTACTAATTGACTTGATATGGAAATCACCAAGAATCGAACAATACGACGAAGGAGAAGCCGAAGAAACAAGGCGGCTTGAGATCGACGCAATCAAAGAAATAAGAGACAGTTCAGTGATACAAAATGCAAGATACCTACAAGGTTTATGAAGGCATTACGACAGAAATACACACCAAAGAACGCTGAAACCAGGAGATATGGTACTACGGTTGATTCAAAAGAAAGACGGATGTAACACCCTAGTTTTAGGTTTTTGCAAATAAAGTTAAATTTGAGCTTTTATTCAATTTATACTCATGAGAAAATATAGGGGAAATTAAAACATTTTAGAATAAAAGCAATTCACCTAGAGCTTAGTAGCATGTATGTTGCACCCATGCTGAATCTTTGATCTTTGGTTGAGTGTAGGATAGGTTGCGTGAAGTTCAAATTCAAATTATTTGAGCTAGTTTTCAAAACTAGAAAAAGGAAAGGGTTTTCTTTCTTTCTCTCTCCCTCTTTCACTCTTCTAGCCCAGCACCAGAACCAGCCCAAAACCTCCCCCTCTCCCTCCCGCACTCCTTCCCTCTCGGCCCAGTCGGCTCGGCCGAAGGCCGAGGCCCATGCGGCCACACCTTCCACCGCAACCCTCTCTCCCTCTCACTGTCGCGTGGCCCCCGCCTATCAGCGCCGCACAACAGGCGCGCACGCGCTGCGCTCCCTCCCTCTCTCTCTGTCGCACGGGCCTGAGACGCCAACGTCGACCCCACCGTCAGCCGCACCCTCCCTTTCTTCTTCGGCTCAGCGGAGATGCCACACCGGCATCACTGCCATGCACCGCCTTCACTCCGGCTTGAAGGCCATTGATGCGAGGCCATCAAGGAGGCCATCAAGGCCCGCCTTGACACCCCTCTCGCGGACGTGCCTGTGTTTACCGCCCCCACGTGGCTATAAAGCCAGCCGCAGCGCCTCTGTTCTCCCCTGCTCTTCCCCAGTTCACGCACAGCACCCGCAATGTTGCGCTCGCGTTCTCGCCGCTTGAAGATCTCTTGCGCGATGTCGTGAGCTTGCGGACCATCGCCTCGATGAACTCACATCGTACGCTCACCGCACGCTTTTCACCCTTGTTTTGCTCTTTTGGCGCTCACCATGCTCTTTCCTGTGAACCAGCCGCCGTCGTTCATCGTCGGAGCGCCTAGAGCACGCACGGTCCTCGCCACCACCTTAGTTTCACTCGCGGTGACTTCCTCTTCCTCCCCGCACTCTCAATTTGAGCAATTTAGCACCTTTTGCACCGAATCGATGGACACAGTGGCCGCGGGTAATGGCACCACCACGGCCACCTCCCACCGGCCAGTTTCGCACTCAACCGAGCACCCCACGGACACCGCACGGGCACACCGAATCTCCCCATGCCCACAATTTGGTGGTTTATACCACGCACTGCCGGATTTCACACGGCACAGAGCCGCTGGCCATGGCACCGCCGCGGACGCACCGTCCTAGTGACCCAGAGTCCCACCCAAGCCTACCCACGTACTCGCATGAGCTCGAGGAACTTTTCTGTGCACTCGGTTGTCGCGGAGACGGTCGAAGACACCCTACCCGCGCTCTCCGGCGAGCTCACGCCATCAGCACTCATGGCGCCGTCGCGCGTCGGAGGGGAAACCTCCCCCTTTTTATCGCAACCACCCGATCCACAGCGCACGGCCGAGATTAGGTCATACCGGTTCGGTATGACCCCGGCTCACCGTGGACCCGTGCACCGCGGGCCATGCATCAGCGCGTCCACACACGCGTGGTGCACCGCACCAGTCGCGCACGGCCACGTGGCACGCACGTCAGCGGTGACTCGGTCAAAGCCGACCAGCCCTGCCTCTTTAATCATGTTTTCCGAGAACTAACCCGCAATCTATCTCAGTTCTGTTTCCTTTAATTTTAATCATGTTTTCTTTTGTTTTAGCCCCTGTCTTTTTGAAAAATAGTACACGCAGTACGTAGCTCGTTTTAAACTCAGTTTTTATTTATTTTAATTCCAAAATAGTTCTGTCTAATTATAGAAATGCCATTCAAACCTTTAAACTTGCATATCTTGCTCAATTTTAATCCGATTTGAATGAATTTCGCGTCCACGTGATCGTAGCAGCTTGTAGAATATTTTTGAAAGCTTTATACCTTCTGTTTTTACTGTTTGGTGTACTGTTCTAATTAAACTCTATTTGATTGCATGTAATGAATGTTTTGGAATGCTTGTATGGTGATTGATTGATGTTTAGAAGAGGGTGAGCAAGTTGGGTTTGAGGAGCAGTACCTTGACCAGTAGGACCAGCAGGAGAACTTTTAGGAAGGCAAGTGTAACTAAGGCCCCTTGCACCTATATAACCATAATTCATCTTTTATTTATGCATGAGTCCATTTAATTTGATAAACCATAGGCTTTCATATACTAGAATTTTGATCCTTATACCTTGTATACCTATGGGAGTAGTTGCATTATGGCTAGATGTGCAATGCTTACAATGACAAATGCTTAAACTTGACTAATGAACTTATGGAACAAATGTAAAATGAGGCTTTTTAGCAACATGATAAAGGGGGCTAAAGCACGGGTTTTGTTGCTTTAGTACCTCTCCATAGGACTCCCCTGAAGCAGCCACCCAGGAAGGCCATGCTACCCCGAGTGTTATATGGCTCTGACTTTAACTAATTACCTAGTATGTCTCTAGCTTGTTAGTGATTACCACTTGTTGGCGCAAGAGGGGGTGCCGAGGGATGTTTGGCGCTTCTCCTACCTTGTAGGTGTACATAGTGCTGCGACCACATGTGATGCCACTCGAAGGAGAATACCCATGCATACTTGCCATTGAAACCTCGCGGTCACTAACTTGTTAGGGTATCTAGCGAAAGGTTATGTAGTGAAACCCTACCATGCCTCCTTGGTAGAGGCAGTGTGGACTTTATAAACCCCGGCAAATGGGAATCACGGCTCGGGGGTAAAGATGTACAACCTCTGCAGAGTATAAACCTATCATGATAGCTGTGCTCACGGATACGAGCGACCTGGATCCTTCTTGATAGAAGTTACTTGGGTTACATGGATGGTTTGGGATGATCTAATATTTCTTAATGACTTAATCATTTGGGATGGGTTTTCTAACTAAAAGTAGTATACTTGTTTAATAAAACTTGACCAACTAAAATTGCTAACCGCAGTCAAATAGAGTCAACCCTTTTGAGCCTTTAGTACCCTGGTTACTCTTGCTAAGCTGTGGTATGCTTACACATGTTTTATATAATGAAAATCCTGGATGGGTACTAGATGGTGGCTTTGAGGACTTTCCAGAGGATGTCCAGGACTTCTAGATGATGTCTCCCAGTCAATGTCCCTATGGCTAGTTTATTTATGTTTATGATGAACTCTATATATTGATGTAATAATGTGTTGAATATCGATGTAATAAAGTACTTTACTTTGGTATTCTACAATTTGTGAGTATATGTGTGTTTAGACATCTTGGGCACACATGTATGATGTACTTAGTTTTGCTTTGCAAAACTGGGTGCGACAACGGAAGACACAAACTACTCAGCCCATGGGAGGATCCTTTCATCATCAAAACAACAATACAACCTGGAACTTATGAGCTTATGACAGAAGATGGAATTCAACTAAGCAATAGTTGACATATCAGCCAACTCAAGAAATTCTACAACTGAAGACATAAGATACAAGACATCAAGAACAAATGATCAACAAGTCAACCATTTCATAAAAACAACATGACAAACCGACAGTTTTGCACATTGAGAGGCACTGTCTGGTATTAAGTCGGTTGTTCCGTGAGGCAACCCGACAAACCAACTGCTTTGCACCATGAGCCGCACAGTCTGGTTCATATATATATATAAAGTCTACCGTTTCGTGAGGCGGCATGACAAGCTGATAGCTTTGCACCATGAGCAGCACTGTCTAGCATCTTTAAGTCGGTTGTTTCGTGAGGCAACCGGACAAACCGACTGCTTTGCACCATGAGCAGCACAGTCTGGTTCATATATATAAATTCTACTGTTTCGTGAGGCGGCATGACAAGCTGACAGCTTTGCACCATAAGCGGCACTGTCTAGCATTTTTAAGTCGATTGTTTCGTGAGGCAACTCGACAAACCGACTGCTTTGCACCATGAACGGCAAAGTCTGGTTCATATATAAGTCTACCGTTTCGTGAGGCGACATAACAAGCTGACAGCTTTGCACCATGAGCGGCACTGTCTAGCATCTTTAAGTCAGTTGTTTCATGAGGCAACCTGACAAACCGACTACTTTGCACCATGAGCGGCACAGTCTGGTTCATATATCTACAAGTCTACTGTTTCGTGAGGCGGCATGACATCAAACTACTCGGCAGAACAAAAAGCATTAGTCTACCTCGACGACAAACCGACTGCTTTGCACCATGAGCGGCACAGTCTGGTTCATATATCTACAAGTCTACCGTTTCGTGAGGCGGCATGACATCAAACTACTCGGCGCAACAAAAAGCATCAGTCTACCTCAATGACAAACCGACTGCTCTGCACCATGAGCGGCACAGTCTGGTTCATATATCTACAAGTCTACCATTTCGTGAGGCGGCATGACATTAAACTACTCGGCGCAACAAAAAACATTTGTCTACCTCGACGACAAACCGACTGCTTTGCACCATGAGCGGCACAGTCTGGTTCATACATCTACAAGTCTACCGTTTCAAGAGGCGGCATAGCAAATACCAAACTACTCGGCGCAATAAAGAAGAACAGTCTACCTCAACGACATCAAAGATAATCTCTTGCAAAAAGTGACACAACATTCATGCTTGAAGAGTAGCGCATACTCGGCGCAACAAAGACAACAAGCCAAATGCTATTACATCAGAAAGTGATATCTACTACTCCAGCATCAGAAACTACTCGTCCAAAATAACAAGACTACTTCGAAACTACTCAGAAATTATCAAAAGTAACGACAAAAATCCTCAAAGCCTAACTAGAGGCACAAGACATTTTATGAATAAGAATATCTCCAGTATAGTCATCAAGGCAAGAAGGCCAATAATATTACCCAGAAAGAACTCGGGAATTCAGAAGCATCTACAAAGCCTAATGCAGAGGCACAATACTACAAGTATCAATCAAAAGACATGGCTTACAAATATCAAGAAAATGAGGTATTCATCAGAAGGACAAGCAAGTCAATCAGAGAACAACTTACAGACAAAGCAAGACAAAAGCATCACAATATCAGGACGAAGCCTGAAAATATATTAAACAAAAGTATCATTTAGAGTATATTACAAGATCATCACCAAAAGACAAGTAAATGTTTCTTATCAAGAAGAAGAAGGCAACACATTCATTTGACCAAATATCTTGCGACAAAGCTCTTGGACTTCAGGCTTTGATTGCTCACACCTCGCCAAGAGATCGACATCCATCGGATCCTCAAGAATCCGGTCTAAAGGAACGTCAAAAGCGAGAGCTCGAACAAAAGAAACAACATTATTTATACAGTGCTCAAAGCCATTCTCAAGAAATTCTTTAAATTGAAGAGGCAATGCAGGAATCAAGGTCTTCAGGCCTTCTTTAGCATCCTTTTGAAGACAAACAGCAGCCACGACAGGTTTCACACTAGCATACAAAGTCTTGTACCGGTAATGAACCTCCGACAGCTGAGTTTTCAAAACTTCCTCTGACTTCAATGACCAAAAAGGGCAAAGAAGTCAGAAAGCTAAAAATAAAAACAACAAGAAAGTCTGAGGACAATAAATGGTCAACTTACAACTTCAACTCTCTTCTCTGAAGATTCAAGACGAAGAGATAAATCTTTTGTCTCTTCATTCCAAGCAATTGAAGCCTGATCAGCAGCTACAAGAAAGAGAGATATGTCAAATATCAAACAAGAAAACCGCAACAAGAAAACAAAAAACAGAGATAATTACCAGCTGTCTTCCCTTTCAAATCAGAAAGAGCAACAGACAATGAAGCATCAGCAACTCCTCTGAGATTCTTTTCTTGCTCCAAAGCCGCACGAGCCTAAGATGTGGCAGAACCATCCAAATTATAAGAGATCAAGTACCAAAGTAGCTGATTTAACTGCCACTTAAAGCACTTGAGCCCATATAATCCCGGTAGTCCGGAAATCTCGAAGGATTTCTAGCAATCGTATATCCCACTAAGGATCGCGCAAACTCAGGTATGCACATTCGAATGAACCACAAATAAACCGAAAATACTAGAAGTACGAATAAAGTTATTACAACACTTTGTTCCAAATAAAAGTAGTACTTACGCCACAACACCTGTGGCCGAATAGAACATTGTTTGAAACTGAACCCAAAGTTTTACTCCACACTAAAATCATTAAAAGATAGGGGTGCCCACGAGGTCAAGTTCGACAACAGCAAAAGATGAGCTCGTAGAAGACCTTGCCTAGGGCCTACTCCTCTTCTCCTTCGAAAGGATATAGACAGTGCTTACAATAGCCAAAGTAGACTTGACCATCTGCAACAAACGGGATAAACCCTGAGTACGGGAATGTACTCAGCTAGACTTACCCGTCTAACTGAAAATAAAGACTCCAAAGATATGCAAGGCTATTTATGTGGATCTGGGTAAACTTGCTTTTGCGGAAAAGCGAACAAGAAGAAATTAAAGATTAGAGAACAACCATTTTCCATCCTGTTATTATCTCTAGGTTTGCACCTGTACTAGAGCACTCACTTGAACTACTCAAACAATATAATAACATATATCCAATTCCTTCATCAAAATTTTAGTAGAACCATTATGATGTCACATGGAGTTGTACCGTGGTGAAGCTCAGCATAATCCCCCATTTCCAGTGGGGGCGGCAATTCGAATCGATATACAACCAGCTGGCAAGATTACCTTTAACACACGCCCAAACTTTCACCGTCGGGTCCATGGATTGGGTTACCGCTCAACAAAGTCCAGGTAGTACCACCGCGATCTCAGAGTAGTCCACCCAATTGGAGAAATTAGTTGGCCACCACGGGGCAGGTCGTATCTCCAAACTAGAGGGTGCTCACAGTAGGCCGAGAGTCGGCCCGGACAGTGTTTACTCGGCTTCGGGGTCGATACTCTCAATGGCCCCTATGTGAAAGGGCACATTCAAAGATGTAAGAGGGCCACCATCGTATACAAACCTATACGATCCAACGGACGGACTGCCCCCAAGTCTAAACCACTTGGTGCCTCTTCCTTCCAGTTGACCGCATTTCATTACTACCATTGGTTCTTTCCCACGATAGCAAAATATAGCCAACTGTGATAGTATTACCCCCATAGGATAACACGAAACATAAATATAAATGTAACCATTCATTCTAAGCAGACTAAGCGGTTGCTTTTACTTTTATTAACAAGGTAATAAGGTAGGTAAAACAATAATCAAGGAAGGTAATGTAGCAATTTGGGATTCAAACAACTCCTGTCACCTAATGCATCACAGTATAAAATACTCAAGTAGATTAATTGTAAATATTGGGAGGCTTAAGGATGCTCCGGGGCTTGCCTTGAGTGAAGCTGGAGGGCTGGTGGCCAGGGCACTCGGGGAGGTTAGTGTCGAGCTCGTGGTACTCCTCGTTTAGCTCCTGTATCTCCTGGACTTCTATCTCTGGGGTTGGCTCCTGGTGTTCCTCCACTGATCCTAAAGGATTGCAATGCATTTATAAGTAACTTGATGGTGCAGGGATGATGCTTGAACAAGATTTAGCACACTAAAAGAGATTCTAAGCATTTAACAAATGAATTACCACAAAGCCACTTTACACAACAACCCTATTATAAACTGCTCAGAAAAATCTACCAAAATTATAGAGGGTAAAACATGTCTACTGGATGCTACTGCAGAAAACTTACTCATAGCAAAGCTACCAGCTAGCAGATACAAACAAATGAAATTAAATGCAGAAAAAGCACTTAGAACTAGAGCTACTAGCTAATAGGGTGAAACATGCTATAACTTATTTTTAGCAGAATCTATACTTAAAAACATATTTATCAAGAAAGTTCCATGATCAGCACAAACATATACTACTCTATATGATTTTCCAAAGAAAACCCTTGACAAGGACACTTGAACTACAAGTATCTTTTCTGCCATATAAAACACCACATATGATATTTTCCTTAGACAGAGAACGACTTACAGAGATTCCACAAAAAGTTTCATGATTTATACATGCACATATTTACCACAGGAATTAATCTAAGAAAACAACAGAAACACATTTTAATATGTGATAATTAAAACTTACACAGGAACATGGCATGTTATATTTTTCCTAGCTTCTACACAGGATAACAGAGCTAACATAAAAACCTTACATTTTTATTTAGCCATTTTAAGTAGGAATACAATTAACTTTGATATATGCAGAAAACAACTAATTAGACATTAGTACTGAATACATTCTCCAAAAATCATTTTTATATTTTTAATAGAAAAATCATCATTTATAGAGTCTAACAAAATTTATTTTACCATTTGAGGATTTACCAAACTCTAGATATAAATTAAACAAGCATTAACACATTACTGAAAATAGGAAAAGGAAATTCATTTCGGAAACCGGCCCGTGGGGGAAACAGTACTGGGCCTGGCCCAATACACGCAGAGGCACGCGGGGCGACCCACAGGCGGGGCCCTCGGTCAACACGGGGTCCATCTGTCGACGAGCAGGGAGCAGAGGACGGCACTGACCGGCGCGTTACCGCCGGCGGTGAGGTCTCCGGCGGTGGGTTTGGGTGTGCTAGGCTCGGGATGATGACGCGCATCCACTGGTGGAGTTGGTTGAACCATTGCGACCGTGAAAGTGGTCGGTGGCGTGCGGTGGTGGTGCAGCACGGCGGTGTGACGTGGCGAGGTGATCACCGACGATGCGAGGCTCGGCGCAGGATTGCGTGAGCATCGTGGTGATGTGGTGAGTGCGGTTCGAGGGTTGGTTGAGCCGAAGGGGCTCTATGGAACCCTGGCCACGTGCGAGCTCCGCGGCTGCGGCAAGGGCGAACTGGAGCTAGGGGAAAGGTGTTCTCACCTCTGCTGGCTCTGGTCAAGCTGTCACGAAGATGGAGGCGTCGAGGGCGAGACGGTGAGGGTGAACACCGTTTGGTCAGTGCGGTGGCGACTCGAGACCGAGGAACGGCGGAGGCGTTCCATCGACTAGAATCCTCGGCTGGTTAAACAGAGGCGAGCAGCGTGGCTGCCGGGCGAAGGCGAAAGCAGAGGAGCTCGGATGGTGGTGGATTTGAGAAGGGGGCGCTTGCGATGCTCGGAGCTCTTGGCGCGGCGAGAACAAGAAGTGCGAGCGAGAGAGCGAGTGAGGATGAGTGCAACCAGTGTGGGAAGTAGAGGAGGTGTAGGCACGCCCCTTTGCACGGTCATGGCCGACCGGCGTGGCCAGTGGGGTCGTGACGCGATGGTGCGGCGGTGGCAGCGACGCTGGCGTGTTCGCGGCGTGCGGGAGCAGAGCAAGACTTGGTCGACGCGCCGTTAGCGCGGATTCGCACTCGAGTGTGAGAGGGACGAGGCGTGGAGCTGATCGGACGCGACACTGCAGCGGTGGCACTATGAAGCGACGGCGCAGCGCGCGGCAGCGGCGCTGGCGTGTCTGCGGCGGTCGAGGCCGAGTGGGCTGAAAGCGGTAACTCGGCCCGTTCCAGTTTGATTTCCCTTTTTCTATTTTCTTTTATTTGATTCAAATTGAATTTGCTTCAAAACAGTTTCAAAAACTCCAAACTAAGTTTTGACGCTTAAACCAAAGTTGTTTAGAATATTATTCTCTACCTTTTTCATGTAGATCATAAATTCTGAAAACCATTAGTTCAAGAGTTGAGGATTAAAAACTTATTTAAGCTAATTAGGAAAAGAATTACTTTAATTCTTTAACAGATAAACTGAGCTTAATTAAGCAAGGTAAATAAACATAAAGCAAATCATACTTTACTCTAAGCATAGCAAGGTTTAGCTAAACAGATTGATCACAAGATTGAGCACACAACACCTATTTAATTCTAGTTTCAAAACATATAAACACACACATGAAATGATAGCATATGCCAACATGAATGCAATGAAATGTTTGTGCTTAGTGGTTAATGATGATCCTAATGCAAGCTTGACACAGGGTGTCACATAAGATAACTCAAGCTGAACTCTGTCAAGTTCAGCTTGAAGAGCAGCAGTCGATTGAGTCTCCGAGGAAGAAGCAGTCAATTCCTGACAGACTTCCTACAAGAGTTAAAAGAACAAAAGTACTAACAGAAAAATGGAAAGACAAGAAACATGAGTAAATACCTTTAGTTCAGCACCAAAAGATAGGGACAAATCATTCCAAGAGGAAACAAGCATTTTGACTCTATCTACTTGACTGAGCTAAATTTCTGGCCCTTGAAGGAGCAAAGGCACTGTTGAAGAAGAAACTAGAGCTTTGCCTGAGATACTCAACTCAGGGACTTCAAGGAGAGGAACTCCGACAGGAGGAGAAGCACCAACCAACTCGGAAGAACCAGCAACATTAGTAAAATCTTCTTGCACAGAAGAGCCTACAATACAGGAAGAATGAAAACAAAACAAAATAAAACAAAAACAGTTAACAAGACAAAAAGAACCCTACCACCCGGGGATGAAGCAGGAGCATCAGAAGAAGGCCTAAAAGAAAAAGCAAAAGCAGGAATATTAGGCAAAGTCAATTAAAGATACGAACATCATGCAGCAAAATTAACTTACTTGGCTGACTTGCTAAAGGAAGCGGCAACAGAAGCAAAGGAAAGCTTAGGAATATCGAAAACGAAATCATCATCAAGTAAGGGGGAGGAAGAGATTGGAATAACTGAAGGAATCGGAGCAGCTTCGCCAGAAGACTGACCAACAATTGATCTACGACTGAATAAACTCACAATAAGGAAAAGATCTTTGAAACAAAAATCGCAAAGACATCAAGAAAACAACTCACGGAGGATGAGTGAGAGGAGGATCATCATCAGAATACTCTTGATCAAGAAGGACAGACTGACCACCTGAAAAAGAACAAACAGAAGAATAAAGAGGAGTAGTATAGAAAACAACTCGGATGACAAACACAACGCTCACCTACAATAATGTTACCTGTGGGAGCATGCGGCCGAGGATACCGACGACGAGTGGCAGGAGCAAGTGAAGAAGGTTGAGCAGAAGACTCAAGCTTCGTTTTCCTAGAAAACATTACAAGTTGAGCAATCCTAGGATCAAGAGTATACGGCACATACCCATCAGTAATACAAAATCCAGGGAGCAACCTGGAAGAAGAACTCGAAGCCACAGTGACTTCAGCTACGGTCTCCTCAGGAACAAAGGCATCAGGCCCAAAAGGCATGTCTAGCCTAAAAGAATGACCATGATCCTAAAATTCAAAGCAAGTCATCAACGAAACAAGAACTCAGGGGAAAGAAATCAAAACGAACCAATAAGTCACTAACCTGAGGAGGAGGATTTCCAGCATGGTACTCAGGAATTTGGGGAGGATTGGTAGACACACCACCACTCAGGACTCTCCCCAAACGATCAAACATATCATCTTCAGACAACTCGGACTCAGGGATGATCCGAGAGGGATCAGAAGAACCAGTATATTCAAAGCCAAGGTTTTCCCTCTGCATGAGTGGCTGAACCCGGCGACGATAGAAATTGGCAATCAACCCATTGCCAGTCAACCAGATTGATTCAAGAAACTTATCCGGGTCAGCAGAGGTTTAATAGCCAGAAACTCAGAAGGAGACAAAGGATCATTCCAACAAGGAAGAGGAGTCGGAAGAGCAGCAAGGTCAGAAGAAAAGTAAGCATCAGCCTTTGAAATGTAGAACCATTTGTCCACCCATCTTTAACCGACTCATAAAGGGTAAAGGCGAAGTAAATAGCCTTCATACCCTAGCGGAACTGAACGGCGCAACAACCCAAAGAGCGACTAGGCTTACTCTCATGAAATCGAAGGTGAAAGAAATGACGAAAGAGAGGAAGACAAGGAGAGATGCCAATGAATGCTTCACACAAATGTGCAAATGAAGAAAGAAAGAGAATCCCGTTAGGGGGTAGATGATGAAGTTGAATACCATAGAAGCGAAGGAACTCCATCAGGAAATCAGAAGGAGGAAAGCAGAGTCCAGCACGAACAAAAGGAACAAAAAGTACAGTCTGGTTAGGGAAGGACTAGGAATTGCGTGCTCATCAGGAAGAGAATACTCAAAGAGAATCTGTGCCCGAAGCAAACCGTGGGCAACTAGCAGATCTAAATCAGCTTCCTGAGTCGTAGGTTTGGGGACTGCTTCATTTGGCGAGACATCTCAACAAACTCAGGATTGTCTATATGATCCAGCACGGTATCTTCACCCACAAATTCAGCATTGTTCTTATTCACCATCCGAGGCAGATCGAAGACAATCAGAGCAGAGGCGGCAACTAGGGTTTGTAAGCAAAGGGAAGAAGTTTTTTACCGCAAGGTAAAAGAGGAGAGATAATAAAAGGACAGATTTATAAGGAGATATTACCTACAGCGGAAAATACAGCAAGGAAGAAAATCCCACCAATCACGGAACAGAACCCAAAGAAGTCAGTTAGACCATACCTCTTTACAAAGAATAAAGATGACTCGAGGAACAAAAGAACCCGATCAGCACAAACAAGACAGAGATTAGAACTCGGAAGACATAGACAACAATTCTTTGATTCCTCATTTCTCAAATACAAACATTGAAATACAGACTAGATACAGAGCTACATTGCCGAAAGGAACTAGTACAAGTCAGCAATAATGAAGCCAGTCGAATTTGAGGTTAAAACCTCGAGAATCAAGATACATTATCGACAAATAGAGCCAAATAACTCAGGCATGCTCGACGCCCAACAAGACAAGGCACACCCATTCGCCAAAGGTAGTAGAAGCAGAGCCCAGAAGACATTCAAGAGTCATAGTTCCGCTAGGTCCTCGATAGAGAGAAGGCGGATCAACACCAGCAGGCACCAAAATGACAATGCACAGGACTGATCAAGGAATACTTCTTCAACCAAGGCCACGAGATCAGCCAAAGGCACAGAAATAGGTCGCTGGAAGATGAGGCAGCACAACATGCGATAGCCTCATCACAAGACCTACACCATTTACCTCAAAGCCACCCACGGCTTGATACTACCTCGAAACTAGCCATCTACTAGTTTCTATCACAAGAACTACACCATTCACCAGATTACAACTCAGGAAGGAGAGAAAGAAGCCCGGGGGCTCGTCAAGCTTGCCAACCACAATATCCATGATACAACAAGAACCTTTACAAAGGAAAACAGAGGATATATGACAAAGGGAACCATGCCATAGCTATTTATAGAGGAACAATGGATGCACATACACCAAGTCCATGAAGAAAAGACAACATCCGCAACAGTACATAAAGGGAGCAGTAAAGGCAAAAGATTCTACAAGGACTACATTGATGAGATGCAAATGGTTACAATAAAAGCAGTACATCATAGTACTAGATAGAATATCCAGAAGAATATTCCAAGGACAATCATACAACCGGGGACACTTATTAGAGACCAAAAACAACTCGGTCAGCGATCTTACAGATACAATAACCAGAAGCTACCAATAAAAGACCAGTACGAGCCTCCTCTACAAAAAGAGATCACAAGTGACAAAATATTCGCAGAATAAAACAACCCAGAGCTTCCTTAACGCCTGAAGAAAGTCTTGGTTCATAGGCAGAAAGCCACTCCAGGAAGATAGAGCATACCACGTCAGGAAGATAGAGCATACCACGTCAATCAACTCAGGAGCGGCAATGGTTACGGCCTAGAGATCAGCAGTTAGACAAAGAAGGGATGGAAGCTACCTCACAAGACTTCTTCTGCCTGCTACACCAAACTTCCCAGGAAAATCTAACCAAAGAGTTAGTCTACCTCTAACTCCACTCACAAGAATTCTTCTACCCACTCGACTACCAGAAGGCGGGCATAAGCCCGAGGGCTGCTCAGTTTCACTCAGCAGCATGATCACTGAACCCTAAGGATCAAGCCATCAGTGCAAACACAACAGAATATATAGCAAGGAAGATCCACCAAAAGTCAAGAGTCACGAGAAAGAAAAGCAAGAAAAAGACAAAAGTTGAACAAAGCCTATAGTAAAAAGCAAGATTCTACATACCCATGAAGACACAGTACCCACCCGTGAATAAAAAGAGAGGACAAGAGCATAATATTTCAGACCCTTCCACCGAGCTCTTTTCTAATAAAAAGAACTCGGAGAAGGCTCGGGGGCTAGAAATACTTACCTTACAAAACCTTTTTCTCAGATCCTCCGAATACTTGTGCCAAGTATCCAGAGGCTTAGGGGCTACACTCAATGAGTGCACCAAAGGTGCATAAATATCACAAGACGAACATAGAAGATCATTTCACGATTTTGCTTCAAAAAGAACTCGGCTCGCTTTCAAAAGCAATCCGGCATATTGAAGAAAAATCGTGAGATGCTCGGGGGCTTGTTGATGGGATATCCTATAGGGTACCCATGGACCGGCTTACCTAAGCTTTGGGCCTCCTTTCCTCAGCCCACAAAGAAAGACGGACAGAAGAAACTGAATTCTACTCGGTGAAGACGACAAGACCGAAGCACAGCTTAGGACTCTAAGTTTGTAACAGAGTAGGACTAGAGCAACCCTCAATCAGTTCCTGGACTATAAAGGGTTGGTGAGGGTATCACCCAAAAAACAACCTGAACATACTACACAACACCCGATACGCAGAGTGGCGCACAACACTTTGTATTACGATCAAGAGCAATAACAAGCGACTCAACTGGACGTAAGGTTATTACTCAACCTTGTTGAGGGCCTGAACCAGTATAAACCGTGTGTCCCTGCGTGTCCAACCACCAAGGTTTCACTATTCGCCGAGGCACGAACTACTGTCTCGGGTAACCCCGTGGCAGGCTATCAGTGGTAAAACATCGACAGGCCCTCCTTGAATTTCTAGATGGTAGCCCACTGGTCAGGGAACAAGTGAGGGCTTGTGGGGCCCACCTTGAGGTCGGCCGACCACATGTAGTGGTCTGTGGCCCACCTCTACTCTCTGGCTACTGGTCCCACCTGTCATATGTGTTGGATGTCGGTTCTGGGTTGATTTGTCACGCTGATATCATTGATGTGGGCCCATGGATCCTTGTGATGTGAATCTGGACCGTTGGTAAGAGGCACTTGGATCCAAGGGGTAGAGAGTGTTCTAGAGGGTAGATCTTGGATCATAGAGGCTTGGGAGGCCTAGTGGCCCACAGGGTGGTCGGCCAACCACCAAAGTGGGCCCACTGGCTCCCAAAAGTCCCCATTTGTCATTACCTGCATCAAATAGTCAAGGGACATGTGGAACTAGTTATTTGGCACAATATGTTCAGGTTATGCTTGATTTCCTTCGATTATGAGGCTATTGACGGTATTTTGATGGTAATAAAATAACTCATAATTACCGTCAATAGAAGTCTTCTGGAGAAAGCCCCGGGCCTGTTGGGAATCTTCTTCGGAGTTCTTCCTCGGCGGATGCGAGTCTCTTGTAAGTTCAGCTCTTGTAAGTGACTTCTTCTAAGTTCTTTATATTATTCAATATTCTAAATCTGGTTTAGTTGTTATACATCTTTTCACACTTGTTCATCGCTTTACTTTGAGTAGAGTGCTTTAGCCTTAATGTGGGGTTAAAGTAGTAAGAATAGTGTAGATGTGGTGTCTAGACTAGATCTTGCCTTCGTAAACCGCTTATCGCGCGGATTGTTTGTGGATGCTAGTAGAAGGTGACAGCTCTATCTAGTCCTTGTATTCCACCACGCGTGTCAGATAAGTTTTTAAAAGGTAGGGCCTCAATACAACTTGATGGCGCGGTCCGGTTAGAGTTTTGTCCTCTTTCTGATCTGTCCCATCGCCCCCTACAAGAGAAGGGATGATAAAGCCAGTATAACCAGCTATACCTTGTTAGATATCTTTGCTATATCGAACCTCTCAACCCAGTTATCATAGTCTCCCTTGATCCATCATAGGACATATCCATAATCCTAGTTAACTCACTTCTCGTTCCCTGAGGAAAATACGATACCTTGGAATACTCCTAGGTGAAGTGCTACAACGGTATAATCTATGCGCTTGCGGATTTATCCAATAGTCATAAGAAATACCAACAAGCATTTCTGGAGCTGTTGCCGAGGAACGGTAGCTGTTTTAACTAGAACCCTTTGGTCCTATTACCCTTGTTTTATCGTTCTTTTCTTTTTATCCTTTTCACACCATGAATGAATCATCCATCTCTCATCTTGCTATTCCAAAGGGCCATAGTTTGTAACCACCACCATCATCACATCCCATCCTTTCACCTAGCTATGAGTTTCGCCCTAGCTTCATAGCCAAAGTTTGGGAACAATCTTTTTCTGGGGATGAAGATGAAAATCCTTACACTCACCTACGTGACTTCGAACAATTGTGTTCATGTGTCCACATCCAAGGGATGAGGCGAGGTACCCTTAAGTGGAAGCTATTTTTGTTCTCTTTGACGGGAATAGCCATACGATGGTACTTTCGCAACGTAGATAGTGTAAACGGAGAATGGGAAGGTTACAATCCAAATTATGCCTAACTTTCTTCCCTATCTCTCGTGTTGTTCGTCTTCGAATAGAGGTCCTAACCTTTAAACAAAAGGAGGAATAACCTCTAGGTGCGGCATGGGCCCGTCTCTTAGATCTATCATCATCTGGCCTTGATCTTGCTATAACCGAGCCAACATTTTTACAACACTTTTATGGCGGTCTTAGCAGAGATTCCGCACAACTTCTTGACATAACTTCCGAGGGATCTTTCCTGTGTTTACCCGTTAGTGTAGGGAAGAATCTTCTCATGAAGATTCTTGAAAACACTCCCTCTACTAACGATTATAATGAAGGGCCCGAGGAAGAACAAAAACCAACCCCTAGAAAAGAATCCTTGATAGCCGAATCACCACCACTCTTATCCAAAGATTCTGCCATCGATCCCGAACCACAAATACCACAAATCTCGAAGGAAGAAGAAATTCAACATCTAAACCATTCCTTCGAGTTCGAGGCCAACCTTTCATCTAATCTTTCTGATTTTGGGAATTCCCAAAATTATCATATCCAAAAGAGACCATCTAAGAAACATCTTTCTAGACCTCTCATGCAGGGATCTCTTCAAAAGTCTCCCCAATCAACATCATCTTGCGCCTCGACGTCTCACATGGCACATCAGGAAAAGTTTGGGATACTTGATGAAGAAATGTCGAGTGAGCCTATAGAAGAAGAACTAAAGTGCTTAGAAGCCAAATCTATCCTCTCCTTCTCTATGCCCACCTCTGACTTATCCTACGAACCCATTTCTAAACCCATCCTTGATCCTGATGATCCCCCATGTGTTCCTTTATTCAAGTCTTATGATGACCCACTTAATGACTTTGGGAATTCATTAAGACACCCGAGGCATGGAAGCCATGATGGCCATAAATCTGACCAACGGTTAGAGCCTCTATCTACCGTTGTAAGCCAAGAATGGTTGGATGAGGCCGAATCTTCAAAAGAAGTCACTAGAATGCCCACACATGTAAGGAGAATATCCTATCAAGTATTGGGCATTGATGGTGAAATTTGCTATGATCCTAGCCTAGGTATCAACATCCTTCCTTATTTCCATGTTCCAACACCATCAAAGGATCATCTATCCCAATCACAAAAACACCTTAGACTCCCCAATGGTCAAATCCTTGATTGTTTAGGAGTCCTCCATGATGTTCTTGTAATGGTTGATAATCTCAAGATCTTCCTAGATTTCCATATCTTTGACCTTCCTAGACTTTCCTTTCATCTCACCTTTATCGGAAGGCCAATCATGAGAATCTTGGAGGACACAATAGGAAATGAGAAGCTTGATCATAGAATAGGTGAAGATTATCTACCCGTTTGGTCTTCCCGACCTCTCATCAAAGGGATAGAATTCAAACCAGTTCTTGATCCAAGGGGTGAGCTAATGTCAATCTCACCAACAACCATGACCTATTCAAGCCTTGATAATGACTTGAAATGTCATGAGAAAGAAAGTGCTCACCCAATCCTTGAAAGGGAGAATGATGTCAATGAGCATGGAAGTTATCCCCTGATCTTCCCATCAAATCCATGCTCAAGTGAGAAATCTCCCAAATCAATCATTCCCTCTACCAGCACTACACACATGATCTACAACCCCTTCATTCTTCTTGTTTCAAAAATCTTCGCAAGGTTGGTTGTAGATGTGTTTGTCTATCATAAATTTTGCAAATCTCATAATGGTTTTGGTGTTGAGGATAGGTTTGAAAATATTGGAGTTGAAGGGAAAACCGCTTCACCAACATGAGATGCAACTTGAAGGTTTCCCAAAGACAAGCTTGTGTCTTAAAATTAAGCACTTTCGGGAGATAACCCGAGTCTTTTTCTTTTCTATTAAAGTTTGCTTTTAAAAAAACTATTAATTAAATTTAATTAAATAATAATAATAAATGAATTAATTAAAATTATTTAAAAAACGACAATAATAATAATAATAAAACAATATATATATATATATATATTTCTTTTTCCCAAAATTCTAAAATAAATAAAATGACTTTGTAAAGTGAGATTAAGGGAATATTTGTGAAAGTGTTCCTTCGGGTATTTTTGTCACTAACCATTTTAGGTTTGAACAAAAAGAATAAAGGAGCAAAACACAAGGTATGTCCAACCAAACATCTCTTAATAATGAAGCACATTCAAAAGAATGTTCCACATCCTAGACTTGGATTTTCTCATTATCAAATGTTGCAAAATCCAAGTATTGGGGAGTGGAGTTCTCTAAGAAATTCATGATATGCTTCATTGTTTAATTTTGTTTAGTTGTATCTATCTTACTTCCTCTTTATGCCTTGCACATCTTGCTAAGTCATAGAAACAAAACAAAATGCAAATGCTCATCTGGTTCACCATCCATGCTCTTGTCTCTTCTTAAGTGAATCTCTTTATTCTTTCATAATTCCTGGTTTTTTATGAGTATGCCTTGGTTTGGGAGTAGTGTACATACTCCTATAAGCTCTTTAAATTAAGCATGGTGCTTAGGTTAAATAGCCATCCTTAATCAAATAAGACATGGTGTCAAGTTTGATTAATGAACCTAAAGTATACTTGTATGGAATTTGGTTTTACTTTTGAACCAACCCATGCTTCATAACTTCAATTTTTGGTGGGTAATTCCAGAGATCTTTCATAGAGACAAATCAAGGGTTGAGGGAGTAATGAAACAATCTTGCACATACTTGCCTCAACCTTGCTTAACTTTTAAAACAATTGGTGAACAATGATGGAACATCCCTTTCTGTGCTAAAATGCTAAAGCCAACTTTTCTATAGCATAGAAGATGTCCTCTATTTTTATGACAATAATGCCCCTGCTTCACATTATTCGTGAATTCCTTCGGGTATGTATTGTCCACTAATCCTTCGCAGGAGAGAAGCAATAAATGAAGGAAAGGGTCTAAGTACAATGCGATGATCCACAAGAGAAAGACCATTCGTCACCATCAATATCGTAACACAAGGAATCATCACACTTCGAGATTACGACTGCAACATCTTTAAAGGTAAATGGTCAGTGTCTTAAAAGTTTTCATGAACATGAATCACCTGAGCATGAAATTGACATGGTAGATTTTGTCCTTAATCCAATTTAGAACTAAAATCTACATGTTTTAATTTTTGTTCATTTTTTGTGTTTGACCCAAGAATTAGCATGTACCTAGCCTTGTCACCTCCCACACGAAATCTTGGCCCATTTGGCCCTGAAAGGCGGTCAGCTGACCGCATGTTGAGGCTTCTCAGCCCGACGTTGCACGGCCTACCTAACCTGACCTGTGGGACCTCCAATCTAGGCTCGGTCGAGCCAAACCTCTCTAAAAGCGGTAGGCCGAACGTGGATTTGGCCCTTCAGCCATGCCCGTTGCTCTTGAACGTTGGACCAACGTTCCTCTCCTGTTTCCGACACGATCTAAGTTAAAATAGAGGCAAAGGACGTTGGATTCTCTCTTAACCTCTACCTCTCCTTCCTCATATTACCTTGTTGTTCTTCACCACTAGTAGAAATTCCATCTCCTCTTGCTTCTCTTCTCATCTTCCTTGACCTCACCATGGTTCCACCAAGAAGAAGAGCAAAATGGAAAAGTTTCTACGTGTTGTTGCCAAAGAAAGCATTACCAACTTAGAAGAAAGGGTTTCTGAGGAGAGAATGGAGCGTGTCGGTCTTGAAGATAGCTTTAATGATCTTCGCATTATCACTAATTCAAAGTTCAAGCGCTTATCCACAACCATTGAGAGAGAGGATCTTCTTACCCCTACTTCTCCTTATCATCCTCTAGAGCCATTGGCACAACCTGCCTCATGCCGCTGATAGAAGAGAACATGAAGAGATGCTTGTCATCCCTTATGCTAAGGCCATAGGATTTTCTCTCTTCATCTTCTCTCTTCGATCACCTTAGCCCTTCATAGCAACAAGATACTTAGGCTTGATAGTCTATCACTCTTGAATCAATGAACACATGCCTAAGCTATCAATGACAAATGAAACTCTTGGTTCTGCTGGTATCTTACCCCAGCAGAACCCCTGCATTTGATCTACTTCTGTCACTGTTTTCAGCATGCTCCGAAACAAGTATGGGGGAGGTCGGTCGATACCCCAACATGTTAAAACCTCAGTTCGGGCATTGAACCATGTTGTACACATCCATGACACGTTCCACAAAAAAAGTTGGACCAAAATGGCCACTTTTGTGCATCGGCCGATGCACTTTGAAGGCCAAAATTCAGAACAGACAAAGCAGATCAATTTTCGGAGGTAAGGTCGTCTAATGCAGAGACCGAAGTGGCCAAATGGCCCCGAAGGGCGGTCGGCCGACCGCACCTAGAAGGCCCGGGCCCACCAGTCAGCGTCCACTCAACTTCAACATCCATTATGTCTGGTTTGCCACGTCTCTCCCCTTTTCCTTTATGCTTTTTTATTTGTTTACTCATTTTCTCTTTTAATAAAAATGAAATAAAAATAATTTCTTCATGAAAGTTATCACTTAGTTTATTTCCCTTTTAATATTGAATAAAAACAAGAAGATCACATTTGAAACTAAAATTTGAAAAGTAACATGATCTATGACGTTCTAAAGGTAAAAGCGTCATAAAGATGAATTCTTGCTTTTGCTTATGCTAGTGGGAAAATATCTTGATAGGGAACCATATTGACTAAGATGTTGATTAATGTGATATACGTTCTCGGCTCAAGATTCATACCCTGTCTATTTAAAGTGTTTGGAGACTAAATTTTGAAAACATCATAAAACCATAATGTCACTACTCCTCTATAGTGAGAAAATTCCTACCAAAGCCATATATGCTCTTTCATGATATAAGCTTTCTATATAAGCTGCTTACTTTGTGTTGAGTTTGGTCAAGTTTTGTGACCCTTGTTGAGAGATTTATCATGCTCCCAATATCAAGATCACGTACACACCACATATACATGCTGCTTCTACACTTGAAGTCGCAGAAACATGCCTTACATTTTCCACATAGATTCATGGTCCATGTTCTAGTAGAAAAATCTCTCTCTAGTATAATGCTAGTAAATGAGACATAGACTATGCAAAATTATGAAAAATATGAAAAAAAATATAGGGTCACATGAAGGTCCCAAGTCTTCGAAAAAAAATGATGAGCAAATCAAAGCTCATATAAAAAAAAGAGAGATAGCTATGTCTCAAAATAATAAGTTAGGAAAGAGAGATCTTATAAAGGAGTTTTGATCATTTGCCATGTTTCCATACACTTGCACATCTTGATCTAAGAGTATGACATTTCTCTCCTTGCATCCGGAATTTGACTTTACAACATATGCAAGGTAAGTATGATACATTGTTTATCCCTACCTAAGCTCCACATAAGCCTTTTTAGAAATAGGAAGATAAAAAGAAGGCAACCTCATGTTCTGCCTTGGTAAGGATTCATACACCTTGAGCGATCTAGAGTGCTATATGAGGAGTAAGTTGACTTATGTGCTTTCTTTTGAAAAACTTATCAAAAACTCCAAGTACTAAAATATGATTTGGGAAGATGACTTTGCTTTGAGAGTTGTTCCATTTTTCAACCTCTCAAGGATATATGTTAGACAATACCACATATCCCATTAGTATGACAAATGTCTTGAGTAAATCTTTATGCTTGCTTTATACTTTGTATATCATGGTTATGTTAACTTTTATCCTTTACTCGAGGACGAGCAAAGAGGTAAGTATGGGGGATCTTGTTGACGGTAAATACGAGCCATTTTGTCACCATGAAAATACCATCAACATCCTCGTATTTAAAGAAAAACAAGCATAACATGAACATATTTTACCCAATAACTAGTTCCACATGTCCCATTACTATTTGAGTGCAGGTAATGATAAATGGGGACTTTTGGGAGCTAGTGGGCCCACTTAGGGGATCGGCCGACCACCCTGTGGGGCCACTAGGCCTCCCAAGCCCCCATGATCCAAGTAACATCCTCCAAATCACTTTCTACCCCTTGGATCCAAGTGTGTTTCCTCCCAACAGTTCAGATTTGCATCACAAGGATCCATGGGCCCACATCAAGGATATCAGCGAGATAAACATCCCAGAACAAACACCCACTGAAGATGACAAGTGGGACCAGCATACAGGAGGCAGAGGTGGGCAAGGGACCCCATAGGAGGGTCGGCTAACCATCCTGTAGTAGTGCTATGCCTGCTGGAGGGGAGTGAAGGAAGTCTTCTGGAGAAAGCCCCGGGCCTGTCGGGAATCTTCTCCGGATTTCTTCCTCGGTGGATGCGAGTCTCTTGTAAGTTCAGCTCTTGTAAGTGACTTCTTCCGAGTTCTTTATAGTATTCAATATTCTAAATCTAGTTTAGTTGTTATACATCTTTTCGTGCTTGTTCATCGCTTTACTTTGAGTAGAGTGCTTTAGCCTCAACGTGGGGTTAAAGTAGTAATAATAGTGTAGATGTGGTGTCTAGACTAGATCTTGCCTTTGTAAACTGCTTATCACGCGGATTGTTTGTGGACGCTAGTAGAAGGTGACAGCTCTATCTAGTCTTTGTATTCCACCACGCATGTCATATAAGTTTTTAAAAGGTAGGGCCTCAATACAACTTGATGGCGCGGTCCAGTTAGAGTTTTGTCCTCTTTCTGATCTATACCATCGCCCCCTGCAAGAGAAGGGTTGATAAAGCTAGTATAACCAGCTATATCTTGTTAGATACCTTTGCTATATCGAACCTCTCAACCCAGTTATCATAGTCTCCCTTGATCCATCATAGGACATATCCATAATCCTAGTTAACTCACTTTTTGTTCCCTGAGGAAAATACGGTACCTTGGAATACTCCTAGGTGAAGTGCTACAATGGTATAATCTGTGCGCTTGCGGATTTATCCAATAGTCATAAGAAATACCAACATGCACCTCCTGCTAGTTGATTCTATACATTCTGCAACAGGGTTTAAATCAGTTGTGTCTGAATAGAGGAAGCTACTCTAGGGTAGATGGTGGTGATGGTAGGGGAGCTTCGAGTTTAGGGCAGCACCAGCACTCCTTGTGTTCCCCTTAGAAATCTATTTCCAACACATGTATGAGATTCTCTGACCAAAGTAAGAAACTGAATCTTGCTCGACTAGATCAAGTAACATCAGTGTAGAAAAAACAGTCATATTTTGAGCTACATGTACTCAAATAGTATGATTTTATATGTCTAGAAATCTTATGAAATTTCCTACAACTTTTATTCATACTATTTTACCAGATTTTATAATTAAACTAGTCATAAACAAAGCATAACCAAAACTATTTCAGATCCCAGACCGCGTAGAAACCTCAACTTGCAATGTGTATTCCTCTCAAACTATAACAGATATAGATGTGATGCTTGTGGCCATTGAAAGGTATGGAAGTCTACTGTATGCCATAAAAATCTTAAGTTGATTGCATGGCCCGATTTTGAGATATGCTACCAAGAACATAGATTGCTCTAGAAAACAAGAAGTGAAAGAAAAGGAAAACCAACCCAACCAATCATTTATTAATCTCAACTTAAAGATCTCTATCTATGGAACATGTATACATGCCTACAAGGTTATAGAACTCATTAAAAAACTCCAACTCATGCATACCATAAGCACAAGGCAACTATCCAAACCAAGACCACAAAGCATTCATAGACTCGACTTGACTCGTGCCACTAATGTCTTATTACATAGATAAGGAACTCCAAAACCTAAGGGAGGGGCTGATGAGGAAGTTGTTTGTAGTTATTTACCATATTGAAGTGCTTCCTTAGATTCTCTATCTTTTGATAGCACCATTTGAGAGACCTCCCTTGAGTCTCCACTTGATCTTTAAGACATCATTTCTTGTGCAACATATCACAAGCAAAGTACACCATCAACTTTGTAGTTGGATTTGTGTCTTTTCGATCCAACACTACCCATCACATCTCAGGGTGGTGATGAGAGACAAAACAATTTTGATCTTCTGGCATGACATCAAAGTGGCGCCCTTGTCGACCCAGACATGCTTCAAAGGTAGCATCTTCAATGCTATCATCCAGGGTGGAACTAAGAGCCCTCTGATCAAAGGACATGTCTAGTTCGTACTAATCTTTCTCTTCATTTTTAATGGAGACAATCACAACCGCCTTCCAATAATGGACTTTGAGGGGGTGCTTGTACTCATCACAGATGTACTCCACCACTGAGTCCCAATTTGTATAGTAGGCAAATAAAATCCCCAACAAATGATTGTGCAAGGGAGAGGAGTCAATTCTAGGCTTTTAATGCCTCTCTACGGTCAATCCCATTACACGGGATGGCACATCTCCTGTTGCGGGTGCATCTTGAGGTGGCAACAAGGGTGCACCTTCCTCAGGAATAGTGTTGACAGTCCTTACAATCTATCATAAAGCATCAATATAATATGAGAAAGGATGAAAAGAGATCACCAAAATAGAATATAGGGTTTAAACTAGCAGAATTCCATAGTTTTTGCAAAATCTATGTTTTCTAGGGACTTCATAAGAAAACTGGTAAGGATTTACTCCTCCGACATTAAAATTCAAGAATTTAGATGAAAGGACTAGCAAGAATATTCTAGAAGGATCAGGAATACACCTAAAGCGAAGGAAGCCACTAAAGTGGGCCACCATTGGTCGACCGATGGGTTCGTGACCCCTCTAGCCCCGCCGCTACGCCATCACCTTTCTTTCCTAGTGTTTCGATCTACACCCTTGGTTTAATTTAGTTTGATCCAATGTGTGACATCCATCTCGCAGGGCTATATAACCAGACCATGACCCCCTGGAGCATCTGATTTCTTCTCCTGAGCCTCAAACATCAAATTCTAGATCCAAATGAGTTGAGATTAAGATCAAGTCAAGCGGAGGCCAGGTTTACAGATTAGAGATCCAAGATAGTGGGATTAGTAGTAGTAATTAGAGTTTGAGCATTAGCCTAGTGCAGTGTTTCAGGATTCTAGAGTTTTCATCTAGGAGATTGGTAATATTTGTATCTATCTCATTATTCAGTCATTCTTCTTCATATATTTATGCTTAAGTTTGTTATGTTCTTAGTTTGCCCTAGTTAATCATTTGATATAGTTTATTAATGTAAGTTCATTCATAAGATCATATAGCGCTTACTTAGAGTACTATAAGTGAGTGGCAATCATAGTGTAGGCTTGGTGCTTATACTATGTTTTGTCTATGGATGCACCATATATTCCAGAGTTATATTACTTAGAGTACTATGTTGTAGCTCATGGGTGTGACTTATATAGACACATTAAATCCTTTGTAGTCCACCTCCCATTTATAGGTCTAAGTAGGATCTGGTTCCTAAGTTAGAGTGAACTCTATTGCAATCTTTCTTTCTAGAATGTCCCTTGTGTCATCGAATGCATAGTAATAATATTATAAGTGAGAGTGATTAGTAAAAGGTTTGTTTGATTCAAGAGTTAATCTTTAAGTTGTTATTATTTTAGTCACTCTCTGTTTTTAGTTCTCTAGAATACTATCTTTATTTATCATTATCCATATCATTATCTTTTGACTACCCCTATATAAGAAAGTATATTCTTATTGTAGTAATCTCTAAGACCTTTATGTTTCCTAATTCCTTCAGTATAAAATAAATAACGATTCTTGGAACCTTATTTCGGGTGAAGTGCTACATTGGCATTCTATCTATGTGCTTGTAGATAACTGTTATCATATTTCTAGGGGCATTATTTTGTACCACACTCTTAGCTTTGTTGTTAGGGATGACAACTTAGCATAGGGTGACGTTAGGAGTGTCAACAGAAATGAGCTTCTTATTTTTGATTTACTGCATCAGGGGCCCATTGTCCATCTCCTATAGAGTTGTCTTCCATGATCTGTACATCTTCATCTTCATAATCCTTAATAATACCATCCTCATGGCCCTCCATGGATATGTACCTCGGTGATGGGCCTCCAAAGGATGACTTGCGGGCTGTCTACTTGATACTAGTTGTTGACATTCGTTAAGTGCAAAGAGAATATGAAAGATTTTCCGCAAGCACACATAATACCTTTGTAGCATTTTACCGGGAGTATTCTAGGATCGTTATTTATATTTACCACAGGGAAACCATGGTTAAAGAATCGGATAAGTTACCATCATGTATCTACTAACTTAATAAACCAACTAGACTAAAGCAGGGGGTAAATGATATGTAATAGTAAGTAAGGATAATAATCATCACAACGAGAATTCTAAGATAAATGAGTAGATAACTAAAGTGGGAGAACAACAGGAGAGATCAAAGTTCCTATGTACTTCTCTATTACTTTGGTTCTCTGATAACAGGAGATGGATAAATATAGCAATCACACAATAGCACTTTGGGACATCGGAGCTTTAGCCACAGAAAGAGATGAGAAGGGGGCTAGGAAGGTCTGACTACGGTCCTACAAATACCAATCCGAACGTGGTGGAATATATTGGCCGTTAGGACTGTCACGATCCTAGGGCTACCACAACAATCCGTGGGATTGAGTGCAATCTCAAGTAACCTCTAGTCTAGATACCAAGTCTACACTATTAATTACTACTCCAATTAACTAGCATAACTAGAGCACTCGATGCGAGCGAAGATCCTATGCTAAGTATAATGACTATATTAACCAATGGTAATATGAATAAGTAAATAGAGAAGATAAATATATTAAAGCATACTTATTACAAGGATAAGATACAAGATATACCAGATTGATGAAGATTCTGCCAAAACCAGAGCGCAGCTCCGCTCTCCTTAACTCCCAACTAGAACTAATCTACTACATTGGAAAGTCTAGCCCTAATTCTCTAGAGTTGAGAGATCATCCTTTCAAGAGATGCCTCTACAACTCCATGATGATGGATTGAATGAATGATTGCCTTTGGGGTGCCCCTGGGGCTGCTTATATAGTCTGAGGTGGAGTAGGGGGCAAGGAACCGCCACGTCATCGATCCGCGTCACATTGATTGCCCACCGTTGGATCAAACTTACCTAGTGGAGGAAGCTTCCAGAAGGCGGTGGCCAGCGGGCCCAGGGCCAGGCCAGCCGGCCTAGGGTGGGGCCGGCCGGCCCCACCTAGTGGCAGCGCGGGTCTCGCTTCCTTCCGGTTTCTTCTGGGTCCTTCCTGAGTTAATTGGCAACTATATCTCCGTGGGATTTCTTCTATATTTATTCTAATTTGCTTCCCTTATTACTCTTTTCTAGAATAGCCCCTAGAAAATAATAGAATACCAAAACTCATGGAAATTGTTAGATAACCTGTAACACCCTAAAATTTGCTTTATGGAAAATAGAAATAAAATGATTTAATTTTGAATTTCGGTGCTCATGAAAACATAGGAGACAAAACTTTTTATGGAATTAAAATTTATTAGGAGGTACAAACTTGTTTGAGCATACATGCCTTTGCATTTGTTTATTTGTATTGTTTGCCATGTTTCAAAATTCAAATGAGGAATTTGAAAATGGTTGTTTTTGCAAAGACCTTTGAAATAAAAGAAAATAAAAAGAAACAAAACCCCTCCTTCTCCCCCTTTTCCCAATCTGGCCCAGCCCACCAGCTCCCTTCCCTTCCCCCCCCCTCTCTCTCTCCCCACCAGGCCGCAGGCCTTCTCCCCTCCCCCTGGGCCCAGCCACTGCAGGCCGGCCCAGCCCCAGCTCCCAGCTCTCGCCGGCCCAATCCCTCCCCCTGTGCGCGCCGGCCCACCTCCCTCTCTCCCTTCCCCTTGGCCCACCAGCCAGCGCGCAGCCCAGCACCAGCGCCCGCCCAGGCCGCTCCCACTCCCCTGCGCGCCAGCAGCCCAGCTAGCTGGGCCACCTTTCCCCCTGCGCGACCCATCCGATCAGCCACCCCAAAACCCTAGGCCAGCACCCCTCCCCCCTATAAATACAGCCCCCTAGCTCCCTCTTTTCCCCACGCCGAGAGCAGCCGCCGCCACCAAGCCGGCACTGCTCCAACAATAACCGGGCAAACTTAAAGCGCCTGCCGGCCTTGCGCTTTTTGCCTCGGAAAGCGTGTTTCCACGCGTTAATCGTTTTTCTTCCAAAAATAAATTTCGGTTCTACCATCAGTTTTCTTTTGCTCATAAAATATTCGTTTTAACTCCGTTTTTCATCATTCGAGTTGCGTTAGATTCGTAGAGTTTTTATATACATGTTAAATCCATAATCAATTTGTTTTGAAAACTTTGAAAATAAATATTTATTTATTTAATGCCTTTTAAATTCCATGTTAAATCTCCAAATCTTGTTTAAATCCTATCTTCTCCGTTTTTAATCCGTTTTGTCCCGTTCAAGTTGCGTTGGCTTCATATCGGCGTAACCTTTATATTAGTGATCTTTAATACTATGTTAATAGCTCTCTGTAATTTTATGTTTAACTCCTAACTTGATTAATAACTATGCAACTTGTTTCATATATAAAATATGATTAGTTCTACTTTTGTTTTCGAGATCCAAACACAATTTTGATCTAGTCTAATCAAGGTGTTTCTTTGAAATACTTTATACACTCTTTTAAATAGTTATAAAATTGATAAAGCTCATAGTTCTCTTTTATAAAAGCAAATCTTCCGTTAGTTGTATCTCGATCATCGTAGCTCCGTTTAGTGTGATCTTCGCGACTGTGTGATCGTAGCAATGCGTAGATTTCTTTTAAATCTTTTTTATTGATTGGTGTATTGTTCTAATTTAGCTATGTTTGTATGCTTTGTATGATCAGAATGCTTGTGTGGTGATTTGTTAATTATTGTCCAATCGGTGAGTTTGCGTTGGAGATCAAGGAGAAGAAGTTGGTGTTTCAGAACATCTTTTGAAGACTAGAACTAGAAGAAGGATCTGTTTTAAGGCAAGTATTATATGGGATCTCCCTTGATGTCCTATTCATAATGTTCTGAATCAAATCATATGCATGTGTCTAATATTGTCACCATAGGGTTTACCTAGATTTGATTACCTTGAACCTTGAAATCCTATGGGTTACCTTTGCATCTGGGTAGTTATTGCTAGTGCTCCTTTTTAACAAAACATGATCTTGAATCTTGATTAATGACTATATGAACTGATAAAGTAAAACTTGACTTTTTAGCAACATGGATTTAGGATCCTATCTGTCAGCAAAAGCTGGGACATACAGTACAACCACAAGCTATATGGCTCTGGCTTGACTCAGTATTAGAATTCTACTGGTTTGTGACAACTTACCCGGAAGGGCGCAAGAGGGGCTCACCTTGGTTCCCTCGTAAGAGGGGTGGTACTAACCATTGAGGAAACGAATAGAGGGTTGTTACCTACCAGTGGAACCTGTGAACGGTCTCGTAGTGTACCCTGCTCCACTTCCTTGGTAGAGGTGATGGCATATGGGAATCACGACTTGTGGGTAAAGTGTACAACCTCTGCAGAGTGTAAAACTGATATATCAGCCGTGCTCACGGTTACGAGCGGCCTGGAAAACTCACAGGCTAATAACAGAAAACTCACAGAAGAAATGTTTACATGTTGGTTATCTTTATGAACCACTTTATCATGATGTTATGATGCTCATTCAATTGCTATATGATCATGTGTTTTAATTGGGGGCTTAAGCATAACTTATGGTATATCAATTGTAAAGATTTGTTACAAATTAAAATGCTTACCGCAGTAAACCAGTGTCATAATTTTTGAGCCTCATGAACCCCATTTATACTTGTTGAGTACGAAAGTACTTACGCTTGTTTACTTTCCTTTTCAATACTTTGGATAAAAATCCCGGATGGGTACCAGATAGCGAGTCTTGAGCAGTTAGGCTTGTGATCAACCAGTCAGTTGGTCCCTGTGGAGTGGAGTCTTCACCTGAAGATCGGAGTGTCTTACCGCTGTTTGCCCTCTCAAGGTTATTCCTTTAACCATATATGTTATATACTTAAGTATTGTCTTTTGATATTACCTTGTTCCTGGGCTCACATATAGGGTATATCTGGTTTTGTCCTTAAAACCAGGTGTGACATAACCCCCTATATTTCTATTATTTTCATGTGATTGATCCATTTATCATATTTATAATTGTATTAAAAGTTGATGCTAACGACCGTCAACAAGATCCCCCAAGCTTACCCTTTGCAAGTCCCTAGCAAAGCTTATCTAATAAACTTGGATCAGGAGTTGCTGCAATGTTTTCATACCTCAATAGTTCACATGCTTTCAAACAAAACTTCTTCTATGAATTAGAAAAAAACTACTCTAACTTTCGAACTTACCAGTATTACCTTTAACCATGGGGCTTTAACTATCACTTGGGTCTTGAGCAATCGAAATACAGAGTAATCAAATCAAGCACTATGTCTTAAACTATTTGCTTTACCAAAATTCTGGGTTTTGTAATATTTTCAAAATAAAACTCAAAGCTTAATTGTATGACACCCTCAAGTCTCTTATGTATGTGGTATTTGTGGATCTCACTGAGGAATTAATAATGTCATGCCCTCCTATACTAGTAAATATAGTGGAGTTTATAGGAATGGCTTAACAAGGTTTAACATACTTACTTTGTATATATTGTAAAGTCAAACAATAGATCCACAGAGAGTCAAGTCATACAATCAAGTCAAGATGTGCATGTGTGTGGATATGGTGGATATATGGTGGTGATGATGGTGATGGTGAAAACCTAATTCTACTTTGCTCCTTGAAATGAATCTCTGTTTTGGAATTTTGAAATTTTGAACAACATGGCTAGAGAGTATGAGCTATCTTATTCTTTATTTTTTCTGAGAGGTGCGTCGAACACTTGTCCATTTTTAATTCCTCTCTTTCTCTTTTTTCCTTTTTCAATAGCTTTTGCATATCTCATGCCCCTATCACCAAGAAAAATCTGCTGAGAGATTATAACAAGAACTTTGGAGCATTTATTGAATGAATGGGAATGAATATTTTTGGTGGTGGTTACTCTCAGTGTAAGAGTAAGACCTTTTTCTGATGGATTAATGGCATGTTGTTGCACCTACTCTAGTGTAGAGTAGTGCATATTTGGGTGGTGTGTTCGTGATCTTGATTGTAAAAGCATGACGAGACTCTTCATAGGGTCTAAAGGTTGACAACACTAAATACAAAGATAAGTAGCATGAATGAGTCTTCCTAACCTAAAGATATAAATGTATATGGCTTTGGTAGGAATTTAAACTATGTCATACAAGAGCTCATCATGTAAGATTTAAATTTTTAAAAGATAAATCACAAGAACTTACTATTGCTAGGAGTAAGATAAATACCAGCTCAGACTTTCATGTCATATCTCCCAACTACTGTTGACGGTCCTTAAATACCAATTTTAACCATCAACTAAACATGAAAAAGGATCCATATGCAATTCACATCTAGATATAGGGGGGGTTTACTAATGAAATTCCACAAGTTTTGGTGAATGTCTGTTTCTGCAGTGGGTTATTAGGAAATACCAAGGAAAGGCCCACATGTCATGTTTACATAGAGATAATTATCAAACGCACAATTTTCTATACTCTAGAAGGTTCCAGAAGACACGAGAACGAACGTGAGGCGGATCGGGCCCGGAGCCAAGGCGCCCGCCCTATGCCAGCAGCCAATCAGGCTCTAGTTCGCGGATTATGCTCCACCGCCTTTGAGGATGAATCTAAACCCTTCATATAGGTCGGTTTGATCCAATGGCCCACATTCATTTGAGGAGGCTATATAAGCAAGGCCCCTGACCCCCTTAGGGTGAAACCCATTATCATAATTCATAGAGAGAGCAAAAAGCTATGGTTTGGAGATGAGAGGTGTCCCTTGAATGGATATCCTCTCTTCTCTAAATTAGAATAGATCTAGATAGTAGAGAGATGGAGAGCGAGGGAAGATTAGCGGAGATGCCGGCCTGTCGGTGCCTCCTCCGGTTGTACTTCAACATGATCAAGCTCTAATCAAGCTTGCTCCTGAGATAACTCTGGTAATCTACTTCCTATTTTATTGAGCAATTACTATTTATGTGCTTCTGGTTTGCAACTCTTCTGAATACTTTCATCTATAGGACGCTATAGGTTAGAGGAGTAGCATAGGTGTAAGAGCGGTGCTTAGGCCTAGATTACTTGTGAATGTCTCCTACATTCCAGACCCGTGGTATTAGCGTGCAAAATGACAGTTTCGTCATTGCCTTTGTATCCCACATCTTGTTTGTAGGGCTCGCAGGACTGGCATGCCTAGAGTTAAGCATCCTCTGTGGTGTCTCTTTTCCTATGGTACGTCCCCAGATATAGATATATCTCCTTGATATTAGAAGTAGAGAAACCCTAGTTATCCTCTCTATTCTCCTATTATCGCCCCTACACTAGATTGTTCTCCCTTACCTTTAACCTTGTTTTCACCTTATCTTGTTCTTACCATATACTTTATTTCACCCACTTATCTTTTCTGGTTAAGTTAGAGCGTAGATGATTCTCTCATTTCCCTGTGGATACGATATTTAAAACCCATCCCGGGTGAAAGCTACAACGGTATTCGTGCGCTTGCGGATTTATCTGTGTGCGTCTAAAATACCCAACAAGCTTTCTGGTGCCATTGCTGGGGAAATAATTGCTGAGTTAACTATCAACTAGCTTAATCATTTATTTTCTAAAATAAATATATATATATATATATATATATATCTTTCCTTATCTTTATCCTTTTCATCTATCCTTTACTTTTATTCTTCACCTCATCTCGGCTATTCTTGCTTCTTACCTAGTTCTTGATCTCTTGTCTATCATGGAGGATAACATTCCTATCTATCAATATGGTAGACTCACGGGCACATACCTCAAACCACCAGAATCTTCAAAGCCTATCATGACATCTAGTTTTGAGATAAGCCCGTAATACATAGAATTTCTTCAAAAACAATCTTTCTCGGGAGAAGATGAGGAAAACCCATACACACAACTAGAAGAGTTTGGATGAGTCTGTGACCTCCTTCGCATAGAAGGCATGTCCGATGAGACTATTCAATGGAAGCTCTTTCCGTTCTCCTTAACGGGAAGAGCTAAACATTGGTACAAACTCAACATAGGAAGTGTTCAACGAGACTGGAAGGTGCTATCCACTAATTTCCTTAGAAAATATTTTCCAATCACCAAAGAGGTTGATCTTCGGAATGAGATTCTTACTTTTAGACAACTAGAAGAGGAATCTCTTGACGAATCATGGGATCGCTTTATTGACCTTACTCTCACTAGCCCAAATCTTCGTATTCCAGAACCTATTCTTTTGCAGCACTTTTTAATGGGCCTTAGTAGGGAAGATAAGGAATCTGTTGACACAAAAAGCGTCAGGATTTGCGAACACCTCGGGTTATTACCCAAAGCTCAGTATTCCGGAGGCGTGCCAGTCGATTTGACCAGTTAATCGACAACGACGATAACTATAACAAGATTCAATCCAGACAACGGCGATGCGCCCAGATGCTGGGATTGAGGATTGATCAGGATAACTAAAGCAGAGCTGAACGAGGCAACAGCGATGTGCCCAGATGCCAAAGCTCAGAGGTACTCCCACGCGGAACTTGCAAGGATTTGACGGAGATCAGGGTGATGCAGCCCATCGAAGCTTGAAGAACTCGTTGATAAACTACAGCTAATGCAGTAAAAGGTAAATTGCGATAACAAGTAGAATAAGAGTAAAATTGGTTTGATTTTCATTGGATTGATCTTTTTTTTGCAGCCCTCGGGCACATATTTATACTCCCGCATGGAGAGCTGTACAAAGACATGACTTGCATCCTTCCTAAAACAAACTCCTAATTTTAAGGAAACTGACTCGCGTAGGAGCCAGATAACAATATTTATTTTCCTAAACAAACACGCCTATTTTAAAGGAAAATAAACGACTCATGCAAGAGCCGGACTCAAACTACTATAATAATACCGGTACAAAACACCAGTTTCCTTATACTCCTCGATGGAAACTTTCCATCGGCAGATCCCTCCAATCCGCAACTTCCTTCTTTGGCCACCTGTAGTCCTCTGCTGATAAAACACGCTAAGTCACCTTATCGGCACCTCATGCCTATCGGCATCGTTAATACTTCCCGATCAGCAATCTCGTACTGATAACTGTCTTCACCACCCTATCGGCAATCGGCAACTACTCTCCACCGGCACTCGGCATCAGCTTCTCATCGGCAATCGGCAATGTCCCTTATCGGCAATCGGCATTTAACTTGAGCTACTCGGCTTCACCAATTAACCTTCGTCGGCAAGGACCCAACCTCCATCGGTAATACACTTGGCATTCTCGCAGCACTCTCATCGGCAATACTGGCTCACAATTTCCCGATGCCGATAGAAAACAGCCGTTGACCAGTCAAGGCTTAGCTCATTTGACACGTGCTGAAAAACGGTGTCAACACATGCCCCCAGTTTTGGAATGTAAATACTTTACGTGCCAAAATTCTTCCACTGTAGCCGTTGCTGTAGCTGTTACCTCCGAGATAGATGCACAGTTTCCTCGATCTCCGCGCGTGGAACTGCAATTTAATAATAAAATCCCTCGATTGTAGCACAAACAGTTGCAGACCACCTCGATCACCACGCGTATCTACCGCGGGCCTCTCCACATTCCTGCACAGTGTGAAACGGAACCCCAAAATGCCCCTAGGTAAGCTTATAAAAGTTACCGGGATCCACACTATTTTTTACCCCGAGTTCACTTTCACTTTCACCTCCTGGCCTTCGTCTTCAACCCCAGCCGCTCTAAAGAACATGAGCTCGAGCAACAGTACCCTTTTGCAATTCAAGGACGAACTGCAATCATCCTTCAACTTCAATGGCGATCCAAGTCGACATCCCAAAGGTAAGACTTATTCTCCCCTAATCCAACCTTCTACTGGTCCTTTTTCTCGCATAAACTTGGATTTATCTCCATTCTTTTCTGATTCGCCCCATCCTTCTCTTTGAACCCTAGGAACTGTACAACAAGATAGTGATCCCACTTGCTGATTCCAACTTAAGCTGCTTAGGCCCCATGGGCAATCCAGATCCCACCTTCATCATCAATGCAGAAACCAACCAGGTACCATTCAGATCCGAGCGTTTCAGTCTAGGATTGTGGAAGGATGCCCTCCGCTCATAGCCCAAGCCTACCAAGGGGTGGAAGAACTGGTACCTTAGGGTAGCCAGATCATAGCAGGTGTACTGGCAAGAACGCAGCCTAGATCAGTGTATCAGGCTTTCAATTGCCGATATAGAAAAGAATGAGAATCTGTTGATGGCAGCCTCATACTTCTGGTCCGATAGCATGAATGCTTTCCTCTTTAGGCACGGACCAGCCACCGCAACCCTTGCCGATGTCCACATGCTGACCGGCTTAGACGTCACCTCTGTCGATACCTTCACCCTTTTCAACAGAAAAGCCGAGTACAAGGTGAACACCCGGAACATCGGCGGTTGGACGGGTTACATCAATGAGAACCGGAAAACCAGATCGGTAAACCAATGGGAGCACACTACTTTCCTGAACATGTGGTTGGAGAAGTTCATCTTCTGCGGCAAAACCGTTGGGCCAACCACCATGCACCTCCCAGCGGCTGAGCTACTTGCCGATGGAACAAGGCTTCCCTTAGGCAAGTACCTTCTCGGATCAGTATACCGTTTGCTACATCAAGTATCCTAGAATCTACTGCTAGGAGAACCCATGGCAATCTTGGGGGCCCCTGGTGGTTTGTCAATATGTGGCTGAATGCACACATGCACAGGGCTCTCTAGTTTGATCTGTTTGCCCAACAATTCCCTAGGGACATATCGGAAGATTACCGATATGGGGATGATGAATCGGCAACTCGCCCTCCACTTAATTTTGGAGAGGCTATTATAGTGCTGCCAGGTACCGATGCCGATACAGAGCACTTCGGCTATTTTTTCCAGAAGTTCTACAACGGACTCCCCTCCATGGAACGGACCTGGTGGCCATATATCGATCAGCACAATCAGTTCCCGCTGCTGTTCAACCTGACCGATGGGAACCTGCCCGAGAATCGAGCAATCATGAAGGCCAGCATCACTCCCCGAGTGATTCCAGTGAATATCTTCAGATCCCGGAAGAATGCCCCTCCATCTTACGAATTCTACTACCCATCGGCAGCGGCGAGACAACTGGCATTTGGCCAACTGCCGATTAAACTCTGCTACTCCAAAGTAGTGAAGCCCAGGCAGACAATATCCAGTGCTCTAGACTGGAACAAGGTCGTCAATCTCCCTACCGATGCCGATACGTCAGACATTGACTTGTCCTCCTGGTCGCCAACCTCCTTCATCACGAACGAGTACAAGTCTTGGTGGCAAGAGTGGAGGTGCCAGCTATTCGCCAAGTCATCGCACTACTATCGGCACCTGATTGACGCAGATCATATCATCCCTGACGACGCAGTAAGTCTTCTATCCAATGCATTTTATTACTTTACTTTTGTCATCGGCACCTAACTCCTTTGCGCTTGACAGGCCGATGATCCGATCCCCACAACGAGGAACAGTGGCAGGCCCTTCAATCTTCGGATAATGGGCCCCATATCAATCATCGGCACCAAAGCCCCGACGTTGGCTGCCTTCACGCCTCAACAAGTACCTACGCCGACACCTACAAAAGCCAAGGCTACATCGGCCGCTGCTATTGCCCTAACGCGGGTTCATGGAGTAAACTCATCTTTACCTGTACCGATTACATACTGTTTTATCGGCAACATTTTATCTCATATGACTTGCTTTATATTCAGGCACTGTGGTCATCGGCAGCTGCTTCAAGCAGACAAACACCTTCCAGCCCAGCTGCCGATGCCCCCGGTCTTCGTCAAAGCGGGTCGGTTCCCCTGCTGCCGCACCAACGAAACAGAGGCGCCTGAGGTTGGCTTCTCCGTCTTCGCCATCGGCCCCAACTGCACCATCAACTGCCGATGTGCCACCAGCAGGACTGCCCTCAGCTTCAATCGCACAACCAACCACCGGCACGTCATCGGCAGATCCTTTATCGGCTCCGGTCTCGGATCAACCGATGGACAACGTCCCCGATCAGGAGACAGCAGCTGCTGCAGCAACCGAGGCGGCATCGGCATCGGCACCGTCGGCCGGACTCCCCGATCAAGAGACAACACCCGCCGTAGCAGCGGAGGCGGCATCGGCATCGGCACCGTCAGCCGAAGTTCCCGATGAGAGAGTAGCATCGCCGCCACGCGAACCAGCCACCACGCCAGAAGCGACGCCGGCAATAACACCACCAGCACCGGCGGCGTCGGCTGCTTCTCCAGCAGAGACCCAATCATCAGCATCTGCTGCCGATGTCCAAGATGAAGCTGGACCATCCAGCATACCAAGTCCTAGGCAGGAGATCGGCTTCAAGACAGTAAGTTAATCACCCTGAAGCTCATAGTATAATCTTACAATCGGTACACTTTAACTCCTCTGTTTTCAGGCTCAGGACTCTCCGGACAGTCTCTTCTCCTACAGCCTGAATCCTCAAAATGAAGATGAACGCCAAGGCCTCATCCAAGCAGACAGTCTGTTCTCCTTTGTAGTCGACATCCCCGATGACGATGAGGAGGAGGAGAGCTCTGTCCCAGCTTTATCGGCAGAGATCAAATCCAAACTTGAAGAACTGCTCTCCTTGCTGCTACAAGACACGTCCCAGCTCATTCAGGACTCATCGGCAGCAAGGATCGCTTTCAAGCCCATCCAAGGCCATCTCCCTGCCGATATGGCAGAAATCCTTCTCCAGGCAACCTTCCTCGACATCAAGCAAATCCAGTACCAGAGGCTTTCCCGTCGCATTGCCGATAGGGCTGCCCAATCCAAGAGCGAGGAAGAAAAGCTTAAGTTCAAAGCCATTGCCGATGAAAAGAACAAGAGCATCGGTCAAGCAGAAGTCTCCATCAACAGCCTTGATCAAGAAATCTCCCAGCTATCGGCAAAGAAGGAGAAGTTACTGGCGGAGTTATAGAAGGTCGAGGAGGATCTGACTGCAGCCAACCAGCAGAAAACCCAATTGTCCGATATCATCAGGGTTCTGCGGCAAGAAAGGGACCAGAATGCCCGACAAGCCATCTTGTGGAAGAAGAAGATCAAGCCGGTTGAGGGCTCTGCCGATGCCGACGCCAAGGAGATGGACGAGATAGAACAGATTCGCCTGCGTGCGATATCAGTCATTCACTCCTTGCTGTAATTTATTTGTGGTATCGGCAAGAATGTAACTCTGATACTTGATTTTGGGTCTTGTAATATAACATTTTACACGTTTTTACCGATGTATTATAATTTCTCTTTCATCGGCATCCAAACGAGCATGCTATGCGTCCACCCATATGCTGGGGTAATACCTCTTTAAGTATTTGCCGTTGATCACTCTAGAGAACGCAACTCCTTCGAGAGTTTCCAAAATGTAAGCATTACCAGGAGCAGACTGCTGTACTCGATAAGGACCCTCCCAATTAGGAGACCACTTTCCAAACTTAGAGCTCTTGGTCCCGATCGGTAAAATCAACTTCCATACCAGATCACCATCGGCAAACTCCTTTGCCTTCACTTTCTTGTCATACCATCTAGCAACCCTCTTCTTATTCTCTTCAATGATAATCAATGCCCTCAACCGATGACCTGCCAAGTCTTCTAACTCATCTTTCATCAGAGTAGTGTAATCATCGGTCGTTAGTTGATCCTGAAAAGATAATCGCCTAGAACTAGTTTTTACTTCCTAAGGCAGGACAACATCGTGTCCATAGACCAATTGATACGGCGAAACCTTGGTTGCACCATGACAAGCCATCCGATATGACCATAAAGCTTCGTTTAGCACCACATGCCACCTTCTAGGGTTCTCTTCAATCTTGCGTTTTATAAGCTTAATGACTCCTTTATTAGTCGCTTCAGCTTGACCATTAGCTTGAGCATAATAAGGAGAAGAGTTTAACACCTTGAAGCCCATGCTAGCAGCAAACTCATCAAACTCCCCCCATGTGAACATGGTTCCTTGATCGGTAGTAATAGTTTGGGGAATGCCAAATCGGTAAACAATGTGTTCCTTAACGAAATCCACCATGTTTGCCGATGTCACCTGCTTCAAAGGAATTGCCTCGACCCATTTGGTGAAGTAATCGGTAGCAACAAGTATGAACTTATGTCCTTTATTCGACGACGGGTAAATTTGGCCGATGAGATCAATGGCCCACCCTCTGAACGGCCAAGGCTTGATTATAGGGTTCATTGCCGATGCAGGCGCCCTTTGCACATTGCCAAACTTCTGACAGTCCTGGCACCCCTTGAAATAGTTAAAGCAATCTTCAAGGATTGTCGGCCAATAATATCCATTCTGCCTAATCATCCACTTCATTTTGAATGCCGATTGATGCGCTCCACATACACCTTCATGGATTTCACCCATCAACTCTTTTGATTCTTCTTTGCCGAGACATCTAAGCAAAACTCCATCAATCGTCCGATAATACAACTCTTCGTCGAGGAGCACATACTTAGTATCTTGGAACCTTAGACACCTTTCAACTTTCCTAGATGGATTCCTCAAGTAATCGGCAATCTCCTTTTTCCAGTCATCGACAACTGTTACCGATGTCGTGACTCCCTGAATCGGTTGATACCCTGAAGCATTCTGTGCTAACCGATTGACCTCTTCATTATGCAGCCTAGGAATATGCTCAAGGCGGTATTCTCTGAACTCTTTCAACAACTGCAAACACCATTCATGGGCTGCAATGAACACTTCACTTCGGCATTCATATGTCCTGATCAATTGATTAATCACCAACATGGAACCACCGAAGACTTCAACAGCATCGGCACGCACCTCCCTGAGTAATTCCAATCCCTTAAGTAAAGCTTGGTACTCAGCCTGAATTTGTTGAAGTAGCAACAATCGGCACTGAGATTTCATACTTCTGCCCTCGAGGCAAAATCAAGAGAATACCAATACCTGCTCCATCCTTGCACGTAGACCCATCAAAGAATAAAGTCCAAGGAGCAATTTCAACAGAGCTTACCATATTACAATGCTGAGTAACAAAATCGGCCACCACCTGACCCTTAACAGCCTTAGCAGATTCATACGTTAGGTCAAACTCTGAAAGTGCCAGAATCCACTTACCGATTCGTCCACTCAAAATCGGCATTGACAACATGTATTTAACCACATCATCTTTGCAGATGACAGTGCATTCAGCCGACAGTAAATAATGCCTCAATTTAATGCAAGAGAAATATAAACATAAGCACAATCTCTCTATGGCCGAATACCTGGTTTCAGCATCCACAAACCTCCTGCTCAGGTAATATATTACACGTTCCTTCCCTTCAAATTCTTGAATTAAGGCTGATCCGATAACACCGTCATCGGCAGACAAATATAACCTGAAAGGCTTCCCGTGTTGAGGTGGAACTAAGACTGGAGGATTTCCTAAGTATTTCTTAATCTCCTCTAAGGTTGACTGCTGCTCTGCTTTCCATGTAAATTCTTGATCGGCTTTCAAATTTAATAGAGGACTAAAAGATTTGATCTTACCAGACAGATTTGATATAAACCTTCTAATAAAATTAATCTTGCCGATCAAAGATTGCAGCTCAGTCTTGTTTGTAGGAGCAAACACCTTATTAATTGCATCAATAGACTTTCTGCCGATTTCAATGCCTCTCTGATGCACCATGAAGCCGAGAAACTGACCTGCCGATACACCAAATGCACACTTGTTAGGATTCATCTTCAATCCATGTTCCCTTATGCACTCCAATATTTTTCGCAGATCAGCAAGATGCTTCTTGAAATCCCCAGACTTAACCACCACGTCATTGATGTAGATTTCAACTATCGTATCGATGTACTTATGAAAGATGAAATTCATTGCTCTCTGATAAGTAGCACCAGCATTTTTCAAGCCAAAAGTCATGACTACCCATTCAAATAAGCCAACGTGTCCTGGACATCGGAAAGCAGTCTTGGACATGTCTTCTTCGGCCATGAATATTTGATTATACCCAGCATTACCATCCATGAAGCTAATAACCCGATGTCTAGCAGCAGCATCGACCAGCAGATCGGCAACAGGCATTGGATAGCCATCCATCGGCGTAGCCTTGTTAAGATTCCTGAAATCAATACAAACACGAAGTTTTCCATTCTTTTTATACACAGGAACCACATTAGAAATCCAATCGGCATATCGGCATTGCCGAATAAATCCAGCTTCGATTAACTTTGTAATCTCAGCCTTGATGTCGGGCAGAATAGTAGGATTGCATCGGCGCGCAGGTTGCCGATGTGGTTGGAAACCAGACTTGATGGGTAACCGATGTTCAACTATCGATCGGTCTAAACTAGGCATCTTTGTATAATCCCAAGCAAAACAATCTTTATTCTCTTTCAATAAATCGGTTAACTGTTGCTTACATTGGGAATCTAACTTAGCACTAATAAAATTAGGCCTAGGTTTACTACCATCGCCGATGTCGACCTCGAGTAAGTCATCGGCAGACGTGAAGCCCTGCCCCAGCTTTCCGTCGTCAGCGAACCGATCCATTAAAATTCTTCTTCAGGGTTGACTGCTTGGATCGGCTTGATGCGGTAATCGGCAACTTTGAGGAATTCCTTGTCCCAGGCTTCACCGAATATGCACCTAGTCTGTTCGTAAGTTTCCAATTTTGCCGATGCAACAGTAGATGGGGCTTCACTGCGGACGACTTCAATTTTGTCCCCGATCCACTGTACCAGACTTTGATGCATAGTAGAAGGGATACAACAATTGGCATGGATCCAATCCCTTTCGAGGAGCAAGTTGTAAGTGCCTTTGCCGCTGATCACAAAGAACGTTGTCGGCAAAGTCTTACTGTCGATGGTTAAGTCAACACATACGGCCCCATAGCTGTTGACACGTTGCCTTCAAAGTCTTTGAGCTTCATGTCGGTCTTGACTAAGTCCTGGTCACCTTTACCAAGCTTTCTGAACACGACATATGGCATCATATTAATTGACGCGCCACCATCTACTAGCATCTTGGTCATCGGCTGACCATCCACTTTGCCCTTAACAAACAGAGCCCTCAGATGCTGCCTCTTATCATCGGCAGGTTTTTCAAAGACAGCCGTCATCGGATCCAGCACCAATTGCGCCATATCGGCAATCTCTTCATCATCACTGATGGGTGCCATGAACTCCATCGGCAACATGACAACCATGTTTATGTCTCCCGATGGGCTCCTATCCTTGCGCTTTGGCCTCCATTGCTTCTCCCTTGAGGGTTCTGCATCGTCGTACAGGTCGTCACGGCGTTGGCGCCGAATCCTTCTCTTCTGGGTTTTGGTCAAACCCTTAGGGCACCATGGAGGAAGCTTGGTCTTCCAGACTGGCTGGTGCTGCCTTCCACCGGTTACATCGGCCTTCTTCCGATGTTGGGATCTCTGGAGAATATCTCTTCATCGGGTACTCTTACATTGGCCATATCTTCCAGCTCCCCTTGGTCAACACGTCTACCAAGCCTGTCGTGGGCACTGAGCTTGCCCCCCAGTCGGTCATGTGCCGATCTGTTCTCTCTGAGCGGCTTGGCGTACTTGGGTGCCTGATCATCAAAACAAGGTCTCTTACCTGACCGATCGGCAGCGTAATACCCATTGCACTCTGGACAGTTCTTGGCAGTGGGCAGCTTGATGCCCTCTTCCCAATAGTGAACGAAGAAGGGACACTTCCAGTGGTCTTTCTGCCGAAGCCACTCCCGATGCTCCTCTTTTTCTTGCCGATACTGCTCTTCACGTGATTGCCGATGATCTCGCCTTGGGCGGTTGTGTGTGATCACAACTCCAGAAGCCCTATTGGCGTTGTTGCCTTCATCGGCAATCTTCTTACCCTTTCTGTCATCGGCAAACCTTCTCGCGTCGTGCTCAGGTACTTGGTGGTTAGGGTCTACCAATGAGTTCCTCCTGGCAGCTTTTGATGTTAGCACTCTGGTTTTTTCACTGATTTCCACCATATTGTTTGGGAACGGGTGCTGATCTATCTTCATCGGTCTCTGGACTTTAGAATTTTCAAACTTAATACGCCCAGATTCAATCTCTGACTGCAACTGCTGCCTGAATACTTTGCAGTCATTGGTACTGTGTGAGGTTGCATTATGCCACTTGCAGTACCTAATCTTCTTGAGCTCTTCGGCCGATGGAATTACTTGGTTGGGCGCCAACTTGATTCACCCTTCTTGCAGCAATAAGTCAAACATCCTATCGGCCTTGGTGATGTCGAAGGTGAACCTTTCAGTCTCCTTTTGGCCGAACGGATAAGACACAGGCTTCTTATCCTTCACCCATTCGGCTGCATCGACATTCAGCTCTTCATCCGACCCAGAGTCTTCTTCTTTCCGATGAAGGCCACCTTCTTGTTCCGAGTCTTCCTGGGCTCAAAGGCTTTGATATCTTGATCGGCAATCCTCTGTACCAGATGACTTAGGCTTTCAAACTCTTGGGACACATATTTATCCTTGATGTGCGGCAGTAATCCTTGGAAGGCCAAATCTGTCAGTTGCCGATCATCAAGCACCAGACTGTAGCACTTGGTCTTCACGTCCCGTAGCCTTTGCACAAAGCTTCCTACTGATTCGTCGTTGCGTTGCCTCATTTTGACCAAATCGGTAAGCTTTTTCTCATGTATGCCAGCGAAGAAGTACTTGTGAAATTGCCTTTCTAGATCGGCCCATGTAATTATAGAATTTGGAGGCAACGATATGAACCATGTGAATGCCGGTCCAGACAATGACGAAGAGAACAATCTCACCCTTAACTCCTCCCTGCTGGCAGCTTCCCCGCACTGGATAATGAAGCGATTGATGTGCTCCATCGTCGACGTGTCGTCTTGGCTGGAGAACTTGGTAAAATAGGGCACTTTGTACCGATTTGGAAGAGGAATCAAGTCATATGCAGGAGGATACGGAGTCCGATAAGAGTACGTATTGACCTTGGGTTTGATGCCGAATTGTTCTTTCATGACTTCGGCAATCTTGCCGACCCAGTATGCATCCTGCTCTTGCCGACTCATTGGCTGGTTGTTGACTGGTGGAGTCGGCTGACGCGCCTCTTGAAGATGATGCAGAGTAGTCGCGGGCGCAGCACCAGTCATCTGAACACTATGCATCGATTGATTTGCCGATGTATAGTTTTGTACACTAAGCGGATTAGGTTGAGTACCTGTATTCATCGGTTGTTGTACCGATGGTCCGCCCTGAGAGTACGTTGGGCCTCCATAATGATACATCGACACGCCAGGCTGTTGAGCTAGCGGCTGGGGTACCCATCCAGGATTATAAATCATCGGCATATGGCTTACCGATGGCTGATAGCTAACTGGAGCATGTGGCTCTTGTATTCTGGAGCAATCAATCACCAGATTACCTTGGGGAACTGACACCCCAGCTTGAGAATTTGCCACTAGAGCTTGACTGCCAGCTGTCATAATGTGTTGCATCGGCACAGAGCTTGCCGACGGTGGCATCAGAGGTATTTTAGGGATTACTTGAAGATCATCTGATGGCACTTGTACGGTTGGAGCAGGCGCAGAGTTGTGCATCATAGGGGCCATCGGCTGTGACTGCGTTGCCGATGCCGTAGAGTTCCTCCAGGCTGAACTATCTCCCTGCACCAGATTAGAGACAACATATAGATTCGGAGGCATATCGTATCCCCACCAGTTAGCAGGGGCTAGTCATGAAAATGCCGACGCCGCTGGATCTACGCCGAGCTTGGTGGTGCTGCCAGGGTTCGGTCTTGGCGATGTAGCCACATCGGCAGATGGTTCCACAGGGGTGGAAGACGCCATTGGAGCTCCCGATGGGCTTGTAGATGCCAATCCAGGTTGATGGTAAGCTGGACCGACGTATCGTGGTGCATGTCCTTCCTTGAATGATTGCGTAACAACATTGTAGACAGAATTGGACAACACGTTGGAGTGGCTAATTAATGGTTGACTTACAGCGGCATTAACCATCTCCTGTAGTTTACCAGGATTGGCGTCGTACGTGACCTGCCGTGGCAACGGCGGGTCTTGCTTCTGGATCACTTCGCCGCTCCTGCTGAGGCTGAAGGATTTGAGATATAACTGCTTGTATTCCTCCATAGCCTGCTCCATGGCCTGCTTCTGATCATCTTTTAGATCGGCCTCAGAGACTTCAATGACATTCCTCTGGTTGACGTCGGCGTGATCACCCATGATAGATGTGTAGATTTGTATAATCGGGTCCCACCGAGCGTGCCAAAAGAGGTGTTGACACAAAAAGCGTCAGGATTTGCGAACACCTCGGGTTATTACCAAAGCTCGGTATTCCGGAGGCGTGCCAGTCGATTTGACCAGTTAATCGACAAGGACGATAACTAGAACAAGATTCAATCCAGACAATGGCGATGCGCCCAGATGTTGGGATTGAGGCTTGATCAGGATAACTAGAGCAGAGCTGAACGAGGCAACAGCGATGCGCCCGGATGCCAAAGCTCAGAGGTACTCCCACGCGGAACTTGCAAGGATTTGACGGAGATCAGGGTGATGCAGCCCGTCGAAGCTTGAAGAACTCGTTGATAAACTACAGCTAATGCAGTAAAAGGTAAATTGCGATAAAAAGTAGAATAAGAGTAAAATTGGTTTGATTTTCATTGGATTGATATTTTTTTCGTAGCCCTCGGGCACATATTTATACTCCCGCATGGAGAGCTGTACAAAGACACAACTTGCATCCTTCCTAAAACAAACTCCTAATTTTAAGGAAACTGACTCGCGTAGGAGCCAGATAACAATATTTATTTTCCTAAACAAACACGCCTATTTTAAAGGAAAATAAACGACTCATGCAAGAGCCGGACTCAAACTACTATAATAATACTGGTACAAAACACCAGTTTCCTTATACTCCTCCTCGATGGAAACTTTCCATCGGCAGATCCCTCCAATCCGTGACTTCCTTCTTTGGCCACCTGTAGTCCTCCGCTGATATCACACGCTAAGTCACCTTATCGGCACCTCATGCCTATCGGCATCTGTAATACTTCTCGATCAGCAATCTCGTACCGATAACTGTCTTCACCACCCTATCGGCAATCGGCGACTACTCTCCACCGGCACTCGGCATCAGCTTCTCATCGGCAATCGGCAATGTCCCCTTATCGGCAATCGGCATTTAACTTGAGCTACTCAGCTTCATCAATTAACCTTCATCGGCAAGGACCCAGCCTCCATCGGTAATACACTTGGCAATCTCGCAGCACTCTCATCGGCAATACTGGCTCACAATTTCCCGATGCCGATAGAAAACAGCCGTTGACCAGTCAAGCCTTAGCTCATTTGACACGTGCTGAAAAACGGTGTCAACAGAATCCCTTAATATATCCTCTGGAGGATCTTTCCTTTGCCTGTCTACTAGTAAAGCAAGGAATTTGATTGATATAATGAGTGGAAAGACTCCTTGCCCTAGCATTCAGAAGCCAATCCCTGAGAAAGAAAAGGAATCAGTTCTTGGACAAGAAGAGGAGGTTTCGAAAATCACTACCATTCCAATCCCAAGATTTAGCTATCGATCCTAAACCATCAATACCCCAAAATTCTCCAAGGGAAGAAGAAATTCCAACCTTGGATCTTCTAGATGCTGATGGTTTAGACTTCTGGTTTCATAAGAGATCTTCAAGCGAATATAATTCAAATTTTTGCAAGAATGATTCTCTTAAAGGGTGTCCTGGTTCCTACTACGAAGAAGTCGAAGATGGCATGTCAAGTGATGCAATAGAAGGAGAGCTAAGCCATATAGAAAATTCAATCTTCTTCCCTACTATGTCCACAAATGAGGAACCCATCTCTAAACCCATCCTTGACCTTGTAGATTCCTCATATCCCCTTCCTTCCCAGTCTCATGATGATCCTAGAAATTCACCAAGACAGTCGGAGCATACGAGTCATGAAGACCACGAGGATGACCAAGAGATGCTACGACAATGGTTGGAATGTATAGAAGCGTTAATGGATTCCAACCTTGGCTCAATTTCAACTGGTGAGCCTGTAACTCCCTTTGAAGATGAGATTCATCCATCTATGGAAGAGAACCTAGATGAGACCATTCCAGGTGAAATTCTGAACATTCAGATTGGGGACGAAGATGACATCAATGAGCATGGGATCTATCCCATAACCACTTCATTAACTCCATGCTCATATAAAACATCTCCCGAATCAGTTGGTCTCTACAATATCACCACATCCAAGATCTCCAACCCCCTCTTCCTTTCTATTTATAAAAACTTTAAAAGGGCGGTTGTCGATGCATATGTCTATGATAAATATTGCAGATCTTGTTGAGTTGATCTTTATATAGGTACGCATAGGTTGGTGTTGGAGGGAAAATCACTTCACCAACATAATAGTAATTTGATGGTTTCCCAAGGACAAGCTTAGCATCCTAAAATAAGCACTTACCAGATCATAACATGAGTTTCCACTTGTTTTCAATAATGCCTTGTGTAAGGAGCATAAAAATATAATTGTAAAAATATTCCTTCGGGTATTCTTATCACTAACCTTTTCAAGATTGGAGCAAAAAGATCGAAGGGAAAATAAGCACAAGGTATGTCCAACCAATCATCATGCAACACTGAATTAAATTCATCCAAACTTGAATTTTTGCATAATTCAAGCTTGGGGGAGTAACTTACATAAAAACATCCTTTGCCATATTGCTATCTTGGTTGTCCCTACCTTTTAAAGACATGCTCAATTTGTTAAACACTAATCATTCTCTCCATATGAGTAGATCTCTATAATGCCTTCATGCTACCTTTGTCTATCCTAGTAAGTGTTAGTTTGGAAGTACTGCACATACTTCTATTGGCTTTTAAATTAAGCGTGGTGCTTAGGTTAAATAGCCTTCCTTAATTTGATTAGACATGGAGTCTAGTTTGGTTATTGAACTAAAAAGTGCTTCTATAGACATTGGCTTATTTTGTCGGACTAACCCCTGTAGGAAAAACTTTCAATATCAAAATGGGAAGTCCTGAGATAAACTCACACTGGAGATAAAGAGAGAGACACATGAAGTTTAACGACGTGCACAAGGAAGACATCTCATTCATCATATAGGGATGATCCATGGAACAAGAAGAAGAGTGCCACAACAAGATATAATCAAAAGCACTCACTCCATGGAAGAGGTTGGGCAAAAATTCCACCAAGCCCCCTTAAGACAAAGAACATCATGGGAATTCAAGACAGTGAAGGAGTGCAACAAGGAGACAAAAGTACATGAACAAGATGCACAACCACTAAGAAAGGAAAGCTTCCATAAGGTGATACTATACCATCACTCCTCAATAATTAAGGTAACATCTCAAAGTAAGTGACTATCACTTTTATAAGCTTCTCCTTGATTCTAGCGTGCACATAAATAAAGAGACAAACATGTATGAGTTACAACTCCAATTAATCCAACCTAATTAATTCAACATTTCTATTCCTTTAATCTCTGTTCCTAGTACAACTTTCTTGATCTCACTGTCTTAACCATATGAGCTAAAATGTTGCACATCCAATCTTTAGAAGCTGATAGTCATAAACAAAGATATATACACAGATAAACTATCCTTCCATAGGTTGAGCAATCTGATTTGACAAATGTTTTTAAATGCTATACTCATGCTCATCTTCTGCTCTTATCACCCATCAACTTTATCTTGCTCACTATGCTTAAGGTTAGAGAAGAATGAATAGACTTATGGTTCTATTGGTGTTTTCCACCAACAGTGCCCATGCACTTGATCTCTGCCTTGTCTCTATGAGCAGGACACATTTTGAGCAACATGAAGGAGTTTTCCAACTCCCAAATTCAACTAAGTGAAGGACCTAGATCTATGAGAACATACACATTGAGCAAGATGTTGCCAGCTTCCATACTTAACGCTTTACTTTGAACTGCTAGGCAAATGGAGGACATGGGTGACACCATATCAAGAGGTGCAGTTATCAAGGTCTCCACCTGGAATCAAATGATGCACCTAAAGAATGAACATGGTGAGAAGTCTTGTTCAGAGGACTCAAAACACTGAACCCTCGTCTAGAGGTAAAATCGGTAGTTATCTATATTTATCTTTTCTACATTAGTTTTCCTTTTTCCATCATTTGCATAATCATTTTCCTTTATCATATTTACTTTTCTGCATTAGCGTTGCAAATATTTGTTTGTTGCATGGCATCATAAAATCTAAATCCCCATGTGAGTAGACTTTTGGCTTAAAACCCATATGTATATTCGTTGCGGTGGCATAAAAAAATAAAATAAATATGTTTTCATCTTATAACAAAAATATAAAAATAGTAAATGTATGATCCTGCTAAATAAATAAAATTTATTAGACGAAGCTCGATAGGATCAAAGCTAGAGATTTATGGCTAACACTTAATCAGTTCCACAAGCTTTGCTATCTATTTGAGCTCCACAGAATTCAAGGATCAAAGGAGGCCAGCAGACAGAGGTCACCCTACCTGCTGTCAGAGTGTTGTCTCAACAGTCACTCCGACGAATACACCTCTACTACCTGTCAGCCACATCAAAACAAATTACGTCAAAATCTAGCTTGGGGAGAGCACCCCCATGTATCCAGCTAAGTATTTGTACTTATTAGTTTTTATATACTCTACCAAAATAAAAAGATGCATAATCATAGAAACTCAAATAAATATTCCCTGCTCATATATATATATATATATATATGTTTAGTCTTTAAGTTTGCTAATAAATAATAGGAGAGAATAGTTATGCTAAAATGAACCCCTATGATAAGCTCTTACATGGAGATGATGAATAGTTGCTCTGCCGTAATTCCTTTCAAGTACCTAGTTTTCAAATTTGAACTCTCTCTCAAGTTCAGGCATGACTGTTATGATTTGAAATTTATTCTAAATCTGAACTTGTAGGTAGAGTACTTGATCTAAAGTCTAAGTCATTGACAGATATGTTATGGAAAGGTTTGAGCTGCTATTTATCTGTTCTTAGAGATGCTAGAATTATGGAGAATTATCTTTTGAAAACTTTTAAAATACTGCATGATGAGTTCCTGTATGACAGGAGTTTAAATTCCTACCACAGCCTTATATACATGCTTACTAGATCAGGAAACCACACCCTTACATTTACTACTTATGAGTATTGAGTGTGGTCAAGGTTTGTAGACCCTTAGGAGCTAGTCATGCGGTTAAAATCAAGATCCACTTACACTCCGCTCACTTATGCTGCTTCTACCCTAGAGGTACGCATCCACATATATCCACTCGATCATTCACACCCACTCATTCCCATCTTCAGATCCACCCAAAAATTATTCTACTCCTAATTCGAGAGAAAATAGCCGAAAATATTCTCCTATTCCTGTTTATTCCCTGTCAAATAAAGCTCTAGCTATGTTTGCTACTACCTCTTGATATGTTGCCAAAGAAGGATGAGTGCTTGAAAAAAAAGACGAGGAAATAAAAAGGGGCAAGTTCCCGACAACCTCGGAAAAGAAAAAGTGTGAGATGAGAGGTAAAAATGGACAAGTGTCCGACAATAGAATTAGGGGTACAAAGATACCCACCTGAGTGAACATATATATATATATATATATCAAGCATCTCAAAATTAGACTTTCACCTCTGTTTCCCCTCATTACCATCATTACCATTTCTACCATATATACCCCTACCACTATATATACCATTTATTCACCACACATGCACATCTTGATTTGACTTTATTACTTGTTCCTATGGATCCATGGTTTGACTATGCAATAAATGTGTTGTAAGTATGTATTCGCTATCTCCTTCCTATGAGCTCCAGATATTATCAGCCTTATTAGAAGTAGGGTGAGAGAGAAGGTAATGCCACAATGCCTTATACCACAAATACCACATATCTGAGAGAAGGGCATACGCCATTAATGCCCAGGTAAGGATCCAGAAATACCACAAAGGAGAGATTTGAGAGGGTCATACAAGTAATCTTTGAGTTTTATTTGAAAATCCACAAAAAACTTCAGAGTTATAGTTGATCAAAGAGCAAGAAACATGGCACTTACGGGTTTTAATCCATGAGTCTACTTACAGGTTTTGATCAAAGAAAAAACATATTTATTTTATTTTTATGCCACCACAGCGAATATACTTACGGGTTTTATTCCACGAGTCTATTCACATGGGGCTTAATAGTTTTAAACATTTTTTTTTTAAGATAGTGTAAACATGATTAACTATTTAGGGAAAGTAAATGATTGAGGGAAAAGGGATAACTACCAAGTTTTACCTCTTGGCATGGCGTTCGGTGGTTTAAGTCCTCCGAACAGGACTCCTTACGTCCTTAGTTGTCTCGAGGCTTGTGGGACAGCGTAGCTGGTGCCTCCAGCTGTGCTTCTTCTTCTGCTATGATTTCTTTTTCTTTCCACACTCGTGTCGGTGTTGTGGCCTCCTTAGGACAAGCCCTCTCTTTTGGATATTTATTAAAATTGAGGGGACATACCTTTATTTCTTTCCATGATTCTTCGCTCTCGTGCCTGCGGTAGTCATAGAGTGATATTTCATTTCCTAACCTTTGAGTTGGTGGTGGGTTTGGCCTAGAGAGTGGAGTTGAGTACATTGGTTTTTCTTCTTCAGGGTATCACTCTTCATATCTTGACACTTCTCCTTCATAGTTTGCCCATCCGTCATTGGTGTTCTGCTTCTTCTGGTTGCGGTAGCGACGTCTTCTTCTTGTTCTATTTTGCTTAGATTCTTCAACAATATAGTTAGCATTAAAGTAATGACCTACCTTCTTAGAGGCAAGTGTAGGTGCACTTCTCCTATCCCAATATAGATGATAGTTTTGGTGGTGCTTAGGAATGGTCTTCCAAGGATGATAGGTAGATCATAATCATCTTCTCCCATATATGGAGGCATCTTTTGCTATGCCTTCGACGATGCGACATGTCTGATCTGCCATCTAGAGTTGAGTGTATGTTGGATTTAGAGGCATTGTGCCATACAGAAACTCGTAGGACAATTTGGCCATAATGTTGATGCCCGATCCGGTGTCACAGATTGCTTTCTAGAAGGAGCATCTGTTGATTGTGCATTCAATGGTTGGGACACCTGGGTCGTCTTTCTTGATTAAATGAGGGGACTTGAGTTGGTGATCTTGATCATTGTGGATTGCAGTGACCATCTTTGCTGATTCTATCCATACATGCTTCTTGTTCTTGTTTTGCTTGTTCCTCCTATTGGACCTCTTCCTTGGCTCATATTGGTGTTGTTTAGGAGACTGTAGGGTTTTATTCTTGAAATAAAATGTCTCCTTCTTCTCTTTGATGAAGAAATTGATCTTGGCCGTGCTAGCGTAGCTGACAGCTCCAATAGTGTTTAAGAGTGGCCTCCCTAAGATGATGGGTGACCTCTCATCAACACCGGTCTCTATCACCATGAAGTCTGCTGGGACGTATTAGGTACCAATCTGGACATGAATATCTTTTAGTATTCCACTTGGGTAGCATAGTGTCCGATCTGCAAGCTACAAACACATGGTTGTATGAGATAAAGGATAATTAAAGAATTTTTCATAGATTACACTTGGTATGAAATTGATGCTTGCGCCAAAGTCGCAAAGTGCTTCAGGAAAGTCCATGCTGCCAATGGAGATTAGGATGACGGGTCGTCCCAGATCACCTTTCTTGGTTGGCAGAGAGTCGCCACACCACCATTCTGTGGGGTTGTTCCATCCTGCATCAAATATGTCTACAAGATTCACAGATTCTAATCCTTCCAATTATGATGGAATACCGGGGTTAGTGGTAGGAAGAGCAACAACTATTTGGTTTATCTAAGATTCAATCATTTTATTAAAGCTAATTTGGTCCTTGATGGCAGTAGAAAAATTATCCATCCTATTATTTATAGTTTCTAGTATTTTCTAATTGGATGCTAATTTCTTAGACAGGTTATCCATCAACTTTCCTTGATTAGACACTTACTCTCTCAAAGGTGGTAAACTAGGATTATTGTAAGAATTGTTACCTTGATAATTACCTTAGTAGTTACCTGAGTAGTTAGGCCTTTGTTGTTGATTCCAACCTTGATTTTGTTGAGGACGGTAGTAATTGTTGTTGTTGTTGATGTAGTTCACATCCTCTTGCACACCAGGACAATGGTTGCCTGAGTGTCTAGTTTCTCCACACTCTTCACAGGTCATGTGAGAGTCATAAATGTGCATAAATTCTTTCTTCTCTCCGGCTTTCTCATCGAGCCTCTTTATGAGCAGGTCTAGCTTTGTAGACAGCATGTTTACCTCTATGAGATGGTTCATACCTCCACCCTTCTTACGAGTTTGAGTTCTTTCTTCACTCCAACCTTGGTTGGATGCCATCTTCTCTATAAGAGTTGTGGCTTGTGGAATTGTAAGTGACAGGAATGCTCCTCCGGCAGCAGCATCCATGGTCTCTTGACTGCTGTTGCTGAGCCCATGATAAAAGGTCTGCATAAGTAACCAATTCTCTATTCCATTATGGGGACATTCTAGGATGTAGTCTTGGAAGCGTTCTCATGCTTCTGGAACGGACTCGTCATGTTGTTGCTGAAAACTTGAAATCTTCCCACGGAGAGCATTGGTCTTGCCCATGGGAAAGAACTTTGCTAGAAAATTGGTGGAACAGAGTGCCCACATAGTATTCTTATCCTTTGTTGCATATAACCACTGCTTCGCTCTTCCCAAGAGTGAGAATGGGAAAAGGCGAAGTAGTATGGCGTCTCTGGGGATATCCTTGATAGTGAATGTGGTGCAAATCTCTAGGAAGTGTTGGAGATGAGCACTAGCAACCGCATGTGCTTTCCCACAGAACTGGCTTGCTTGCACCATGTTGATGAGCACAGGCTTGAGCTCAAGTGTCCGATCAATATTCGCAGCAGGTCCAGTGCAGATGTTGTCCGTAGTGGGAGCTAAGAACCCGAGGATTGACTTTTCTGCCATAGCTTCAAACTCTGATGTCAAGTCTCAAACAATGTTTTGGTAATCTTCTTGATTGGATGAAGCTTCAAGCTGAGATGTTGATGATGATGATTCTGTTACTTTCTTGAGCCTAGCTTTTGTCCTTCTGATTAATGCTTCGGGATTTTCAACAAAATTCTTTGGAAGATCAAATCTATTCATACATTACCCTGCATAAAATGATAGAAAAATAGGCAAAGTGTACGGGTAAAGCTATATGAGTAGATAGTTGATGTTTTTCTCAATCACATTAGTGATGCAAGTGATAACTCATTTATTTCTTTTGATAGCTATTCATCCTTCCCCGGCAACGGTGCCAAAAATGCTTGTTGACATTTCTAACATCGTTACCAAAAGTAGATTAATTTATATTCCTGATAACAGTGCCAAAAATGGTTAACCACCTCTCATGTCACATAAGCCAAGTTGTCATTCCCAGCATGGTAGAGAGATGCGGTATTGAAATATGCAATTACTCCTCTAATAATATAAATGTGTATCTGCAAGCGCACAGATAATACCGATGTAGCATTTTAACGAGGAGTATTCTAGGTATCGTTATTTATATTTTTACTATTGGGAAGGGAATGCTAAGGAATAAATAAGTAATGAGTATCACTGCATGTGTAATGGAGAGTTTCCATCTATCTCTCTCAATATAGGGTAAGTGTCATATAAATATAGATAATGAATGAATAGTGACAAAAGACAAATATACTGATCAGCATATATAGCCACATAAAATAATGATAAGTACCTCAACAGATATTCTAACAAGTCATTAGCATGGAATTAGAATGAACTACAAGAATATTTCCTAAGTTATTCTAACTATAAAGTCTAGCATATTAAGATTACTGCAATTATACTTGGCAATCATGGTGAGATAAGAAGATTACACTCATGCATAGTGAGATTACTAAGGAAGATGAGAAACATAGCAATCACTTCCCCGTAATGGTTCCGCTTTGCCTGCCCTATAAACGGGAGGAGGACTACAAAGGACTCAACAGGACTGTCACTCCCGCGATCTACCTCACGATTCGGAATATAGGGTACAATCGTAAATAAATACGGTATAGGCACCACGCCTACACAATATTTATCATTTACCCATAATACTGATGGATAAACGCTATACGATCCTAAATATGAATATAACTCAGATCTAACTAAGCCAAGTATATAATCATAATAAACTAAGAACAATATAATTGAGAACATAATCGAATAGAATAAAGTCATAAGCAATATAATGAAATAGAGCAAAGTCATATTCATAATATTGAAGAACAATAATGAACAATGATAGATCTGGAAACCAATCGAAGAACAATAATAATCAACTAGAGGATATCCCCAGAGACGCCATACTACTTCGCCTTTTCCCATTCTCACTCTTCGGAAGAGCGAAACAGTGGTTCTATGCAACCAAGGAGAAGAATACTACGTGGGCACTCTGCTCCACCAATTTCCTGGCAAAGTTCTTTCCCATGGGCAAGACCAATGCTCTCCGTGGGAAGATTTCAAGTTTTGAGCAACAACATGATGAGTCTATTCTAGAAGCATGGGAGTGCTTACCAGACTAAATCCTAGAATGTCTCCATCATGGAATAGAGAATTGGCTACTTATCATGGGCTCAGCAACAGGACTCGTGAAACCATGGATGCTGCTGCCGGAGGAGCATTCCTATCACTTACAATACCACAAGCCACAACTCTTGTGGAGAAGATGGTGTCCAACCAAGGTTGGAGTGAAGAAAGAACTCAAACTCGCAAGAAAGGTGGAGGTATGCACCAGCTTAAAGAGGTAGAGATGCTGTCTGCAAAGCTAGACCTGCTCATGAAGAGGCTCGATGAGAAAGCTGTGGCGAAGAAAGAAGTTATACACATTTATGACTCTCATGTGACATGTGAAGAGTGGAGAAACTAGACACTCAGGCAAACATTATCCTGATGTACAAGAGGATTTGAACTACATCAACAACAACTACTACTACCGTCCTCAACAAAATCAAGGTTGGAATCAACAACAGAGGCCTAACTACTCATGTAATTATCAAGGTAACAATTCTTACAATAATCCTAGTTTACCACCTTTGAGAGAGTTAGTGTCTAATCAAGGAAAGTTGATGGATAACATGTCCAAGAAATTAGCATTCAATGATAAAATACTAGAAACTATAAATAATAGGATGGATAATTTTTCTACTGCCATCAAGAACCAAATTAGCTTTAATAAAATGACTAAATCTTAGATAAACCAAATAGCTGTTGTTGTTCCTACCACTAACCCCGGTATTCCATCACAACCGGAAGGATTAGAATCTACGAATCTTGTAGACATATTTGATGCAGGTGCCTATTGGAACAACCCCACAAAAGGGTGGTGTAACGACTCTCTACCAACCAAGAAAGGTGATCCGGGACGACCCATCATCCCGATCTCCATTGGCAGCATGGACTTTCCTGAAGCACTTTGCGACTTTGGCGCAATCGTCAATATCATGCCCATAGTAATATATAATAAATTCTTTAATTATCCTTTATCAAATACAACTATGTAACACCCTAGGTGTTAAGCTTGCATTTGCATATCATTTCATGAGCATGAGTACAAGCATCATTGCTTCTATGCATTCATAATATCACATGAAATGATAAACCCTAGTGATCACCTTGTTCTTTATATATGTATGTGTTGACCTACTCCTTGTCGTGAGTGAGTCATGCTTGTATAACCAAGTGCTTGGTGTTCTTGATCATTAATAAACACCTAGACATACTTAGGGATGCTAATGGAACCATGTTTATATGTATGATCAAGTCAAATTAAGCTTGCTAGGGTTTAAGCTCCTATGTTGACCCTAGGAACCTTTTTCTTTGACTTGACTAATAAACCTTGTTAATGACCTTGCAAGACAGAGTGGGCTTAAGCAAAGTTGTAGAGAATTTTATAAGGAACAAACTTTGTTTAACCACCTTGAGGTGATTTGGACCCTAACATACTCTAATTGGCCAATTAAGGCAGGATTAGGCGCTGTTTTTGGATTCAAAATTTGCCTAAGTCTAAACTGACTTTCAGTTTGAAAGTTACCCTATTTGAGTGCTTGTAGTTTGAAATCTAAACTGTTTCAGCACAAACAAGTTACACCAAAGTTGGAGTTTGCACATAGCTCTATCAAACGGTGTAGTTAGTTGAAGCTAAGACGGTTGGATTAGGGAAATAATCGTGTTGCAAAACACGCTGTCACGCACCATGATCAGGTTTTCAAAAGGGGGGAGCAGAGCGCGCGCGTCGGTCGTGGCCGACCGAGCCAGACTGTGAGCGCCGGGTGGCGGTCGTACACCGGCGGGAGGCCCGCGCGGGCCGCGCGATGGCAAGCCGCACACTCCAACTCGCGACCGCACCCTTGCCCTGCGCCTCAGCCTCTCCCTCGCCTCTCTGCTTCACGCGAAAGAGTAGTAGCACCATTGCCGAGCTCGTCTCCATCGCCAAGATCGCCTGCGCATCACATCGTCGCATTGGCCACAAAAAGCGAGCCACAGCTTTGCCTTGCTCCACTCCACCTTTCGCACCGCTTGGTTGAAGCGCAAATCATGTAGGTCAGCCGGACCACGCCACACCGCGGGCGCCATTGTCGCCGAAGCTCCGCCGAGCTTTGCGCCGCCGTGGCCAGCCCAATACAGCGCCCCTCTCCCTCTTCTAGCTCTTGTGCGCAGTAGCCTAGAGATCATAGAAGCTCACCATGGAGTCGGTTGAAGCTATTAGGGTTAGGGTTTGCTAGAACGGGACCTCCGCCACGCACGAGCGCTCGGCACCCGCAATGCCGGTGAGGTTTACGCTAGGTCGCTCAGCGCCTCTAAGGTTCGTCGGAACCGCATTAGGGTTAGCTGGTTAGCTCGTAGTTAGGTTGCCGGAGTCGGTTGAAGAGATTACGCGTCGCCGTCGCCGGAACAAAAGAGTTGCGCCGTCATGAACTCGCCACTGTGTCGCTGTGCATGTGGCCGAGCTCATCGGAGGGTTCCTAAGGCCTCAATCCGGGCCAGATCGAACCACTAGGGTTCAGTGAAGGTGTAGCAACCGCTAGCTTGGCCGGTAGAAGCTTGCGCCGGCCAGGGTCGGTCGCACCGTGCCGCCGTGCCGCCATTGCCGCCGTCGACCTTGCTCTAGTGAGCTTTGGGCACAACCAGTTACATGGTTCGATGCAAGTCGCGAAGGAGAACACGTCTGTAGGGTTAGTTTGGCCGGACACCTCACCGTCGATGAGTGGTCATTGGTCGAGCACCTGCTGTGCTATCCGCTGTGGGGGAAGAAGCTGACCCGTGGGTCCCACGTGTCATAGGCTCTATGCTTTGTTTTCTGATTTGTTTTCCAGTTTTGTTTGCTAACTTTGAAAATGCATATCTAATTGTAGAAAAATGAAAAATTTGTGAAATAAATTCTGTTAGCCTTGTTATATTTTTATCTATGCATGAAAAATATAAAATGACCTGTTGTTACTGTTCTTATCTATGCCTAGTTTAACTTGTTTATTTCATAACTAAAGTTTGGAATGTGCTAAAATTATGGTTCTTGTTGCGTTGAGCTTACCTCAGCATGAACTTTCCACGAAAAATGTTAAAGTTCTAGTAACCTCTTTTTCAGTGGCATGTTGTAGCTCTTTTGGTTATATGCTTAAGTTGTTGAATGCAATCTTGTTTTATTTACTAAGTAAGTTGTATGTGTTTTCTGTGGTTGATAAATTTTGTACATGTGTTACATGCTTAGTGTGAGCTAAAAAATATGAAATCTGTTGTTTCACAATTTTAAAATTGTTTAAGTAAATAATGTATAAAACATGCTTGTTTTCTCATCACCAGCAAAGTAGTGGCCTTAACCACTTTTTATATATGTTTGTTGTTAATGATATGAATACCAAAGTGGTAGCTAATCATGTAAAATTGCTTTCCAAATTTTATCATAATTTTTGGAATGATGCTTAAAGCTAGACAATTGTTCTATGTGATGACTGGAATATGTTAGATAGCTGAAACCTGTTTTCTAGCTTGAATTGTTTGAGCTATTTGAAATGTTTTCAACAATAGCTGCAATTGACTTTGTTGTAGATAATTTGTTGATCCATCTTGTGTTAATTTTGCATAGCTATAACCTGTTTAGTTTAGCCTGGGTGTATTTTACAAATTAGGTGATAAATCTGTGTTTTCTTGTTTTTATCAAACAACCTTGCTTGAAGTGACTGTTAGGCTAATTTCAAGTTGGAACTAGCTGGAAAGTGTCTGGAATGTTTTGTAGCAAATTTCATAAGCTTTCCACAAAGTCCAAGTTTGTAATTTTTAGTCTTGTGTAGATCCTGTTATGATGTTCTCTTTCAGCTGATGTTTTAGGTGCTTGCATGCAATATGGTGAATGTTTCTAAGTAATGTATGCCTTATGTGTGGTTAAGCAAATAACCTAAAATATAAATGTGGTTAGTTGCAGGTGTTAGAGAGCTCACATCTGATGAAAAGCTCTACCTAAGGTTGTTAAAGAAGGGTGTTGGCACCAAGAATGACACACTTTTATATAACCAACATAGCGTCAACAACCTCAAGATCAAGGATAAACAATCACATCATGAGCATACTTTATTAAATAACAAGTTCCACATGTCCATGAAGTATGTGATTGCAGGATTGAACAAATGGAGCAAAGGAGAGTCAGTGGGACCCACATAGGGGGTCGGCCGATCCCCTATAGGGCCCACCAGCTCTCCCCCACTGGCCATGATCCAAGAGAAGCACTCCTGAGTGAATCCCAACCCTCAGATCACACTATGCTTTCTCTCAGCGGCTCACATGCAACTCACATGGATCCATGGGCCCACATCAAGGAGATCAACGTGACAAAATAACTCAGAAGAACTAACCCAGCCAGATGACAAGTGGGGACACCTTCTGGAAGGCCGAGGTGGGCCCAAACTTCTATAGGAGGTCGGCCGACCTACTACCAGGGGATCCAACCCTCCCCTTGGTCACTGACCAGTGGGGTACGTTATAGAAGACCAAGGCATAGCCCACATGCCATAGGGGGGGTCGACCGACCTCACCCTAGGTCGGTGCTGCACCTGGTGACTCCCTACACATTGAACACATGTTAAAGATCAAGACCACAAACTCTAAGTCGGTTTAGAGGCAGTGGATCCAAGGGTGGAGGATTGAAGCCTCCTGGATCGATGACGTGGTGGTGGAGTAGCCCGTACTCCATCCCCCACAATAAATAGAGGCTCATACCTCCCTCTCTAGTCATGATGTAATCCATACAAGCCACTCTTGTTTTCAAGTGGAGATTAGTCTAGTAGTGTTCTCTAGTGTGGGAGTTAGAGTTGAGTTGAGCTTTGCTCAGGATTTCCAGATATTTTCTTCCTGGAGAATCTGGTATAAGCTCTTGTATCTTTCCTCTTTTATAAGACTTTACTTATTTATGCAATATTCCTTCTTTACTTTACTTAGTCTTTACTTTGTGCAATATTATACTTGTTATAGTATTGTTGTGGTTTATCTAGTCATTTAGTTGTTATAAACTAGATTGAGATCCTTGTGGCCTTTCCTGTATGCGATCATCGCCTGTCATAGGTGTCACACCCCAAAATTTTTATTTTGGGTTGTGAATAGAAAAGACTAGTTCAAACAAAAGGATTTATGATTTTCCTAAAAATGATAAGATTTAATTAGGCTTTTAGTAAATAAAAATGTGCAAAATATGAATTTTAAAATTTATTTCGATATAATATGAAAGGGTTGTTGCATTCATGCCTTTGCATTTAATTTTATTGAGTGAAAATATTTTTTATAAAACTCGGTTTAGGTCCAAATTGATTTTTGATCTATTTATAAAATAAATAGAGTTTTAAAAGTTTATCTTAAAAGGACGGTCAAAGTTTAATTTTCAAAACTGATAAATGATTTACAAAGTGTTTTAAAGTTTATTTGATTTCAAATGGTTTTGAATTTAGTTTTCAAATGAATTTACAAAGCAAAGAGAAAAGAGAAAGGAAAAGGGTTTTCTCTCAACTCTCTATCTCCCTCCCTTCTGGCCCAACCCCAGAAGCCAGCCAACCTTTCTCCTCTCTCACCCGCACTTCCCTCGCCCCACGGGCCCAACCAGCTCGGCCCAGCTTTCAGCCCACGCGGAGCACCCCCCTCAGCCGCAAGCCCCCCCCCTCTCTCTCTACCAGCGGTCCCGCCCTGTCGACGCCGAGCAGAGCCAGCGCGCCACCGCCTTCCACTATCTTCCTTTCACTGCCATGCGGGGCCCACGCGCCAGTCTTCCCCTACCTCTCACCATCGCCTCCCTCCCTCTCTGTTCTCCATTAATGGTGCAACCGAGCTCCATCCCGAGCCCACCTCCTTCACTCCCTATTAAATCGACCCAATTACTACACTCCATCACTCTCCCTCTTCATTCCCCCTCTTCAACTGCAGCAATGAAGGCCCTAATGGCCATAACCGTCGGCCCCCAATCTCACCGCCTCAGAGCTCCCCTCACCCGGCCACTCACTCCCTCCTCGGCCCTATAAAAGAGCCCTCTGGCATCGTACGCGCGTGGTGATCCTTCTCTGCCCCTCCTCGCACCCTCTCCTCCCCATTCCGCCACCGCCATCGCCATTGCCAAGCTCGGCTTGAGCTTAGTGTTCTCGGTGCTCCGACCCTCTCTAACCCCAACTCCTCCTCCTTTGTCTTCGCAGTGGCAAGGCAAAACTTTGGCACCCCTCCTACGCAATAGTACACGCCCGCAATGGCCATTCCTCGACCTCACCGGAGCGGTCGTCCGCCTAGCGTCGGCTCCTCGGTTCTCTGTGCCACAATCGACAGCGAGGACCCCTCCGTCGAGCCCGCGGTGAGCTCTGCTCCCTCTTTTGACCTCTCGTGCGGTTTCCCATGGCCCTCTAGCTCGACCTGACCTCACGCCGGTGAGGGACCGGCATGGTGCCCATGGCGCCACCGTGCTCTGCACCGCCCCGGTGACCAACCGCCCCCAATCGCCCTACGCCTTCCGATTAGCCCCGGGTGATCAGGATTAGATCCACCACCCCGAACCGGTATACACCTGCTGTGGACCAATTCCACCATGCCAGCCCACGCGGGTCCACACCCCTGTTGTGGGCCGCGCCAACCGCACAACGCCGTGTGGAACTGCATCAGCATGACGTCAGGACGACGTGAGCGCCACCGCCACAGCACTGCTCTTTTGCAAATGAGCCCTTCAGTTTTCAGGAAATCAACCCGCCGTCCACCAACCTTTCTCTGAGTCATGTTCTTATTTCAATCTAGCCCTGACCTTTTGGATAATTGAACCCTCACTCCAGTCCCCTTTTCTTTTTTCAGTTTATATTTGTTTTAATTCAAAAATACTTCAGTTTATTTACAGAATTGCCATCAAATTTCAAAAGCTCATATCTTCTTCGTTTTAAGTTTGTTTTGACCCAAACAAATTGCGTTAGATTCGTAATATCATAAACTACAGTTTAGGATCCTTTAATACTATGTTAATAGCTCTGTAATATCATGGTTAATCCCTAACTTGATTAAAGACTATGCAATTTGCTTTATAAATAAAATATGATTAGTTTTACTCTAGTTTTCAATTTAGTTTTCAAATTCAAATATAAGTTTGACTTAATCCAACTTAGGTATTTCTCTGAAGTACCTTATCCATCCTTTGAGAAGCCAAAATTAATAAAGCTCTGAGTTCTCTTTTAAAATAAATCCTCTGTTAGTGGTATCTTTTTAACTGTAACTCCGTTTTAGGTGGTTTTTGCGCTCACGAGTTCATAGCGACAATTAGAATACATTAGTTACCTCTATAATATGCTTTTGTAATGTTTGGTGTACTTTTTTAGGTTCTTTTGTGATGCTTGTGACATTAGAAGTGGAGCTCTGCAAAGATGATCTAAAAGGAAAGTTGGAATGTTTTCAGCAAGCATATGGAAGGCAAGTATAGCATGGGACTCTCCTTGTTACCTATACACTTTAATGTCACTTAATTCATATGCATGTGTCTACCTTGTTACCCCTAATGATTTCCTAGATATTGATATCCTATACCTTGTCACCTTTGTTGGTTGCATATGGGGAGCTTGTGCTAGTGCTCATAAAGAATAACCATGATCATGGATCTTGATTAATGATATATGCAATGATAATAAAATATGACTTTTTAGCAACGTGGACTATAGGTGGAACATCAGGAACTCACACCTGTGTTCTCAATCATAGGGGTATTTCTATAAGCGGCCACCCAGGAAAACCGTGCTACCATGAGTGTTATATGGCTCTGACTTTAACTAATTACCTAGTATGTCTCTAGCTTGTTAGTGGTTACCATTTATTGACGCAATAGGGGAGTGTCGGGGGATGTATGGTGCTTCTCCTACCTCGTAGGTGAACATAGTGCTGCGACCACATGTGACGCGACTTGAAGGAGAATACCTATGCGTACGTGCCACTGAAACCTTGCGGATACTAGCTTGTTAGGGTATCTAGCGAAAGGTTATGTAGTGAAACTCTACCACGCCTCCTAGGTGTGGGTCTAGCTAACCCTGGCAAATGGGAATCACGGCTTGGGGGTAAAGATGTACAACCTTTGCAGAGTGTAAAACTATCATGATAGCCGTGCTAACGGTTATGAGCGGCTTGGATCCTTACTATGTGATGTCCTTATGTCATAGTTCATCAACTATTATTAATCATATGTTATTGTTATTGATTCATATAAGCATTATATCTTGTTCACTTGATCATGTGGTTATTGGGCTTATGTTGAACTTGATGCTACTCAATTGCTAAAACTATGACTTACTAAAAGCTAATGCAATAAACCTGTGTCTATCCTTTTTGAGCCTCATAAACCCCATAGTTATACTTGCTGAGCATGGTGAGCTGATGCTTGATGTCATAACCTTTATATGAAAATCTCAGATGGGTACCAGATGGTGGTGCAAGTGATGTGTTAGCAAAGGAGTACTAGGTGGGTGTACCCCAGTCGACTGTCCCTATGGAGTATGGAGACCCAAAGATAGGAGATATAGAATAGCTTCCGCGATACTTTGTTATAGATGTAAGTCTTTTTGTAACTATGTTTTGATATATAATAAAGCATTGACTTTGATAATTGTTGACGGTCCTTAAATACCAAATTCAACCATCAACTAAACAAGGATAAGGATCTAATTGAAACCAATAGCAAGAAATAAGGTTTATACTAACAAAATTCCACGAGTTCTGGTGAATGTCTATTTCTGTAGGGGGATATATGGAAATATGGAGGAAAAGGCCACATGTAAGCATTACATAGAGATAATTATCATCCGCAGGAAAAAGAGCACTCTAGAATGGTCAAGAAGGTGCGGGAAGAAACGAGAGGCTGAGCGGGCCCAGGGCAGGGCACCCGCTCAATGAGGGTCTGCCTTGTGGACCCCCTCTCCACCACCTTTGAGGTTGCATCTAAGCCCTCCATTAAGGTCGGTTTGATCCGACGGCTGATGTTCATTTGAGGTGGCTATATAAGGAAGGCCCCCTGACCCTGAGGAGAGATCCCCCCCTGAAACCCTAATTCATTATTCAAGATCCATCTCAGGTGGAGAGGTCCCTGATCAAGCCATAGAGCCACCACATCAACTAGATCTCTAGTTAGCATAGCTACATAGGATTAGAACTAGAAGGAGTCAATCTTCGATTGGTTTTCAGATTTGTCAAGAGGATTATTGGTAATTCTCTCTCTAGTTCTTCATTGTTCATCATTTGTTCTTCAGTATTATGAATATGATTTTGCTCTACTTCATTATATTGTTTATGACTTTACTCTATTCGATTATGTTCTCAATTATATTGTTCTTAGTTTATTATGATTATATGCTTGGCTTAGTTAGATCTGAATCATATCCATGTTTAGGATCGTATAGCGTTTATCCATCAGTACTATGGGTAAACGATAGATATTGTGTAGGCGTGGTGCATATACCGTATTTATCTGCGATTGTACCCTATATTCCGGATCGAGAGGTAGATCACGGGAGTGACAGTCCTGTTGAGTCCTTTGTAGTCCTCCTCCCATTTATAGGGCAGGCAAAGCAGTACTATTATGGGGAAATGATTGCTATGTTTCTCATCTTCCTTAGTAATACTCACTACACATGAATATCTCTTATCTTGGCATGATTGCCAAGTATAATTGCACTAATCATAGTATGCTAGACTGTATAGTTAAGAATGACTTAGGAAATATCTTTGTAGTTCGTCCTAATTCCATGCTAATGACTTGCTAGAATATCTGTTGAGGTGCTTATCATTATCTTATGTGGCTAATACATATGCTGATCAATATTTATCTTTTGTCACTATTCATTCATTATCTATATCTTATGTGACACCTTATCCTGTATTGAGAGAGATAGATGAAAAATCTCCATTACACATGCAGTGATACTCATTACTCATTCCTCATTTATTCCTTAGTATCCCTTCCCAGTGGTAAAAATATAAATAACAATACCTGGAATACTCCTAGTTAAAATGCTACATCGGTATAATCTGTGCGCTTGCAGATACACATTTATATTTATATTTATTAGAAGAGCAAATGCATATTTCAATACCGCATCTCTCTGCCATGCTGGGGATGACAACTTGGCTTAAGTGGCATGAGAGGTGGTTAACCATTTTTTGCGCCGTTATCAGGAATAGAAATTAATCTACTTTTGGTAACGACGTTAGAAATGTCAACAATAATCTCCATATTTGTATATATGTTTTGTGTGGACATCGTGGGCACACATATACATAGCATTTGGTATTCTTTGGAAAACCGGGTGTTACAATAGGGTGCTTTAATTTTCATATACACGATCAGAGTAGCAAGAATAGGTGTAAGCGTGGTGCTTATACTTAATCCTGCCTTTGGTTATCGCTTGTTGCACGGATTGTTTGTGGTAGCTAGCAAGAGCGTGATAGCCTTGTCTAGTCTTTGTATTCCACCACGTGTTTTTAGGCAAGTTCTTAAAAGATAAGGCCCCCATAAAAAAAGAGCGCGGTCCGGTAGAAGTTTTGCCCTCCTACTAACTTATCCTCTCGCCTAGCATACCTGTATTGAGGAATCAATCGATGTTTGTTTCAATTGTGTGTCATAATTAATCCACAAAGGTTGAAGTTAGAATCATAGGAGTCCTTACTCTCTCATTGTCCTCCCACATAGTTATACCCACTAGTTATCTCTTGCTTATCTTTATCTCAGTTTGTTACATCATCACCTTCCTATCATTATTCGATTACTCCCTTACACTAATTAATACTAAATTGAGGTGATCTCTAGGATCTCTCTTTTATTATTATTTATAGCTCCGCTTTCGCTTGGGACAATATAAATTACGATACCCCAGAATACTCCAGGGTGAAGTGCTACAGCGGTATAATCTGTGTGCTTGCGGATTTATCCAATAGTCATAAGAAATACCAACAAACATTTCTAGCACCGTTGCCAGGGAAAGCATAGCCTAGAAATTTTAATAAAATTGAATCCAGAGTTTATTATCAAATTAGTTATCAAATAGTTATAGGGGCTTACACCTTGCCTTTGTCTTTCTTAATTGTGAAGCAAGGCATTGTATGAGTGAGTTCCAGTTTCGAGCAACCACATTTGAAAATCCTAAGAGTTTCCGAAGAAACTCTAGACATCATCTAGTATCTCCTCGAAAGCTCACCTCGAACTCAGAATCACTCAAGGAAGGAGGCTCCACTCCATTCATCAAGAATGCTATGGGTCAAGAGGTTATTTCCGACTTCTAGGTACCTTAGTCGCGCACGTGACTCAAGGACCAGACGTTAATACAGGGGGTGCTACATTCGAGCTGAAGCCAGCCTTGATCAACTTAGTACAAGCCAAACCTTTTAGCGGGAAGTCTCATGAGGATGCTAATGCTTCTCTCAAGAAGTTCTTTCCGATGGGCAAAACCACCACCCTTCGTAGAAGCGGATGAGACTATTCCCGAAGCATGGGAACCTCTCCAGGAGTACATTCGGGAATGCCCTCATCATGGAATTCAAGATTGGCTTCTGATCCAAGGCTTCTACTATGGGCTAACAAGAATAGCCCGTAGTCACCTTGACGCAGCCGCAAGAGGAGCATTCACTTCACTCAACGTCACACAAGCAAAAGATCTCATTGAGAAGATGGTGACGAACCAAGGGTGGAAAGACGAAAAGCTCCAAGTCAAGAAAAAGAGTGGAGAAACTATTCATGAAGTAAATGCACTCTCCACAAGGATGGATCTCTTAATGAAGAAACTCGAAGAACGAGCCAATTTCAAGAAAGATAGAGAGGCCATCCAACACTATGCCTCCATACGAGCCAACAAGGCAGAACAATGGTGTGAGGTATGTGGCGGAAATCATTCGGGAAACAATTGTCCCGAAACAAACGAAGGCATGAGCTTCATCAACAACAATGGAGATCGACCTCAGCAGTCTAGATCAAAGCCATGACCTGTCTATCAAGGTAATGAAGGTAAAAGCTTTAATAATTCTAATTAGCCTTCATTTAAAGATCTTGTCTTAAGCCAAGCTAGAATTAATGAAAGTATAAATAAGAAACTAGCTGCCAATGATAAGACCCTTGAAAGTTTGAATAATAAAATGAATAACTTTGCTTCTGTTATAAAGAATCAATTGAATCTCAATAACATGTTAGAAAGAAAATTAACTCAATTTATATCTTCTGTTCCAAGTCTTGTTAAATCTGAAAAAGCTTCTAGTATAAATTCGATGACCACGAGAGGGGGTAAGACCACTCGTGATCCACCACTTCCTAACACTTCAGGAAAATCAACATGAAAGGAGAAAGAAGTTGAAGCAGAAGAACAACATGAAGACGAAGAGGAAGAACTTGCACCACTCCAGGACTCTGTCAAGTTCCATCGGAGAATGGCTCCACATGAGTACTATGACACAAACGTACTACTACCATTCCCAAACAAGCCAAGAAGACAATCCCCAGATGAGTGGTTTGGGAAATTCATTGAGGTAATTTGTCAATTATATGTCCATATTTCTCGACTTGATGCAATGCAGGTTCCAATCTATGCCAAGTATTTGCGGGACATCCTCAACAACAAAAGGCCGTTACCTACCACCGAAGTCATCAAGCTGACAGAAGAGTGTAGCGCTGCTATACTCAACCTATTGCCATTGAAGAAGAAGGACCCGGGGTGTCCTACCATTGATTGCTCCATCGAGACCCAGCAATTTGAGCATGCACTCTACGACTTGGGAGCAAGCGTTGGCGTCATGCCAAAGGTAGTATTTGATAAATTAAGTCATACTACTTTGTCCCCTACACCAATGTGTTTGCAGCTGGTGAATCAATCGATTCGCTACCCCATGGGGATTGCCGAAAATATTCCCGTCAAGGTACGAGAATTTTTCATCCCCATGGATTTTGTGGTGTTGGATATGGAAGTAGACAAGAATACTCCACTCATCCTAGGAAGGCCGTTACTCAGCACCGCCAATGTACACATCGATGTAGGAGCTGGAGAAATTCAATTCAACATCAATGGAACCCAAGAGATATTCCACTTCAAGCCAAAAGTCGAGCAACGCTCCATAGTCAAGGTATTTGAAATTGATCCTTACGTTAATTATACTTACTTGACAAAAGTGAAGCAACAACCTCAGGCAAAACCCAAACGAGTATGGCGAAAGAAAGTGATCAAGCCATGCACTGCTCCACCTCCAAAACCGCGCAAGCAAATCCGATGGGCAAGTGAGGAGGATGATCCTGTTCCAAACCACTGAGAGCATGGCTTTTCAAAAAGGTAAGTCCTCTTGTTCACTTTCTTTTAAATTCCTGAATTTTTCTTCATCACATTATCATTCTTTTTAGGTTTTTTTAAAAAAAACACAACCGTGTTTAATCACAATCACACATGAAAATCAATTTAACCTTTAAAACTTTGAATCTTTCTCCATCCATGAAAGTTGTTCTTCATGTTAAAATGTGTAATTAGGTTAATGCCAAAAAGTGTTACACCCCAAAATGTCCTATTTTGGGTTGTGCTTAGAAACACTAAATAAAATAAATATTTCCAATGTTGATATAAAATTTTTCCAAGATTAGTTTGAGTTTGTGAAAATTTAGTATAGGAAAACTGAATTTATAAACTTTTCTACATCAATTGCTAAGAGTGGCTAGTCTCTTACCGAGGTAGCTAGTCTCTTACCCACTTCCAAGGTGGGCCGGCAGGGTTCACTACGAGACCTTTCACAAGTTCCACTAGAAGGTAACAACCCGCTACAAGTTCCCTCAACAAGATCCCAGAAGTCACACGCAGCGCTTCCGAAAATCTCAGAGCACTTCTTGCGCCCTCTCAGGTAAGTTGCCACAGACTAGCAAAAGCCTAATACTGGGTCAAGCCAGAGCCCATTAGCTTATGGTGGTACTGTTTTCTCGGGGTAATCTCTTACAGAAATATCCCTATGAGTGAGAACACAGGTGTGAGTTCCTGGTGTTCCACCTATGGTCCACGTTGCTAAAAAGTCATCTTTTATCGTCGATTCACATATTCATTAATCAAGTTTACATGATCATAGTTGTTCTCAAAGAGCACTAGCTTGATCTACCCAAATGCATAAATTCCCAGGGTAACAAGGTATAAGGTACAAATCTAGGGTAATCCTTACAGGGTAACAAGGAAACACATGCATATGATTAACGAGTGATTATCATGAATAGGACAACAAGGATAATCCCATGTAATACTTGCCTTAAAAGCTTAGATCTTTTGCTCAACTGGTTCTCAACTTCAGACGACTTCTTCTTGATCACCAACGCAAATCTCACCGGTTGGACGACAATAAACCAAACACCACACAAGCAGCTGGACAAACATACATAGCATACAAACATGGCTAAATTAGAACAATACACCAAATCAATAAAAAGGATTTGAAAAGAGAACTATGCAACTCTACGATCACACAGTCGCGAGGATCACACTAAACGGAGCTACGATGATCGAAAAACAACTAACGGAAGATTTGCTTTTAAAAAAAGAGAACTACGAGCTTTATCAAATTTATTATTATGTAAAAGAGTGGATAAAGTATTTCAAAGAAATACTTTAGTTAGATTAGGTCAAAATTGCATTTGGATTTCGAAAACGAAAGAGAAAACATCGTCATTTTATGTGTAAAATATGTTGCATAGATGTTAAGCAATTTAGAGTTTTGCATCATGAAAATACAGGGCTATAACATGGTATTAAATATCACTAAAGGAAAGGTTACGCCGATACGAAGCCAACGCAACTTGAACGGAACGAAACGGATTTAAAACGGAAAAGATATAGATTAAACAGGATTTTGAAAAGGGCCGGTTAAAGCTTTAACAAATTAATTAACTTTGTTTTTCAAAAGTAATTAACATAGATGAAAACTGTACCATTAGATAGATTATGAAATTACAGATCTAACGCAACTCGTTTGGGTCAAAACGGAGTTAAAACGGAGAAATTACAAGCATTTGAATGAGGGTGGCAAATCTGTAAATAGAAGAAAAGCGTATTTTGCTTAAACAGAGAGGGTTTACGTTTTCAGAGCCAGAAAGGCATAAACGCGAGAATACGCCAAGGAGACTGCGGGGCTGACGGTTGCTGTGGCGTGGCGCCACGTGGCAGAGCGTGACAGGGCGGGTGCACCACTCAGCTGTGGACCGCGGGCGGGGTCTCGGTCTACGGGTGCACGGTGGACCGAGGGCGTACCCCTTCGGGGGTTCTAATCCAGACCGTCTGCGCGAGATCGGACGGTTCAGAAGGGCGCAGGCGGGCATGGTCGCCGGGGCGGCGCTAGAACGGCGGCGCGCCATCGCCAGGGAGTGGGAGCTCGCCGGAGTTCACCGGTACAGTGCTCCCGTCCATCTCAGCTTCAACCAAGCACATAGGGAGGATCTGCGTGACTGCGCGAGTGCAGGGAAGGGTTCGGGTGAGGCTCTGGCCGACCGGAGCGGGGTGTCCTTGGCGGCGCCATTGCCGGCGTGCTCTGCGCATGCGGGATTCAGCGGTACAGGGCGCTAGAAGCCAAGATGAGGGCACGGGGAGGTGTAGCGTGCTCGTGCGAGTGCCGTGGTGTATTCGATTGAGACAACAACACGCCGGTGGGGGACGGCCACGGTGGTGCCATGGCCAGTCCGCTCGGGTGCAACGATTGCACGGCTACGGTGCCAAATCGAAGAATCCAAGGGTACAGGGGGGAGGAGGGGTATACCGTGAGGACGTTGGAGGGGTTTGCGGGATCCAAGGAAGCTCCACGGGGTCCGTCGACGATCGGCGGCGTTCTGTGTAGGAAAGAGCGCACGGTGAGTGCGGGTAGGTAGTGACACGGGACGAAAGCGTTCGACGAGCAGCGTTACGGACTCACGATGTCACTGCGAAGCTCCGAGTGTCCCTGCTGGCGGTGTTGATGCACTGGAACGGTGACAACGCGGCGGTGGCGCGACCACAGCGGCTACGGCGGTGGCGGCGCTCTGGTGGTTCTGCGGAGCTCGGGAAGGGCGCACTGGAGGCGATGGAGGACGGGGCTCGGCTACTTATAGCCTCGGGCAGCGCCAAAGAAGGAAGGGGGAAGGATTGGAGAGGGATTCGGCGCTGGCGGGTATGGAAGGCGGCGACGTCGGTGTTCATCCGAGGAAGAAGAAGACAGCGACGGCCGAAAAGGAAAGAAGAGGGGGAGAAGGAAGGGAAGGTGGCCGGTGGCGGTGCTCGGTTGCACGTCATGGGACCGTGTTGATAAGGAAAGGGGAGATCCCCCCTACTCCGATTCGAATTTGGCCGAGGAGCGTCGGCGCTGAAGAACAGGGAAGGAAAGGAGCGAGAGAGAAGAAGGGAGGAGGGGAGGGGAGCAGCTGACCTGTGGGGCCCACCTGTCAGCGAGTCAGAGAAACGCTGGCGAGCGGGGCCAGAGTGGCAGTGGGAGAAAGGGAGGGAGGAGGGAGGCGGCTGGGCCGGTTGGTGCGACTGGGCTTGGCCCAAAGGAGAGGGAGCGGGGGAACTGGGCCGCGGGTGGGGGGGGGAGAAACGGAAGCAGGCCGAGGGGGAGAGGGGGATGGGCTCGGGCCAGAAACAGAAGAGGAGGGGATTTTGACTTTCCCTTTTTATTTTGAATTTGTAAACACATTTCCAAACTCATTTTCAAAACCCATTTTCAAATTCATTTGAGTTTTGAAAAAGAGTCACTCAAACAAAAACCAAATTGCACGGTTTGAATGCTCCAACATGTTTCTACCAAAACAAAATTTTAGTTTCATAAAAAGTTTTTATTTCCTCTGATTTCATGAACACCAAAATTCATAAATAAATCATTTTATTTCTATTTTCCATAAAGTAAATTTTAGGGTGTTACAATCTTTCTTTTGAACTTTCCCAAGATCCTTTGTCTCTTGATCCAAATCATTCACTTGAGTTCATCATTCATCAACATGTCTCTAAATTCTTTCCGAGAATTTTTCTGGCTTTTTCCAGATCTTTTTCTTATTTATCTATGAGCATAATCAAATTTCTAGACCCTCCAAAATATCTTTTCATGATATCCAAATACTTTATTTGGGTTCATCATGTTCTAAAGTATCTCCGAGAATTTTCCTGAATTTTTGAAGTCTTTAGAGTATTTTTCGTGGCTTAAATATTAATTCTAGAGTTTTCTAGAATTATTTTATTCACGAAAATAATTCATTCCGAAATTAAATAATAAATATCTCAATTTCCAACTTGCCCTCAAAACTCATGTGCAATTAACCGTAATAAATCTCAAAGAGTTAGACATTTATTTACTAATGGGTTTTGATGGTTAATTTGACCCGTTAGTAAAGGTACGGTGGAGGGTGCAAAATCAATTAGTACCAGTGCTAGTTGATGAAGAGGTGAGGAGTCTTCCTTCCTATTTATATATCCAAAACCCTAGCAGTTGTTAATGCTGCCTAGTTGTTTTTATCTGCCCAGCTAGTAGCTAGCGTCGCCGGCTATACGTACGTGTTGTCCGTCGTCGCCCTCGGCTCTGAGCACCACAATCATGGGGGATCCATCCGTTGCTAGCAACTTCATCTTTGGCGGTGCAAATCGATCTTATATACATTCGGTACGTACGTTGCTGTCTCTGGCCTAACGATCTACCATAAGCTAGCTCTTGCCTCTGTCCCGCGCGCCGATGGACTTTGCGGCGAAGCCTCCTTTAACACTGTGTTGTTCTTTCTTTTCCAGACAGCAGTGCGCCCCCTAGGGCTGGAGTCGCACCCTCAAGCCCCACCTCGGACCCAGCCTGTGCCACCCCGCCTTCGTCGCGTCCTCACAGCGGGTGCATGGCAGCAGGCAGTGGTGCACAGCGGCAGTACGTGCCACTGCACCGGCCACGCACTACTACAGAACACACCTTTGCCTGATTTCCAAAATCGGCTTTAGCCCCGGTGAAAATTGCTCCTGGGGCTAAAGGTAACTTTAGTCCCGGTTGGTAACACCAACCAGAACTAAAAGTCTCCTCCCAACGACTCAGTTGTCAGACATTGTCAGGGGGGACTTTTAGTCCCGGTTGGTGGCCGGGGCTAAAGGTCGGGGTTAAACATTTAGCCCCGGTTTAAGGCACAAACCGAGGCTATTTCTGTTCCTTTAGTCACGGTTGGTTCTATGAACCGGGACTAAAGGTCCCCCTATTTGAACTCTCTTCCTCCCCTGCCCGAGCCCGAGAGCTCATTTCTTCCTCTCTGTTTTTGCTTGTTCTTGGTGTGTTCTTCATTGTTCTTCATCTCCCTTCGGCCATTGCTTCATTTGATCACTTCTACGCCTCCATCGACTCGTTGAAAGGTTACTATCTTCAACCTCTCATGTTTTAGCAGCAGCATATGTTGTTTCTTGGTCTATGTGTGATTTTTCTTTATGATTTTATCTCTTTGCCATTTTAAGCTTCATTCACTTGACATTGTTTGAATATTTTGAAAAATGCAACTAAAACTAGTACTCTAAGTATACACCTTTCATTTGTAGTATGTCTACCACATTTTATGGTTTAATTAGTTGAAAATAGAGATTTTAGTGAATTATTTAACTTAGTTAGAGAATTATAGATTTTTAGGATATTATTAATTTATTTAATTTGTGGATTATATGAGAAATGTATGGTGGATTGTTCTTGATTTATATGCCACTTGAGCTCAACATACATTCACGATTAGTTTGGCTTAGTTTGAGAAATATAGATTTTTAGGATATTATTAAATGATGAATTTATGGTGGATTGTTCTTGATTTATATATATGCCACTTGAGCTCAAAATAATTATATATTTAGATGAAGAAGTTAGCTACCTAGAATACTTTAGTTGTATACATGGCACATTTGATGATTTTAGAGAAATGTAAATTTTAGTTGTTTTATTTTATTTGTTTAGAATATGAGGAATTTATAATATCTAGTTTGAAAAATTAGTATAGAGAGTAGATGACAACTACTTCGGGGTACTCGGCCTCTGATCGGGTTCCAAAGCGACTAAGGCCAGACCTCCCTCTCATTACCTGTGGCAAATGTATGCAAAAGACTCTGAAAGAGTACCGAGTGGGGAAGGCGGGTCCCAACAACGGTCGGATCTTCTATAAGTGTCCAGATCGCAATGTGAGTTATATATTTTGTCTCATTTGATGATTATGGTTAAATTGTACCTATATTTCCTCATGATTTTGATTAAAATATTGATTTTTTATTTCTATTTTCAGTGGGATGGCACTGGATGTTGCGGCTGGTACTGGGAGGAAGATTATGTTAAACATGTAGCGAAGGCTACGAAGGCTGATGAGGCAGTGAGCCAACTCAAGGAGCTCGTCGATGTTGAACAGACGAATAATGATCTGCCTGCATTAGTTGGGATTGGTCAGGAGATCATTATGCTACTGAAGTGCATTTTAGGTTTTCTGTGTATAGTGCTAGAGGTCTTAGCATACGTTATGTCAAGGCTTTCATAGAGCATACATTAGTCTTTGTGTGACTCGGAAATGACACAAGATGGTGTTCCATCTCATGTTATTTTTAATGCAAACCTTTCGGTATTTTTATAATTTCATTTTTTGACCAAAATGAGAAATTTAATTATGTTTTGGGTTATATAATGCAGACGATGACACACGATTGGATGTACAATGTAGATCGTCGCTCCAAAGAGTTCATTGATGGCGTGCATGATTTCTTAAGAACGACTGAGGCAAACAAGCGGGATGGTAATTTCATGTGTTGTCCATGCACCTTGTCCAAAAATTTAAAGGAATATTCTAGCTCAAGGACTCTTCACTCACACTTGTTGAAGTCGGGTTTCATGTCGAACTTTATTTGCTGGACCAAGCATGGAGAAACCGGAATTATGATGGAAGAAGACGAAGACGAGCAATTTGGACCCTGATGACATTATTGCTCAATATGGTGGCTTCAATGATACTGCAATGGTGGAAGCAGAAGAAGAGGCAGGGGCAGAGGACACACTCTCTGAAGATGATGGTCTTGGTGAAGTCATTCGTGATGCACAAAGAGATTGTGAAAGTGATAAAGAGAAAGCTAAGTTTGACCGCATGCTAGAGGATCACAAGAAACTACTATACCTGAGCGCCGAAGATTGGCAAAATAAGTTGGATACTACACTAGAGTTGCTACAATGGAAGGCAAAAACTGGCATATCCAACAAGGCATTTGGGCAATTACTCAAGATCCAAAAAAAGATGCTTTCGAAGCCTAACGAATTGCCTACCACTACGTACAAAGCAAAACAGGTCGTGTGCCCTCTAGGATTAGAAATTCTAAAGATACATGCATGTCCTAATGACTGTATCCTATACCGTGGCAAGGACTATGAGAATTTGGATGAATGCCCCGTATGTAAAGCGCCGTGGTATAAGATCAGGCGAGATGACCCTGGCGATGTTGAGGGCGAAAAGCGTCCTAGGAAGAAAATCCCTGCCAAAGTTATGTGGTATGCTCCTATAATACCACGCCTGAAACGTCTGTTCCGAAACAAGGACCATGCAAAGTTGTTGCGATGGCACAAAAAAGACCGTAAGGCAGACAACATGTTGAGACACCCTGCTAATGGGTCCTAGTGGAGAGCAATTGACAGAGAATTCCCAGAGTTTGCAGAAGACGCAAGAAACTTAAGGTTCGGTTTGAACACGGATGGTATGAATCCTTTTGGGGAGCAGAGCAGTAATCATAGCACTTGGTCTGTTACTCTATGTATCTACAACCTTCATCTATGGTTATGCATGAAGCGGAAGTTCATTATGATGCCGGTGCTGATCCAAGGCCCGAAGCAACCTGGCAACGACATCGATGTCTTCCTGAGGCCCTTAGTTGAGGAACTCCTGCTTTTATGGAGCAAACCAGGTGTACATGTGTGGGATGAGTACAAACAGGAACACTTCGACCTGCGAGAATTTCTGTATGTAACAATCAATGATTGGCCTGCCCTAAGTAATCTTTCAGGACAGACAAACAAGGGATATAATGCATGCACACACTGTTTTGATGACCTTGACTGTGTATTTCTAAAAAAATGTTGAAAGGTCGTGTACCTTGGCCATCGTCGTTTTCTTCCTAAGAATCACCAAGCCAGAAAGAAAGGCAAGCATTCTAAAGAAGAAGTGAAACGAACCAAGCCTCACAACCAAACTGGAGAGGATGTACTTGATATGGTTAAGGATGTGCAAGTAGTCTTTGGAAAGGGAGAAGGGGCCGTACCAGTTCCAAAAAATGCTGATGGACGCGCACCCATGTGGAAGAAGAAGTCCATATTTTGGGAGCTACCCTATTGGCATGTCCTAGAGGTCCGCCACGCGATCGACGTGATGCACTTGACAAATAATGTTTGTGTGAACCTGCTAGGATTCATGGGTGTGTATGGAAAACCCAAAGATACACTTGAAGCACGACATGACTTGCAAGACATGAAAGAACGAGACAACCTGCATCCAGAGAAGACAAAAGATGGATGCCATTATTTAAAGCCTGCTAGCTACACTCTTAGCAAAGAAGAGAAGGAAAGCATGTTTCAATGTCTAAGTAGCATCAAGGTCCCATCTGGATTTTCCTCCAATATAAAGAATATAATAAATGTGTCAGAGAAGAAATTCCTAAACTGGTAGTTGTTGGGAATGAATATGGTTCAAACATGAGCGTGCTAGAAGACAATGTTCCAGGACAATGTTCTAGGAAATGCACTAGTCGCAAATGCCACTGTAGTCGATGAGTGGAAGAAAACTTATGTACGTGGCAGAAGTCTGTACAATCCATGGGCGCTCAGGGATCTTGGTACGCAAATGCGCAGGTTAAACTCGTGGTACATGGAGGCATGTACCAAAAACCCAAATGACGACTGCATTTGCGTCAGAATTAGACAAGAACATTACTTCCGGGGCGATGACCTTATATTTGTTCCGTATAGTGAGCTCCACCAACTATGCCATATGGATGTTCTAGACAAATCTCAAATGAGCTGCTACTGTCTGTAAGTGATCATTTCTTTTAGTAATCGGACTTTAGCATATGTATATGTATAGTAACTAACTATCCTCAAACATATATATGCAGATTCTTGATGTTATTGCTCAAATGTAAGGGAGACACGGAAATTGGTTTCATTGATCCATCAATCATATTCTTGGATCCAAACGGAGAGGAATTTTTGGAGGTTCTTGGTCAACCAAAAGACCAGAGAATATATACTCTTCCCATACAACTTTGGGTGAGTGTTGTTATCGTTTGCACAATTTGTCTTACTTATTACTCAATTCAGCATAAAGATATATATGTTATAGCTGTAGATTTATCAATTCAGCACAATTTATTGGTTTCATTGATCCATCAATTCAGCACAATTTATTTGACTCTATAAATAAATGCAGTTTTCACTGGATACTCATAGTCTTCGATATGAAAAGAAGTCAATTGATAATCTTTGACTCATTGAGAAAACCACTGGGAGATTACCAAGATATGATAGACATTATCAAGGGGTAACTTTGATCTTTAAATATGGATTCCTGCTCTTTAACTACACTGCAAGAGTTAATTAACTAATGATCCAATTATTGAGTAGGGTTTGGGTTTGGTTCGTCCCGAAACACCGTCCGGAACTAGAAGTGGCACTAAAGGGTCCTCATATGTTATCTTTAAGTTCTACTAGCTCTCATAATCTGTTACCTTATCATGCTTTAACATATGTGTATGATGACGATGGTAATCTTTTCATATCTTATAGTGGATTCTAAGGTAGCCACAAGGCAACAATCTGTGTGGATACTAAGTTTGTGAGTTTCTCACGGTGTATGCAAGAATAAATCTTACAGAAAATCTAAGAGTATGTGATATGTATATTTTATACATCCATTTTATTTATTTGTTGCTATTAACTAAATCTTATGTATATTAACACTTGTTTCTTTATAATGCAAAATGAAGACGCTATGGTTGTAGCAACAAGTGTTGTAAGAAGACCGCCTCAAAGGAATTCAAGAGACACTTGCTGGATTTTTTCTTGACAAAGTGGTCAACCCTAAAGGCGAGTACTATTACGCCCCGACCGAACCACTCAAGCCAAATCAAGACGAACATTTGTATGATATTTAAGTGGCGAGAGCGTTTGTGTCTTAAGTCAAGTAACAATGGATAATGATGTAAATTTTATGTGCATATATATATATTATACTTATAGAGTTTCATAGTTTATTTGTGTTTAATGCTTGAAACTAACTTATAAGTGCGTGAATACATGTATTAGCAGCGAATACATGTATTAGAAGCAAAGAATAAACACATTTGAATACCTAATCTAATTGGAAAACCAAAATAAGAAATACTAAAATCAGGGGAAAAAAGGGTCTTTAGCCCCGGTTGGTAACCAACCGGGGCTAAAGGGTGCTGCCACCAACCGGGGCTAAAGGTCGAGCTTTAGCCCCGGGCCTGCGAACCGGGGCTAAAGGGGGACATTTAGTCCTGAATCCTTAGCTCCGGTTCAGGCACCGGGGCTAAAGGCTCTTACAGACCGGGGTTAACAGCCGGTTCTGTACCAGTGACGGCTCCATGGGCCAAGCACACCACGTGCAGGTTCCGTCGGCCGTCACAGCCAGGCCAGCCAAGTGTCGGCGCAGGCCCTCCTCTCCCATGTAAAGGACACTAGAAGCAGCACCATGGCCACAACACTTCTCTATACGTGACCTTCTAGGGAAGAAGAAGACCAAGGTAGAAGATCCTCTTAATTACAAGTTTGCCACTCAATCTTTTAATCCCCGCCGTTTATTCGTTTTAGATTCGTTTTAGTTCATTCAAGTTGCGTTAGATTCGTAACGATGCGCTCTACGCCATAATGTTAATGGTTTACAGGTAGCTTAGTTATGAATTTTCGTTAATTTAAATGTTAATTTAATTAATGTTTATCAATAGTTAATTAATTAATTAAAAGAAATTTCAGTTCAATATCTTTTTGCATCGTATAATTTGTGTTTGCCTCATGTTGATATGATCTTTATGTTAGTGCCGATGTTTTTCATGTCATATGATTTTCCATGTATAGTTAAATATTAGATTGATTAAATATGTTTGCAATTAGTTTAATAATTAAAATCAATATATGTTTATACTTTGAGGTTTTATCTGCAAATATTAATATGCTTCTAAACATATAATTTGCTTGTTTAAACATGCACCATATACTTAAATGCTCTCACATGTCTAATTTGCTTTGCAACGATAAAGTTTAACTTGTTTAATAGATTATTTGATCATGTTTATAAATACATTTGATTAGTTTAATTTGGCATTCAAAACAAATTGTGATTATGTATAAACTGAATTAATACTTAATCATATACTTTTCTTATTTAACATCAACCAAACTTGTAGTTATTTCTTAAATATAATAAAACTTACAATAGTTGTTTCTTTTAACAATAGTTCCGTAATCGTCGTTTCTTGCGTTCTCTCGACCGTAGTACCGATCTATCTTGTGTATGTTGCTTTTCTCTTGTATGGTGTATTGTTCTTAGTTACTTCTATGACTTGTTTGTATGTTTGTCTATGTGTGGTGCTTGCTACGAGTAGAATGAGAACCGCTTGTAAGCGCTGAAGATCAGAAGGTGATGACTCAAAGCTGATGGTGTGAGAGTTGAGCAAGTGTTTAAGGCAAGTATAGCATGGGATCATCCTTGTTATCTATTCACCTTTAATCATTTAATCATGCTTGCGTGTGTCTACCTTGGTAACCCTAGTAGTTTTCCCTAGCTTTTGTATCTATGAATCCTTGTTACCTATGGGTTATGGATTGGGTAGTATTGATGCTAGTGCTCAATATGAATAACTATGATCATGTAACTTGACTAATGATATATGCAATAACGATAAAAAATGACTTTTAGCAACGTGGACTATAGGTGGAACATCAGAAACTCACACCTATGAACTCATAGGGATATTTCTATAAGTGGATTAACCCAGGACAATCGTACAACCATGAGAGCTACATGGCTCTGGCTTTAGTTAAGTATGAGGGTCACTCTCTCGCATGTGATAGTTCATGAAATTTTCCATTGATGAGCTGGTTGCGGGGTATGGCTAGGGTGGTTACCGCTGCGGTGTGTACCATCGAGAGGAGACCTCGTATACCCCTTTCCCGTGGATCCGTAATGTCTGTTACTTGTCAGTGAGCCCTTTTGAAAGACTTCATAGTGTACCCTACCCGCTCACCTTGGGAGTGTTTTGGGAGTTATAAACCCGGGCATATGGGCAACACGACTCATGGGTAAAGTGTACCACCTCTGCAGAGGGTTAAAAAAAAATCTAATATGTTAGCCGTGCTCGCGGTCAAGAGTGGCTTGGGCTCCTTACTGTGTGATGTCCTTATGTCGTAGCTCATCAGTTGTTATTTGTTATTGATTATTGTTACTTGTTCATATAAGCATTACATCTTGTTCACTTGATCATATGGTTATTTGGGGCTATTGATAATCTTGCTATTACTCAATGGATTAATAATGTGACTCAATAAAAGCACAACGCAGTTAAACCAGTGTCAACCTTTCGAGCCTCATGAACCCCATGTTATTCTTGTTGAGTACAACATGTACTTACGCTTGCTTTACTTTACAATTATTGGATAAAAATCTAGGATGGGTAACAGAAGATGGATCTAGTGAGGTTTCGAAGAAGTGCTAGGCGTATGCAACCCCCAGTCAACTATCCCTGTGAAGTTGGAGCTTGAAGAAAGTTTAGTAATCGTTCCGCTATACTTTGATGTAAGTGTTAATGTATCTATGTTTTCGCTATATAACATTGATTTTGATATGCTCCTTTTCTGTTGTTGTATGTGTGGACTTCCTGGGCACACATATGATGATCCTGGTTTAGTTCTTAAAATCGGGTGTGACAAAAAGCTAGGGCCTTTAGAGGCCAGAGTGGGATCGGCCGATTTGGCTCTGGCCCCATTCTCTCCTATCTTTCTTGCCTCGATATTCCTTGCATATGAGTGTTCAGAACTAGTAGCCAAGATCACATTTAGTGATTGGCTGATCTAGCCAAGACTCTTCTCTCCCTCACTACTAATTTTTTACCATGTTGCATCGGCAAAATTTTGATGTAATAGGGCCCAAATTGATGCCATTGCTTGGTATTACACCAATTTCGCAATTGATGCGAGCCGATGCAATAGCTGTAGATGCAATAGGCTTGTAGCATCGGTTTGTTGTGACTGATGCGAGAGATCGCTATAGCATCAGCCATCCATTGTCTCTTGCATCAAAATAGAGAGATGCAAAAGGGTTATTGCATCTAGATTGTTTTGATGCGAGGTCGCTATTGCATCGGCCACAGATGTCTCTTTCATCAAGATAGAGAGATGCAAAAAGGTTATTGCATCAAATCGTATAGATGTAATACATGTGATTAATTTGATGCAATAAGAATTTCAATTGCAACGGCTAACATTCGGTGCAATAGACCATGTTGCATCGACATTAGGTTCGGTTCCATAAAACATGTTGCATCGATATAAGGTTTTCGATGCAATGAACCTTATTGCAACGACATTAGGTTTGGTGCAATATAACCTATTACATCAACATTATGTTCGATGCAATTCAATCTATAGCATCAATATTAGGTTCGCTATTGTTTCATATTGCAGCCATTTTTATTTACTGAATAACAAATATTTGGAGCAAAAAACTTCACAAAATGACAATCCAATGTCACAAAAGGGTAATGATATTAATAACTTTGATAATCCACAATTAGTAACATTTACAATAAGAAAATTTAAAGAAGCTTGATAGTTCAAAAACTAAACAATTAAACTAGGGACTCTTAACAAAAAATAATGAAAGGCTCGTTGTCTTTGTAGATTTCTTGATTAAGTTCATCCTTCCAAAGAGTCTGAGCAATCTTGTCAGGATTCAAGGTTCGTCTTCCTGCTCAAACAGTGCAAATGCCATGTGGATTAGTAGATAAAATATTAACAGCCGAAGGGTAGCTGCTGGAGATCAATAGAAGCTCTATAGAAGTGAAACAACACTACATACAAAAACACAGTTGTACGAATTGGTTAAATCATCACTTAGGAAGGCATAGCTGTAGTCTAGCACTTTAGAGTACAAACTACAAATCACAAAAGAATAAGTACTTCTTGTGCATCTGGACCAAGAATTTTGAAACAAGACAAAACTAGGAAGATGTAAAGAGCTCAAACTGCTAAGGAAAGAAGTAAATGTTCATTTTCATTTCTAATTAACCCAACATGCACCTAAGCTCCAGTAGTCTCTTAGTACAAAGAAAACAACTATACAACGATGATGAGCAAAAAACGCAAGTTTCTTTAACTATTCCTTTTTTGTTCAGCAATCATCTTCAAATCTAGACAATAGAGGGAATTTTTAAATTCATCTTACAAAAATCATCTTATGAGAAAACAATTTTCAAATTCACACGTAAATAGATGAACAAATGAAACATATCATCATCACACAAGAAAGAGGCTACAGAGGGTCAGCTCTGTTTTTGTTAGGCATATACTTGCATTAGATGAGCTACCACTGCAAGCACATTGCCCATGTCTGTACTAGTGATGGGTTAAATCTCATCAGTTTAATTCATGGCTAGCCAAATCTGGGCTGAACTATTTATTCATGTGATGCACATATACATACACATAGCGAAGGCTGCAACTGTAACTTGGTAACTGATGAAATTTACTAAAGAAAAAACTGCTCCTATTCTCTCTAGTACTCACATTAACCTAGGTAATAGAGGTAGCAGAGACACATAATAATACGATATGCACAATTGTGCCATCTTCCATACCTCAAAGCTGATTTTAGACAATTGTTCAAATGGCACAGTATAGAATGAAAATTGAACATATATGCTATCTGGTCAGAAGTGTGACCTCAAAGAAACCAACGTGTGAGCACAAAAGGCATAATATTCTCACCAAAAAAAATTTCATTTAAGAATACAAATCAAAATCTAGCGACTAACAAGCACTTTCTAGTATTATGTCCATGTCCATGTGAGATGTGTGCATTATGTAACATTTTTTTAAAAAAAAATAGCAACTTTTTTATCTTCTAGAATAATGACCAGAACACTAACAACCATTAGAACTAAGCACAAACTACTACCGTTGAAATGGGTTCTTTTACCATGTGTTCCATTCCACTACAACTTTAATTATATACCAACTCACTCAGAATCCGCTCATACATGTTAGGGATGAAAAATAGGATTAAGATGTTCCATTGCCACTTACTTTATTATATTTCTATAAGAGATAATTTTTATATTTCTAGCTAATACCTTTCTGCCTTTCTTTCTCATGTCTCGCTTTTTAGATGCAGCATTGTTCCTCAATGTCTGTGTAGAAATAAATTTCGCTTGCCCATTATTGCCTTTGTCATTTGGGAACAAAGATCTATTGGCTGTCCCACGGGTGACGCGACTAGATTGAATTGTGTTTTGTGTGCTCAATACACTTTCTGTTAGAGTCTGCAAAATCTAGGAGATTTGAATGAGCAATCACCTTTAAGCAATTATAAGAATCTATGTAAGTGCAGGTGATATTTTGAAAATATACTACCTATTGCACATGTTCTGCTCCTTGGCTAGGATTGGGAACAACAGTAGGTCCATCAAAAGCTTTATTATTTGTGGCAATTACAGTTTCCATCCCAGCCTGCATATTGAAAAAGAGATGCACATGTTACCTCTAGATTATATATAGGTATCCATTACATTGCAGTTGTCATTAGCCAATAAAAGTATTACATGTGCTAAAGGTGCATCTTCATGTTCGTTAACCAAAGCAACATGATTAGTAGTGAATTGTTGAGGTTCACTGGTGGTTGTGGTTGGTGCAACAGACTTTATATTGGAGTTGTAAGGTGAAACATTAGCACTCAAGAATTGTTTAAATCCATGATGTTGCTAAACAATTAAGAAGTTTTATTACCTGTGTTGGTGCTTGTCTTTGTTGAGCTAGTAGTGAAAGAACTCTTGCCTTAGTTCTGCTCTAATCTTGTTGCTTGTATTCCCCAGTTGTTGTTTCAGCTGCTGAATTTTTTCTTTGTCGCTCTCCCTCTCCACAGCTTGAATGGTAAACTGCTCTTTTAACTTCTCCACATCAGCTTGTGTCTCATTATTTTTTTGTTGGGTTGCTGCTGCTAATGTAGCTGCACGAGCTTGCTCTTCAATTCTTTCATTCATCAGTTGGCTTCGGGTCGGATACTTCGCCATGTACCCATGTCCAGGACCTTTGTTACTCCTGCATCCAGTGGTTTCCTTGTAGGTTTCCCGAAGAATGTGGCTTTCTTCATTTTTTGAAACCACAGAAGCCTGCGCCTCAATTCTCTCAAAGATTTTGGCACAAGTTTTATCCTATATTTAATAAGAACATAATTAGTGTTTTTAACGTTAGTTGTTCATAAATTTAAGAACATATATAGTTATTAATCAACAAAGTAGTACATACATATACTTCCTTAGCATCATCAGAAGACCATCGGCCTTCCTTTGAGTGTGTACTCCTCCAAAGTGCCAAATCATCCGGCTCTTCACCAGTCTCTAAGTCCCTATAAGGTGACAAAATTGAACAATCTGATTGTTAAAGCAAATAATAAAAGAATAAGATTAGGTTTGTTATCATTACCTGCTCATAACTAACTTGTGAAAATGATTTTGATCCCGTAAGATGTAGTGTCTTTCGATGCTTGGAATTACAAGAGTTTTTGCTGCTAATTCGCTGATACAAACACAAAGGTGTTAATTGCCCTAAGCAAAGATGCAAACAATACACACATATATGTTAGAGGTTTGAACCTGGAATTTGTCACTTCCAAAATACAACACCAAGTAGTGCCACTCAACAATGTCTAATTCTTCTGGCTTATGTCTCATTCTCTGATGATAACTGTTGTATGCCTTATACGTAGAACTCAAATGAGCTTGCCATCCATTGTACCGCTCCTTTGCAATCTTCCATATCATAGCCTTCTCATTATCATTATTCTCAATCTGCCACCTAATCTGTACAAATGAGATGAACAAGAAATTGTGAACAATTTTGAAGTTACAAAAATTACTTTATTATATGATGAAAAAAACGCTACATACCATTATATCACGTGCTATTTTGTCTTTAACAATCTGCTTGACATCTCCCCACTTTATAACTCCAATTAATGGGGTCCTTTTTCTTGTAAACACAACTATTTCATCAATAAATGTGCGATAGTTAACTCCTACGGGACCTTCGTGCGTGGATGAAAAATCTATTCCTAGTTTGACACTCCCAAGTTTAAATCTCTTAGCAGTTGCCGTAAAACCTTTCATGGTTCCACACCCAAGCTTTCTCTTGTTTACAATACCTTCCAAACAATTGATGTAATAAAATTAAACATATGTAAACATTAAAAAACATCATTTTCATATCATAATATTGTATGAACACTATAAACCATTGCATACCTTTCTGAGAGGCCTTTGGCCATCTAGCATGAGATGGAAAATGCGTTGGTATTACGTTGCTATCACCATTTTCATCTTGTTCATCGTTTCAACATCTAGATAAGCATCTACACGTACAGATAATAAGTGCAAGCACACTGTTACAACAGAGTTGGAAAAACAGATGTTATATATGCTTCACTGTTTCCAACGTGAAAAAAATTAGCTTACGAATATCTTGAAGAAGCCCTTCCCGCCTCAACCATTCGTTATATGTTGCAATCGTATTTTCTCTGTTGTCATCCTTGTACTCTGGAAGATGCACATGTAGATAATATATATATATATATATATATATATATATATATATATATATATGTATTGTACGTATTTATTTAGAATAGTACCTAAATATATTCAGATGTATTTTTTAGTAAATAGTACATGGGTTGTCTACATCTTGTGGCAGCTGTCACACCCCAAAATTTCACATTTTGGGTTGTGCTTAGAAAACACTAAATAAAATAAATGATTTCTATGTTCATATAAAAATTTCCAAGATTAGTTTGATTTGCACAAATTTAATATAGGAAAAGTGAATTTATAAACTTTTCTAAATCAATTTGATAGACTTTAATTGTTGTGGTGGTTGTTCATTGCTTGTCTTGATGCATGTAAGTGTTTAAAGTTTTTAAAACGCGTTTAGTAAGTCGTTTATCGGTCTCTGGCTCGTCTCTATCTTTTTATATAATCAAATTCTTGTTCTCGATCTTAACCTTTCGTTTGGACATTCCCAGGATCCGTTCTCTTGATCCAAATGATTCCCTTGAGTTCATAATTCATCAACATGTCTCTAAATTCTTTCCGGGAATTTTTCTGAATTTTTCCGGACCTTTTTCCTATTTATCTACGAGCAAATTCTAATTTTTAGATGCTCCAAATATCTTTTTATGAGCTCCAAATACTTTATTTGGGTTCATCATGTTCCAAACTATCTCCGAGAATTTTCACTGAATTTTTGGAGTTGTCGGAATATTTTTCGTGGCTTAAATACTAATTCTAGACTTTTCTGGAATTATTTTATTCACAAAAATAATTTATTCCAAAAATAAATAATAAGCGTCTCAATTTCTCACCATCCCACAAAGCACATGCGCAATAATCCTCATATATCACAAAAGCCCAAGCATTTATTTACTAATGGGCTTTGATGGTTAATTTGGCCCATTAGTGAAGGTGGAGGTGCAACGTCAATTAGTACCATATCGCTAGTTGATGTTGAGGTGGAGAGTCTTTCTTCTTATAAATATGTACCCAGCCCCTTAACCAAAGCACACCACATCTACCGAAGGGGAGCCCCTAGTTTGGGAATACCTAATGGTAGACAATCATATGTTTTCCTACCCTGTCGTTGTCGTGTTGCCTAGCTCCAACCGCGGTTCTCTCCGACCGGCAAATCCCTTGGTCCGGCAAAATCCCTCCTTGCCGCACGAACGAGCAGCAGCATCAGGGTTCCTTTTTCGTCCGTACAGAAGTGAAGGATGGAGACAAGTGCAAATAGTTACGAGCTTGCCATCAACGGTATAATCTCCACCGTTTCTTCGTTTTAGCTCCGTTTTAGTTCGTTCAAGTTGCATTAGAATCGTGTCACCGCGCTCTACGTCGTAGTGTTAATGTTTTTCTTGTTGCTTAATTATTAATTTTCGTTAGTTTAAGTATTAATTAAATTAATGTTTAACCGATAGTTGTTTAATTAATTTAAAGCAAGTTAGATTTTAACTCTGTTTTGAACTATTTAATTTGCATTTAATTTATGTTGCCATGACCTATATGTTAGTTGTAATGTTTATCATGTTACATAACTGTAGTTAAATATTAAATTATTAATATACTTACAACTAGTTTAATGATTAATATCGGTATATGTTTTATACTAAGATCCATTTTATAGAAATATTAATATGAGTAATTGTTAATCTTAATATGCTTTTAGAATATAAGTTGACAATATTAATATGCTTATAAATATATAATTTTCTTGTTTAAACATGCACCATATACTTAAATGCTCTCACATGTCTAAGTTGCTTTGCAACGATAAAGTTTAATATGCTTAATAGATTATTTGATCATGTTTCTAAATAAATTCAATTAGTTCAATTTGGCTTTCATAATAAATTGTGATTATGTCCAAACTGAATTAATACTTAATCATATACCTTTCTTAATTAACATTAGTCAAGCTTGTAGTTATTTCTTAAATATAATGAAACTTAAAATAGTTGTTTCTTTTAACGATAGTTCCGTAATTGGCGTTTATTGCGTTCTCTCGACCGTAGTACCGATCTATCTTCTTATTGGTGTATTGTTCTTAGTTGTTTCTATTTGTTATTTGTATGTTGTCCATGTGTGGTGCTTGCTATGAGTAGAACGAGAAATGTTTGTGAGGGATGAAGATCATAAGGTGATGACCGATAGCTGATGGCGTGAGGGTTGCGCAAGTGAAAGGCAAGTATAGCATGGGATTTTCCTTGTTGTCCTATTCACTTTAATATCATTTAATTCATCTGCATGTGTCTACCTTGATAACCATAGTTATATATCCTAGTTGTATTGATACCCTGATTCCTTGTCATCCTATGGTTATGCATTGGGTAGAATTGATGCTAGTGCTCAAGTAATTATGATCATGAACTATAACTTGATTAATAGAATATGCAACAAGAAATAAAAGATAATTTTTACCAACATGGAATCTAAGAACTTATCTGCCAGTAAAAGCTGGGACATACAGTACAACCATGAGGGCTATATGGCTCTGGCTTTAGTTCAGTATGAGGGTAACTCTCTCGCATGTGGCAGTTCACGAAAGTTGCCATTGCCGAGCGGTTGCGGGGTATGGCCGGAGTGGCTACCGCTGCGCGTGTGTACCATCGAGGGGTCCCCGTATACCCCTTGCCCATGGATCCGTAGTGTTTGTTGTTTGTCAGCGAGCCCCTTTGAAAAACTTCATAGTGAACCCTGCCGACCTTCCTTGGAAGTGGGTCAAGAGGCTGATCCCCTCGGGCGAAAGGGTAAATCATGACTGGTGGGTAAAGATGTACAACCTCTGCAGAGTGTTAAGAACTGATATATAAGCCGTGCTCACGGATACGAGCGGCCTAGAAAACTCACAGACTAATGGAAACTAATTGAACATTGATAAATGATCTACTGTGTTTTTTTAATGCTATTCCTTATTCATGTTATCAGTTTCATGTGATTAATTGGGGCATTGCTTATTTGTTGCTACTAATGCTAAAACTATGACTCATTAAAAGTTAATCGCAGTAAACCAGTGTCAACCTTTTGAGCCTCATGAACCCCATGTCATATTGCTGAGTATGATATGTACTTATGCTTGCTTTACTTTTCAATACTTTGGATAAAAATCCCGAATGGGTAACAGAAGATGGATCTAGTGAGATTTCGAAGAAGTGCTAGGCATATGCAACCCCCAGTCAACTGTCCCAGTGAAGTTGGAGCTTCAAGAAAGTTTAGTAATCGTTCCGCTATACTTTGATGTAAGTGTTAATGTATCTATGTTTTCTCTATATAACATTGATTTTGATATTCTTCTTTTCTGTTGTTGTATGTGTCGACTTCCTGGGCACACATATGGCTAGCCTGGTTTTGTTCTTTAAAATCGGGTGTGACAGCAGCTTCTCAAGCCACACCTTGTATGCATCAAGGTCATCATCCTGAATTTTTTCCTCAGTAACTTCCTCATGTCTACGTTGCTTAATGGGTGTTATTTCACATTCCATTTGGTCTACTTCTTGATTTTTTGTAACTACTATTCTGATTTCCCACTACTACAGAACACACCTTTCGTCGATTGCCAAAAACAACTTTAGTCCCGGCTAAAATTGCGCCCGGGGCTAAAGGTACCTTTAGTCCCGGTTGGTAACACCAACCACGACTAAAAGCCCCCTCCCAACAGCTACGGGCGTCAGACATTGTCACGGGGGGCTTTTAGTCCTGGTTGGGGTTACCAACTGGGACTAAAGGTCCACCTTTAGCCACGGTTGGTATTACCAACCGGGGTTAAACCTTTAGTCACGGCTGGTTCTATGGACTGGGACTAAAGGTCCCCCCCCCTATTTGAACTCTCTTCGTCCCCTACCCGAGCCCGAGAGCTCCATTTCTTCCTCTGTTCTTGCTTGTTCTTGCTCTGTTCTTCACTGTTCTTCATCTCCTCTTCGGCCATTGCTTCATTTGATCACTTCTACGCCTCCATCGACTCGTTGAAAGGTTACTATCTTCAATCTCTCATGTTTTACGGCAACATATATTGTTTCTTGGTCTATATGTGATTTTTCTTTATGATTTTCTTTTTTTTTTGCCATTTTAAGCTTCACTTGACATTGTTTTGAATATTTTGAAGAAGACAACTAAAACTAGTATTCTACGTATTCACCTTTCATTTTTAGGGTATTATATGTTCCACGTTTCAAGATTAGTTTAGCTTAGTTTGAGAAATATAGATTTTTAGGATATTATTAAATGATGAATTTATGGTGGATTGTTCTTGATTTATATATAAGCCACTTGAGCTCAAAATAATTATATATTTAGATTAAGAAGGTAGCTACCTAGAATACTTTAGTTGTATACATCGCACATTTGATGATTTTAGAGAAATGTACATTTTAGTTGTTTTATTTTCTTTGTTTATAATATGAGGAATTTATAATATCTAGTTTGAAAAATGAGTATAGAGAGAGTAGATGACAACTGCTTCGGGGCACTCGGCCTCTGATCAGGTTCCAAAGCGACTAAGGCTAGACCTCCCTCTCATTACCTGTGGCAAGTGTATGCAAAAGACTGTGAAAGAGTACCGAGTGGGGAAGGCGGGTCCCAACAACGGTCGAATCTTCTATAAGTGTCCAGATCGCAATGTGAGTTATATATTTTGTCTCATTTGATGGTTATGGTTAATTTGTACCTATATTTCCTGATGATTTTGATTAAAGTGCTGATTTTTTATTTCTATTTTCAGTGTGATGGCACTGGATGTCGCGGCTGGTACTGGGAGGAAGATTATGTTGAACATATTGCGGAGGCTACAAAGGATGATGATGCAGTGAGCCACCTCAAGGAGCTCGTCGATTTTGAACAGACGGATAATGATCTGTCTGCTTTAGTTGGCATTGGTCGGGAGATCATTATGCTACTGAAGTGCATTTTAGGTTTTCTGTGTATAGTGCTAGCGGTCTTGGCATACGCTATGTCGAGGCTTTCATAGAGCATACATTAGTCTTTGTGTGACTCGGAAATGGCACATGATGGTGTTCCATCTCATGTTATTTTAATGCAGGCCTTTCGGTATTTTTATAATATCATTTTTTGACCAAAATGAGAAATTTAATTATGTTTTGGGTCATATAATGCAGACGATGACACGCGATTGGATGTACAATGTAGATCGCCGCTCCAAAGAGTTCATTGATGGCGTGCATGATTTCTTAAGAGCGGTTGAGGAAAACAAGCGGGATGATAATTTCATGTGTTGTCCATGCACCTTGTGCAAGAATTTGAAGGAATATTCTAGCTCAAGGACTCTTCACTCACACTTGTTGAAGTCGGGTTTCATGTCGAACTTTATTTGTTGGACCAAGCATGGAGAAACCAGAATTATGATGGAAGAAGACGAAGAAGAGCAATTGGACCCTGACGACATTATTGCTCAATATGGTGACTTCAATGATACTTCAATAGTGGAAGCAGAAGAGGAGGCAGGAGCAGAGGACACTCTCTCTGAAGATGAGGGTGTTGGTGACGTCATTTGTGATGCACAAAGAGATTGTGAAAGTAAAAAAGAGAAAGCTAAGTTTGACCGCATGCTAGAGGATCACAAGAAACTACTATACCCGAGCGCCGAAGATTGGCAAAATAAGTTGGGTACAACACTAGAGTTGCTACAATGGAAGGCAAAAAATGGCATATCCGACAAGGCATTTGGGCAATTACTCAAGATCCAAAAAAAGATGCTTCCGAAGCCTAACGAATTGCCTACCACTACATACAAAGCAAAATAGGTCGTGTGCCCTCTGGGATTAGAAATCCTGAAGATACATGCATGTCCTAATGACTGCATCTTGTACCGTGGCAAGTACTACGAGAATTTGGATGAATGCCCCGTATGTAAAGCGTCGTGGTATAAGATCAGTCGAGATGACCCTGGCGATGTTGAGGGCGAAGAGCGTCCTAGGAAGAAAATCCCTGCCAAAGTTATGTGGTATGCTCCTATAATACCATGCCTCAAACATCTGTTCAGAAACAAGGACCATGCAAAGTTGTTGTGATGGCACAAAGAAGACCGTAAGGCAGACAATATGTTGAGACACCCTGCTGATGAGTCCCAGTGGAGAGCAATTGACAGAGAATTCCCGGAGTTTGCAGAAGACGCAAGAAACTTAAGGTTCGGTTTGAGCACGGATGGTATGAATCCTTTTGGGGAGCAGAGCAGTAGTCATAGCACTTGGCATGTTACTCTATGTATCTAAAACCTTCCTCCATGGTTATGCATGAAGCGGACGTTCATTATGATGCTGGTGCTGATTCAAGGCCCAAGGCAACCTGGCAACGACATCGATGTCTTCCTTAGGCCCTTAGATGAGGAACCCCTGCTTTTATGGAGCAAACTAGGTGTACATGTGTGGGATGAGTACAAACAGGAACACTTTGACCTGCGAGCATTGTTATACGTAACAATCAATGATTGGCCTGCCCTAAGTAATCTTTCAGGAGAAACAAGCAAGGGATATAATGCATGCACACACTGTTTTGATGACCTTGACTGTGTATATCTAAAAAAATGTTGAAAGGTCGTGTACCTTGGCCATTGTTGTTTTCTTCCTAAGAATCACCAAGCCAGAAAGAAAGGCAAGAATTGTAAAGAAGAAGTGAAATGAACCAAGCCTCGCAACCGAACTGGAGAGGATGTACTTGAAATGGTCAAGGTTGTGCAAGTAGTCTTTGGAAAGGGAGAAGGGGCCCTACTAGTTCCAAAAGATGTTGATGGACGCGCACCCATGTGGAAGAAGAAGTCCATATTTTGGGAGCTACCCTATTAGCATGTCCTAGAGGTCCGCCACGCGATCGATGTGATGCACTTGATAAAGAATCTTTGTCTGAACATGCTAGGATTCATGGGTGTGTATGGAAAAGCCAAGGATACACTTGAAGCACGATAGGACTTGCAAGACATGAAAGAACGAGACAACCTGCATCCAGAGAAGACAGAAGATGGACGCCATTATTTAAAGCCTGCTAGCTACACTCTTAGCAAAGAAGAGAAGGAAAGCATGTTTGAATGTCTAAGCAACATCAAGGTCCCATTTGGATTTTTCTCCAATATAAAGAATATAATAAATGTGTCAGAGAAGAAATTCCTAAACTTAAAGTCTCATGACTGTCATGTGCTAATGACGCAATTGCTTCCGGTTGCATTAAGAGAAATTCTACCTCCACATGTACGTCTCGCCACTGTGAAGCTAGGTACATTCCTCAATGCAATTTCTTAGAAGGCAATCGATCCAATGGAACTAGCTACTCTACAAAATGATGTGGTTCAGTGCCTTGTCAGCTTTGAGTTGGTTTTCCCTCCATCCTTCTTTAATATCATGGAACACCTCCTAGTTCACCTGGTCAAGGAGATTAGTATTTTCAGTCCTGTGTACCTGCACAACATGTTTCCCTTTGAAAGGTTCATGGGAGTCCTGAAAAAATATGTTCACCAACGTGCTCGCCCAAAAGGAAGCATCGCCAAGGGCTTCGGGACGGAGGAGGTCATTGAGTTCTGTGTTGACTATATTCCCGAACTTGACCCGATTGGTGTTCCTGAATCAAGACACAAGGGGAGACTTAGTGGGAAAGGAACACGGGGGATGATTATTTCAACAAAGCACACTACATAGTTCTTCAAAACTCCTCCGTGGTGAAGCCGTATGTCGAGGTACACAAGAAGTTCCTACGATCCCAGTTTTCAGGGAAGAATGAAGCTTGGATTATGCGTGAACACATGAAAACTTTCAGCGATTGGTTGCGAAAAAAATGTCTCGGTGATGACAGTATTGATGACCAACTGTATTTGTGGGCTAGACATCCATCGTGGCACATCCTCACGTACAAAGCCTACGAGATAAATGGGAATACATTTTACACAGTAGACCAAGATAAAAGGAGCACCAACCAAAACAGTGGTGTCCGCATAGATGCCACTGACCCAAACGGGAATAGACAAACATATTATGGCTGCATAGTTGAGATTTTGGAACTAGTCTATGCATCTAATTTTAAAGTCCCTTTGTTTAAGTGCCAATGGGTGAAGATGACCGGAGCCGGGGTAACAATTGACAAGGATTATGGGATGACAACAGTGGACCTCGACACTATTGGGTACAAAGACGAACCATTCGTCATTACTGCTGATGTGAATCAGGTGTTCTATGTAAAAGGCGTATCTACAAAACCAAAGAAAGGAAAAAACGATGACAAATCAAGCATCAATGAGCCCAAGCGTCACATAGTTCTTTCAGGGAAAAGAAACATTTTGGGAATTGAGGACAACTCAGACATGTCAGAACTTTACGAAAGGGGTGACCGAATTGCGTCATTCAGTGTGACCAAAGACACAAGCATCCTTCTAAATATCGAGGACACTCCATGGTTACGACATGATCATAACCAAGGGACACAAGCATCCTTCTAAATGCCCGCTTGATGTAGATAGCAGTGATGTCAAGTGACATGTGTATTAGTCATTTTTGCTAAGTTTGGTCAAATAAATGAAGATCTACATTTGTATTTGGTCAATTTTGCATTTAGTGACTAATGTTTACTAATACTTCTTTTGTATTCATTTACTGACTAATGAAGATCTACATTTGTTAGATTCATGATTCATATGAGGTCATTTAGTGTCTCATTAATAATTTCATATTTAATGGTAAACTTATTTGTCGCATAATTGGACAATTAAAGGTGAAAAACAAAAAGATTAGCGTTAAAATAATGCATAAACTAATTTCTTGTTAGTAACCAAGCATTTTAGTTTTTTTAATTCAACAATATACTTTTGCATTAACCAAATACTAATGTTTAGTTACATTTATATTTGATATTATAAAAAAGGTAAAAGATTTGTTGTTATACATTTTTCTAGTAAATAATAAAGCCAAAGGAAATGCAATGGTTATTTTTTAAAATTTTTGTGCCATGTATTTAATTTATTATGCAATTAGCAAGAAATAACAATTTATACATATATTCAACTATATGCAATACTAAAACAGCCCAAATAAGCCCCTTAAAATTTCGTTTGGCGCCTAAAGAAGCATTTAGCCGCGGTTGGTAATACCAACCGGGGCTAAAGACCTTTACCCACGGTTGGTATTACCAACCGGGACTTGGCTTCCTATATAAGCCTCTGTCTTCCCCCCCCCCCCCTCATCTCGCCTACTGTGTTTTCGACTGTCGTCTCGTCTTCCTCGACGCATCAACGAACCGCCGCCGCGCGGGCCTCCACGCCATCGTCGCCATCGGCCCCCGTGCCGCACCGCCGCCGTCAACCCCCGCGCCGCACCGCCGCCACGCGCACTAGCCCTAGCCGGTGACCGCCACCGTCGAGCCGCGCGCGCTAGCTCGTCGTGTACGGCGCCGTCTTCGCGCTCCGAGCGCGCGCCGCGCGCACCGCCGCCACCGCGCCTCCACCTCTCTGCATTCGGTGGCCACCATCAAGAGATCGATCGAAAGAGAGAAGATAAATTGGAAAGAAAATAAAAGGAGAGAGAAGAAGGAAGAAGAAGGAACAGGAGAGGAAAAAAGAAAAAGTAAAAGGGAAAAAGATTGATTTAGTACATGAATTTTGAGTAATTGGTAAATGGATTTAATTTGTTTGCAAAAGAAAAAGGAAAAATAAAAAGGAACATTAGTTGCTTGTTTACAGTTTATTAATGGATTTCTAATCTAAATGGAAAATGGAAAAGGAAATTTCTAAAAATATTGTTTAGAAAATGAAAAAGGAAATTTGATAATACAATATATATCATTAGTTGCTTGTTTTCACACACACTAACATTTTATACATGTTTTTCTAGGCGGAAAGGACGATCGGTCGAGGAGAAGAAGGAAGAAGAAAAAGAAGAAGAAGAAGGTGAATTGTGTGTAATAATAGAAATATATTTTAGTTTTAGAAATAGATTTTTGTTAGTATTATAATACCTTCAATTATTACATTCCATTATTACACCTTTCATAATATATGGATTTGTTAGACATATATAGACCTTCAGTTATTGCTATATATATATATGATTTGATATATATATATATATATTATTTGATATATATATATATGTATCTTCCATTATAGACCTTCCATTATTGCTATATAGATACGTATACCTTTCATTATTTCTAGTCAAATGTAGAAATATATACCTTTCATTATTTCTAGTCACACAAACCCTAAGTGTCTACCCTAAACCCTGTTATTGCACACACTAATTAGTGTCTACCCTTTTGGTCACTTAAGTGTTACACACTTGTTTAGGGTCACACACACTAAGTGTCTACCCCTAGGGCCACACACACACAAAACACACACACACACACACACTAAGTGTCTACCCCAAGTGTACCTAACTCTAAGTGTCTACCCTAAACCCTTTTATTAGTCACACAAACCCTAAGTGTCTACCCTAAACCCTGTTATTACACACACTAAGTGTCTACCCTTTTGGTTACTCTAAGTGTTACACACTTGTTTAGGGTCACACACACTAAGTGTCTACCCCTAGGGTCACACACACACACACACTAAGTGTCTACCCCTAGTGCCTAAACCCTAAGTGTCTACCCTAAACCCTGTTATTACACTCACACTAAGTGTCTACCCTTTTGGTTGCTCTAAGTGTTGCACACTTAGCTTGTTTAGTTACGATTTACACACACACACACACTAAGTGTCTAAACCCTTTTACTATATATAGTTGCAGAAATGAACGACCCGAATAACAACATGGACGAGGATTTCGTGTTCTCAATGATCAATGATGGCACTAAGCAAGTATTTGATGCCACCAATGAAGTAGTAGATGGCGGCGCCAATCTAGTAGATGACGGATCTAGTAGATGACGGAAGTCGGTACTTTGCCGAAGATGTTGAGCAAGAAAATATCGCGCAAGACAATGTTGATGAGGTATATATATGTATACAATCTCTTGTGTATACATGAAAATCAAAATAATTACATTTGTATAATTATATTTATAATTTTTGCGTTTCTACATACATAGCCGTCTGCATCAACGACAACTAAGGAGGAGGAAATAGGGAGAGTACTTGGACCACATGCACATACATTTGTCAACCACTGTGGTTACCTTGTAAGGGATAGTCTTCCGATCAGTGCTCGTGAATGGCGGCAAAGGAAAGAACGTCCAGATGTTAGTTTTGTCTCTGATCGTGACAAGGAGATAATTTGGCGAGATGTCCTTCAACATTTCTCGCTCGATACAGAAGATGAAGCTTTGAAGGGGAGAGTTAGGGACTGGGCAATGAAGAAGATGGCAACACAATTCCAAGCCTGGAAGAAGAAATTGTACAATGAATTTATCAAGAAGAACCTTACTCCAGATTTCAACAATAAGGCCTACGTCAAGTTGAGGCCGTTTTGGGATGACTTTGTAGGTTTCAAGACATCAGAAGAGGGAGAAGCACGAGCGATAAAGAACCAACAGAATGCCCGAGAAAAGAAATACCACCATCGCTTGGGATCAGGTGGCTACATTACTGCCATTCCTAAGTGGGAAAAACAGAAGAGGACCTTGTAGCTAGGGGAATCCAACCAGAACCACATACTTGGTCTGAGCGCGGTAAGTGGTGGTTTTTTGGTCACGGGGGAGGACTTGACCTTGAGACCGGAAGATTGACGTATGACCAAGGACTCACAGAAGCAGCACAGAGACTGGTTCACGCTCAATCTTTGAGGGAACAAGGAGTATGGTCACCAGATAGAGATAGGGATGAGCGGACATATGCCCTAGGGATTGCCGAACACGGAGGGAGGACGAGAGGTTATGGCGCGGTGCCATGGAAGCATGCCTTCCCTCAAGAAAAAGATACATATAAAAGTCGTCAGAGAAAGAAGAGAGAGGAGGAAGCTATGAAATATAGCATGGAGCAAATGCTTAGGGAAGCACGCGAAGCGGCTATTCAAGCAAAAGAGAGAGAAGAAAAACTTGAAGCGAGAATGAGCGAGGAAATCAAAAGGCAAGTGGAACAAGTAATGAGCCAAATGCGAAGTACTGCATTAGTACCGGAAGTCAACATAAGCCCCTTTGTTCAATTGAAAAGCAGTTGTGCTTCCACGGAAGTGCCTAAGCCTGGTGATGACTCAAAGGTACGCTTCCCCGTGGATGACATCACAGAACCGAATACAACATGTGAGCTGCACATTCCAGAGGGGGCTACCACAATCATGGTTGCTATCGGTGTTGTATCTCCTATCGACCCGACGAAGACACCAAGATGCCATGGGACAATAATACCACCTGGATAATCTCGCGTCTCGGTGGATAGAGTTGAAAAAGGTCATAACAATGTTCAGCTTGACATTGAAGGAGGTGATGGGGAGAAGGCTTTAGGAGAAGCGGAGAAGACATTTATTTGTTGGCGTAAGCGCTATATCATTCTTCCTGGAGCATCATCTCCTATTGTACCGTCGCCGCCTCCTCCTCCTCATCCTAGGTGTGAATCATACCTAGCTCTTTTTCACTAATTAACTTTGTATTGGCTTAAATAGCGATACTTTATTCGCTCTCGTTGTTTTCACTGCAGGACCTCACCCAGAGGCATAAGTCACCATTCATCACTTGCTGGTCATAGTGTTGCAAGGGATGATGATGGTGGAATGCACGACATGGCTTCCTCCCCAGAACTTGCAAGGCGGTCTCCATCTCCGAAACCGGACCCCTCGCCTCCACCACGTTCTCCAACACCGACACCGGCCCCATCGCCTCCACGACGGTCTCCAACGCCTGCACCGGCCGCCCCACTGTCAAAGAAGAGGCCCTCCACACAAGGAAAGGTGTCGGCCGCCCCACCGCAAGCAAAGAGGCAAGCTACAAGGAAAGTTAAGATTCCTCAGAAACTTTCATATGAGAAGACTGACGAAGAACGAGACGCTTCAGTAAAGGCCGATGTGCAAGCACATTTCAAGAAAATGGAAGCCGCCGTAAAGCAAAGAAAGAAGCTAAACAGTCGTTCTTCTTACATCAATCAACTCTAAGGCAAACGGTGGAAGCAAAGAAGAGGCAGCTAAATGATGCTCAGAAGAGTTCTCCACTATCAGACTATGACCGCACTCTCCTAAAGGCAATTAATGAGAAGAAAAGAGCAGGTAAGGGTGTTCCACAACTTGGGGAACAATCAAAGTAATCAGTGCCCCTGCTAGTTGTTGGGAATCAATATGGTTCAAACATGAGCGTGCTACAAGACAATGTTCCACGGGTCAATTATGATGGTATGGAAGAGTTCTTGAAAGGAGCTGGTATAACCGCGGATCAATTTCTAGAAAATGCACTCATCCAAAATGCCATTGTAGTCGATGAGTGGAAGAGAACTTTTGTATGTGGCAAAAGTCTGTACAACCCATGGGCCCTCAGCGAACTTGGTACGCAAATGCGCTCGTTAAACTCGTGGTACATGGAGGCATGTACCAAAAACTCAGATGACTGGATTTGCATCAGAATTAGAGATGAACATTACTTCCGGGGCGATGACCTTATATTTGTTCCGTATAGTGAGCTCCACCAACTATGCCATATGGAAGCTCTAGACAAATCTCTCATCAGCTGGTACTATCTGTAAGTGATCATTTCTTTTAGTAATCTCACTATAGCATATGTATATGTATAGTAACTAACTATCCTCAAACATATATATGCAGATTCTTAATGTTATTGCTCAAACGTAAGGGAGACACATATATTGGTTTCATTGATCCATCAATCATATTCTCGGATCCAAACACTCCCCGCGATCGATGGATACCTCAAACAGAGAGGAATCTTTGGAGGTTCTTGGTCAACCAAAATACCAAAGAGTATATACTCTTCCCCTACAACTTTGGGTGAGTGTTGTTATCGTTTGCACAATTTATCTTAATTATTACTCAATTCAGCATAAAGATATATATATGTTGACTTTATAAACAAATGCAGTTTTCACTGGATACTCATAGTCTTCAATATCACTAGAAGTCAATTGATAATCTATGACACATTGAGAAAACCACTGGGAGATTACCAAGATATGATAGACATCATCAAGGGGTAACTTTGATATTTAAATATAGATTCCTGCTCTTTAACTACACTGCAAGAGTTAATTAACTAATGATCCAATTATTGAGTAGGGTTTGGGCTTGGTTCGTCCCGAAACACCGTACGGATCTAGAAGTGGCACTAAAGGGTCCTGTCCTACTAAATGTAAGCTCTACTAGCTCTCATGATCTGTTACCTAAGTTCTAAGGCAACCACCAGGCAACAATCTGTGTGGATACTACGTTTGCGAGTTCCTCATGGTGTATGCAAGAAGAACTCTTAATCAAACACTACAAGTATGTGATATGTATATATAATACATCCATTTTATTTATTTGTTGCTACTAACTAAATCTTATGTATATTAACACTTGTTTCTTTATAATGCAAATTAAAGACGCTATGGTTGCAGCACCAAGTGTTACAAGAAGTCCGCCTCAAAGGAATTCAAGAGACACTTGTTGGATTTCTTCTTGAAAAAGTGGTCAACCCTAAAGGCGAGTACTATTTCGACCCGGCTGAACCACTGAAGCCAAATCAAGATGAACATATCTATGATATTTAAGTGACGAGAGCGGTTGTGTCCTAAGTCAAATATGAATGGACAATGATGTAAATTTTATGTGCATATATATATTATACGTATGTATATATATAGCTCCATAATATATTTATATATAGAGTTTCATAGTTTATTTGTGTTTAATGCTTGAAACTAACTTATAAGTGCGTGAATACATATATTAGCAGCGAATACATGTATTAGAAGCGAAGAATACATACATTTGAATACCTAATATATTTGGAAAACCAAAATAAGAAATATCAAAACCAAAAAAAAAATGGACCACCGGGACTAAAGGGTGCAGCCCTGCGTGGCCCGCCTGCGCCACCTACTCCCTTTAGTCCTGGGCCTCTGAACCGGGACTAAAGATGAGATATTTAGTCACGAATTCTTAGTCCCGGTTCAAAAACCGGGGCTAAAGCCCCTTACCGACCGGGGACAAAGGCAGGTTGTGTAGTAGTGTCCCTCTCTTCATCAGCGTTTTCTAGCATTCTCAATGCATCCTCTTCATAATCAATAAGCCGTAGTGATGCCATATTAGTGCCACATCGCTGCTTATAGTACAAGAAATCCCTCAAAGAATAACCCATCTTTGTTTTGAAACCTAACAAGTAACTCAGTTTAATTTTCGCCCTATCAATACTCGGTTTGGCACGACCCTTGTCCCTCGGTCCCCCGATGAAATAAAAAATTATTGTCCACTTATCGCCCGTTTTGTTTTGTGTAGGCCTACAAAATTACGTGAATTGAAATATATTAGCTTCCATAACTGGTCAATATAATGTAAACTAAAACACTAAACATGCTTCTGTATTCGAAATAACACTGTACTTAACATGGATGATTAAAGCAGGATCATGAGCTTCGTGCTCTGAAATTAAATCATGTCTGTAAGTGAATTAAACCTACGCCAATGGCAGAACATTCACTAAATGATGATATAAAGAGAGAATATCTGCAGTACTACCATGACACATGCTGAACTAATCCAGTCGACACGCACTTGCTGTAATCAGTCCACACGCACAAACTGTCCATATTTATTAATCAAATAATGATATTTGGCATCTAGTGAAATTTAAAACTGCTTTACTAATAGGAAAACGAATCTAGCATCGATATATCAGGACAAGAAAACACATGAGCTATACCTACGAGATTTATTTTCCACTGAATAAGGAATTGCAAAAATAAAAAATCACAGGAAACACGTACAACACTGCACCAATTAGCTAATCACTTTGGATCCAAAAAAACAATTTGCATGTGCATGGTAAGATGCCAGTTCCACGGTTTGGTCATGCTCATGCAGCCGAGCATTCAAGCAGAGATTCATGACTCGGTAGGGTTATTATTAGCAAACTAGGCTATCTACTGCGTACCTAGGTAGGTCGTCGTCTTCATTCTCGCTTTCATCTTGTCCACGAGGAGGTGTGTCCTTTGTTGGGTCGACCTCTACGTCGGCTTCATGGGAACGCCGCCGTCTGGACAATCTCCTGCAGGACGACGGAGGATCGGGTGACCCGTTGGACGGAGGAGGCGGCAATATCCTTGTAGACGGCCTCCTTATGATTAGCGGAGGCGACGGTGATCTACTAGAGGTAGGAGACGGCGACACCGGTGATGCGGTTTTCTTCATTGCTTTAGATCCGATCGGTGGAGATGAAGACGTGGGCGAGGTCTCGTCTCTCCTAGGCCTGTGATTTTGGAATCTATAAACCGCTTTTTAGGGAGGGAATTAGCGGGCCCGTTTGTATACTAATGTGGAGGGTTTTGGCGGGGGCGAGCGCCGGGCGGGATATAAATTTTGAGCGCCGTCGACTATACGTGCCCCTCACATATAGCTTTTAATTCATTTCTAAAATAATCAAACAGCTGAACCTTCTAAAATAAATAATAATAAATCACATAATAAGTATTAATTAAACAAAGCTAAATTTACATAACTCTTCGAGATCTAGAACGTTCGTTTTGGTTGTTTCTCCATCTGAGGTCATTCGAAAAATTTACTTTTGCACGGTGGGCGAATTGCTTTTGCGTAGCGGGCAAAAATGTCCGCCGCCGCGGTAAGGTCACGGTAAATCGTGGCCTTCCCGGAGCGGGCCGCTCTGCCCGCTGTAGATAATCGATTTACCGCGGTAGACACATTAAGATACACACCACAGTTTATATTATTGTTTCAAGAAAAAACAAAAAAATAATAACCAGGAGCCCACCGGTGAGCCCATTCTCAGGCCCACCGGCGAGCCCATTCCAAGCCCAATACCGGCGCCTCCGCACTTGGTTATCAAGGCCGTTTGCCGAGGACAGGGAGGACGACCTCGCCAGATCTATGGCCAGGGAGCGCAGATCAAAGCCTTGCCGCCGAGACACATCGATCCATCGCTAGGAGGCCTCGAACCGCCCTTGGAGGAGGACGTCGTCATTGATCCGCCCTTGGAGGTCGTCGATCTGCGCTTGGAGGTCGTCGTCGCAGAGCTCCGCGCAGGGGTGCGGCACGCCTCGATCTGCATAGGGCCCGCCTCGATCTGCGCAGGGCCGCCTCGATCCACGCAGGGCCTACCTCGATCCGCGTAGGGCCGCGGCCGTTGGGGGGCGTGTCCCGTCTTTGGCCCCGCCGCCGGAGGGCGCGGAGGCATGGAGATATCGGGCCTCGTCCTGGGCCTAATGGGCCTCAGCCTTAACCATGACATTTCACATAGGATGCACGCTGCGGTAAATAGGTCATTTTCCATGGCGGGTCTCAAATGATGCCCGCCACGGTAAATTAATTTACCGCAGTAGACAATAGTGTCCGCCACGGTAAATGCAAACTGTCCACTGCAGTAAATCGTGAGATTTACCGTGGCGGACAAAAAAGAAGTCCGCCGCAGGGGGAAAAAGTGCGACACTGTGGTAAATCGTTTTTTTAGTAGTGAAAGTTCATGATTCATCGAGATCTACAACTTTCATTTTTTTCTCATCTTATCATCGAGAACTTAAAAATGTTGACAATCGTTTGAATTTTAAAATGTTAAACAGAAAAAGGAAAAATAATAGAAGTAAAAACGTTGACACTATTGGCTTATAAAAAAATGCCATTGGCCTTAGCAGGCTCATCAAACCGGTAAAGGCCAGCCACGAGCTGGCAGAACAAAGTTACAGTGTGTTCATAGTGCTTATGTTACGTGAAGTTCAACTTGTTTCGCTCTCTTGAGCTTTTAAGCTGTGGTATGCTTTCTTGAATTTACGTGGTGGTACTATATACAAGCGTTCGGCATATAGCCAACAAGAACACAATAATGGGCCAGCCCAATTTCGATACCTCAAAACCCTTGTAGCCCCAGCGGCTGCTCCCTTCTCGGCTTCTCCATACCATCCCACTTCACCCGTGACCCAGCTAGTGCGACTAGCGGCAGCGCAGACCAGGCAGCGCCGGCAGCACAGACCAGGCGGAGGCGCGTGCTGCCTACCGACATACAGACGGAGCAGCCGTAAGCCCGTAAGTGATTTGAGTTCATCAATATTCAGTTATACGGCATGTCGGTGCTTGTTTGATCGCATCTGACTTCTTCAATTTTATATTCAACCTTGCAATCCAATCCGTACAGTATAGGCATCAAACGACGGAAGCCAATAGTTTATCCATTAATTTAATTATTTATTTAATCATCAAGCCACATAGGAACAGGGGTGCTATACGCCTATACATAACCTTAGAATCACAAATCACAAAGGGGTGTCATATTAGAACATTTTATCTGGGCAGACAATATAATCATCTTTCAGTAAGAAAAATTCCATCCTGCATTTTAATTTGGTTTGGGATTATGATCCTTGTTCATATATATGCACATTGCAATTGATGCTGAACAAGTTTCCAGCTTCAGTAAGCAGCAAGGGATAGGCAGTGCCAGTCTTTCACTCTTGTTTTGTGCAGTTTAATTTGATTCATTTTCTCAGACAATTACAGTATTGCACCTTTGGACAATTTATTTTTATTTGGCAATCCATGGTCAGATACATTAGTCAGGACAGTGACTAGAGTGGCTCGGCCAGCACCATCCAACCATACATCATTTAATTATACACTATTTTGTGCCACTGTTTTAGGGAGAAAAGATTTTCTTAGTACCAATTAATTATCATTCTCGAGGCCTGAAAGCTCTGTCATTAGTATGAATCAAGGCAATAATATGGTCTGTTAGTAATTATAAAAAAATGTATTCATATTATATATGCTGAATCTTTAGTTACTGCAGATAGTGGAAAGGCAAGGATTTCTTTAAAAAAAATCAGTACTGAGTGCCTGTTTTGTCATACCAGTTGGGTGTTTTTCAAAGATCAGGAAGGATCATACCATTAGAATCAATAATATAGAGATTTCTATTTAGTTTTTGGGAAATTACAAAATAGTATTAACTTACACTAAGTGCAAACAATTTCTATCTAGTTTTTGTGTGTACCGTAACAAGTTCTTAGCAATTTCAGTTCAATTACCATATCAACTAGAAATTTTATGTTCATCTTATTTGTTTTTGTTTGTGTTTTTTTCAGGCATTTGAAACAGTATGTCACATCAGGGTAGTAGTTGGATGCGGTTGGATAGGGCAACTGTGGAGTGGCAACAAAGATTAATAGATTATCTTGATAGCACATTTGTAGGCAGTCGTAAAGGAGGAACGGCACCATGTCCATGTCCAGCATGTTGTTCCGTGTCATATAGAAAACGGTCGGAGGTTCAGAAGCATTTGGTTCGGAAAGGTTTTGATGAAAGCTTCATCAGAGAGCAAGAAAGTATATGTGAAGGTTCAACTATTGATGTTGATGATAATGGTGATACAAGTGACAGGGCTGCTTCCGAGCACTTAATAAAATCATTGATCAGAGGGGCTATACATGGAGAAATTGATGAGGAACAACCTAATGAGAAGGCAAGGAAATTTTTTCAACTGTTACAAGAGGCCAAGAAGGAGTTGTTTCCCAGATGCACCGAAGCTACCATGGTGTCTTTCATTGTCAAGATCTTTCAACTGTTGCAGTAATGCTTGCTTGGAGTTTGTACTTCAGCTATTCTTGCTTATTCTTCCTGATGGGCACTGTCTCCCAGACAGTATGGATAAAATAAAAAAGGTTGTTAGAGATCTTGGTCTAAATTATGAAAAGATAGATGCATGTTATAATGATTGTGTGTTATTTAGAGGGGATTATGCGGATATGGATAATTGCCCAAAATGTGGTGAGTCAAGGTGGAAGGAGTCTGAAAATGTAGAGGCTGTTGGCAGTAGTTCTGGATTAAAGAAGTGTGCTCCACGTAAAATTCTACGGTACTTTCCACTAATTCTACGACTCCAAAGATTATATATGTCAGAGACTAGAGCATCATATATGCGTTGGCATAAGGAAGAATTGGCGGTTGATGGCAAAATGCGACATCCGGCGAACTCCTTGGCATGGAAGCATGTGGATGCCACATATGAATGGTTTGCACGGGATCCTCGTAATGTCAGGCTTGGTCTAGCATCTGATGGATTCAATCCGTTCGGTATGTTGAACGTGATCTTAATTCCTTACCACCTTCTGCCATGGTTGTGTTTGAAACAACCATATTGGATGATGTCGATGCTGCTACCTGGAGCAAGATCCCTGGTGTTAACATTGATGTATATTTGCAGCCTCTAATTGATGAGCTAAAAGTTCTCTGGGAAGAGGGTGTCCGAACATGGGATGCAAAGGCAAAGAAGAATTTTAATTTGCATGCACTTGTATTGTGGACAATTAATGACTTTCCTGCGTATGCAATGCTTTCTGGATGGAGCACGAAAGGCAAGTTTGCATGTCCATATTGCCATAAGGATACTGACTACTTGTGATTGAAACATGGAAACAAGCTTTGCTACATGGGGCATCGCCGCTTTTTGCCTTCGGACCACAAGTGGCGCAGAAACAAGGTCAGCTTCAATAACAAGGTGGAAAACAGGGAGTCTCCAGAACCACTTACAGGAAAACAGGTGTTGGGACAGTTTGAAAGTTTTAACCAAGTCAACTTTAGTCCCGAGTCAAGAAAAAGGAAGCGGCGTGACGAAGAAAAAAGATGGCACAATTGGAGGAAGAAAAGTATTTTTTTCCAGCTTCCTTACCGGGAAAATTTGCTTATTAGGCACAATTTGGATGTTATGCATATTGAGAAAAATATATGTGAAAGCATATTGGGCACTTTGCTAGACATAGAAGGTAAAGGTAATGATAATGAGAAAGCTCGACTGGATATGCAACATCTCGGGATAAGGAAGGATCAACATCCAGTGCATGAGAACGGTAAGTTCACCTTGCCACCTGCATTCTACTCTTTAGAGAAAGATGACAAGAAACTTTTATGCAAATTTCTAAATCAAGTTAAGTTGCCAGATGGGTACGCTTCCAATATTAAGAGACGCGTGGATGAAAACCGATGTCACTTGTCTGGATTGAAAACTCATGATTACCATGTGATATTTCAGAAACTTTTACCACTAGTAGTACGCAACATTCTGCCTCAAGAAGTTGTTGTCCCATTGATTGAATTGAGTAAGTTCTTCAGTTCGCTATGTTCAAAGGAGCTGGATGAAAAGGATATTGCTAAAATGAGTGCTTCGATTGGGGAGACTCTTTGTCGGCTTGAGATGATTTTCCCACCTGCATTTTTTGATATCATGGTACATTTACCAGTTCATCTAGCTGAAGAGGCTCAACTTGGTGGACCTATATGCTATAGATGGATGTATCCGGTTGAAAGATATTTGCGTACGCTGAAAGTTATGTGATGAACAAAGCGCACCCTGAGGGATCAATAGCAGAGGGATATATCACCGAAGAGTGCATGACATTTTGTTCTCAGTTCTTCGAAGATGTGCCGACTCGCCTAGAGCGTCATGAAAGTGCTGCATTGTCAGAACCACCATCTGGTCGAAGTGTTTTTGGTAGCCTTGACTACAGTAGGAAAGGCTTTAGTATGGTTGTCTTGAAGGACACTGAGATGCAGACCATGAGGCACTACATATTGACAAATTGTGATGAGTGTGCTACATTGGCTGGGTGAGTTAAATTTAACATTTCAGCATGTTATTTTTTTCATACATGATATTTTACTCAATCTTTACATTTTATTTGTTCTGCACATTGTAGTGAACATAAGGATTTACTCAAGAAATATGACCCATGTAATGTTGAGAGAAGACACAAGGAGCAATTTGTTCGTTGGTTTGAGGACAAAGTGAGTTACCAGGAAAAAATATTTTGTTCGTCTTATGATCCATGTGATGAAAGTAGTTTCAATAAAATATTTTTTCATCTTATAATATTTTGTTTAATCTAAGTGTAGATCAGAAAAGACTATGAACAAGGGAAAGCATGTGAGTTGATGTACGCCCTTTCTCATCGACCAGATCCTCGTGCTCGTGTATTCAATAGATGTTACATCAATGGTTTTCTATTTCGGACGGTGGCGGCAGAGATGAACTTGATCATACAAAACAGTAGTGTACTTGTCAAGGGAGATGAAAGTACAGGTAATATGGACTGGTATGGCGTTATTAAGAAAATTATCTCTCTAGAATTCCCTGGTGGAAAGGAAGTGATAATGTCTCAGTGTGTTTGGTATGATGTCCCTGCTCCAACAAAGAACAAAGGTAGAGGGTACAAGAAAGATCAATATGGAATTATAGATATTGATACTATGTTTCAGATATTCAAATGATCCCTATATTCTAGTGACACAAGCAGAGCAAGTGTTTTATGTTAAGGATGCAAAGAAATTAGAGCAAGTGTTGATTGAAAAAGCAATTGCTCAATCTGTACCAGAACCAAATGATGAAGACTTTAGTGATGAAGAAGGAGATGATAGTGACACATACATTGACGATGGAGTTGTCACGCCTGCTGTTGCCCCAGACAATGTAGTCGGTGATGATTTTTTTGTTTAAGCCTTCATATTGCACCTTCATACAAGTTTTACTATGTTTCGCAAACTTATAATAATATTTGAATGTTCACAGTCATGCTCAGAATTTTTTTACAAGAAACATATTTTTGTTTCATGCAAAGTAAACTGCTATATAATTTTGTACTTTGTGTTAAGAATGAATAGACCAATCTCTGTTGGGTACTCCCTCTATCCCACAAATGATTTCGTTGTGGGGCTTTTGAGATTTTCACAAATGAATTCGTTCACCGTGGTTTACTACTAAATGAGACGAGTTTGCCCCCGGACTCTTTGTTTTCAGGCAATAATTATCGACGAGATTGCCCTGGCCTCTTCGTTTCCGGGCAATACTTATCATGGCCAAAAGCTAGCCTGTTTATATAATACTCGGCCTGTTCGCTTGGTTTTTCAGCCGGCTTAAATCCAACCAAAACAGTATTTTTTTCTCACAAGAAATCAACCGGCAATGGATAATTCTGCCAGAACAGTGCATAATCCTGCCAAACGAACAGGCTGACTAATGTTTGTACGTACACCCATCTAGTCTAGCTTTATAAAAACCCATCGCTTGTTATCCTACATGATGGACCATGGAGCCAGTCATATTGGAGCTCGAACCTGACGTACTCCATGGTGCTAGAGTCACTCGTGCCTGAGTCCATGGCAACAGAGCTACTCGTGCCTAAGTCCATGGTGAAAAAAAAAGGCGGAGCATGTTGCAGTCAGTTGCCAAGCAAAATTCACGAGTTTTGCAAAAATAATGAGCTTGGAAGAGATCAAACCATGTACTCATGCATAGGGCCATAGCGCACCTACCACTCCAACTACAAATGTTTGGTGTATTGGTTATATCCACAACCCTATTAAATAAGGGCACACAAAAAATACATCCTAATTAATCACTCCTTGGTATACTAAATCATGTCCAAAACAAACTTATTTGTGGGATGGATGGAGTAAAAAAAAATTGAATTTCCAATCTGGCACAGGTGTGATGAGAGGAAAATTAATGGTAACCGATGAATGTGTACGTGTGATCAGTTTGATACCTATTAACAAAAGGGTCTTAAAGCAGGAACTAACACATGCATATCACTAATCTGATATCAGATTATGCACAACGTGACCCACATTGCGGCCAGGTTGATGTCGTCGACGGTGTCGGAGTCAAGGAGGATCGCATAACGCGTGGGGGAAACTAGATGCGCAAGTTCTGCACTTGGGTTTGGGTACTATGGCCGCGCTCGCCGGTTGACATGGTTGTCGTGTGACTTCACAGCCTATGTCACCGCCATGGGGATTCAGTTTGCCTAAGCTGCCATCGCCCGTGAGAGTCACGGGGGAGTTGGATATTTTCTTTTTTGGGTGGCTGTGAAGGTGCGGTGTGGGCTTATGACAAGATTTATTTGAGCAAGGCTGGATTTGGGATAAGCAAGTGGGTTTCTTACACCTCAGTTTTTCATGGGCCAAGGCACTTGTGGCACAAAGTGACAATGTACAGCATCGAATCAATTTTGTAGCGATTTAATAAAAACCACATATTGCACTAGAGTTTAGCACTCTCAATCTGATGCAATAGTACTTTATAATTGCACCGATATTCGAAACCGGTGCAATACCACCTACATATTGCATCATAAATCAATTCTAATGCAACAAAAATTATCCGATGCAATAATTTCTACCTATTGCATCTTTGGTATGAAATCGGTGCAATAGGTCATACCTATTGCATCTACATAAATTACTATCGCATCAAATTCATTCCCGATGCAATAATGCCCACCTAATACATCAGATTTTAAAAATTAATGTAATAGCAGCCACCTATTGCATCAAATCTGCATTTGATGCAAGGCGAGACGATGTAATAGGGTCCAAAATTAGTAGTGCCTCTTTTCTCTTGTCCAAAGATTCCTTGAATGAGAGTGCAAGAAAATGCTGCCTAGGGGGAATAGGGTGATCGGCCCATATGGCCTTGACACCCCCATCCTTTCCTTGTCCCCCACTTTCTTCTAACCCACATGCCATGCAAGAATATTGCCTGTGCAAAGATTTTTTCACGAGAATTCATTCATACCTTGCCAAAGCATGTCTCTCCATATCATTAATCACTATGATCCAATTCCTCACCACTCATCTCTTCCAACATTAGAAGACCACAATCACCATGCCTCTCTTTTTACACACTTACATGCTACAAAATTTTCCTGCCATCCTTTGATTCTTCACGAGAGGCACCCTTACAAAAGCTTATCACTAATCACAAGGATCCACACTCCTTCATCATCTCCTTGTCTCCTATCTCCTCACTTCTCAAACACCAACAAACAAACTTGATATTCATCTCTCCTCTCTAATCACTCAAGGCCAACGAGAGGGAACACCTTTGCATGATCCGCCGATAGGACCAAATGGCTCTTGTCATTTCCTTGCTCCCCATTTCCATTCAAAGTTGGCATGGTGCAATTCACATAAAAAAAGCACCATAAGGGACATCCCTCCTCTGCTCCCCATCAAATCTTTGTCGAGCATCTTCTTGCACTCCACTATCTTGCAAAATGATGCATTCAGAGAGCAGAGGAGGGATCGGCTGATCTGGCCTTAGTGCTCCCAGCACTCCTCCTTTTGGCTATATGTACACATACAGAGATCCTCTTCCAAGCACACACACTCGACCAACAAGTCCATGAGCTAAAAATCCTTGCCATCTCTCTCTGATAAGCTTCACCACTAATCAAGGGAAGGGGTACGATCATTAGCCAATAAGCTTTGTTAGAGTGGTAGTGTCCCTTTTGTCATAAGATGAAGTCCCTAAAGAAAGCACTCAAGAAGGAACGTAGTTCGGTTAGTGGGAGTTCTTCCAAACACTCTCATGGAGGAAGCTCATATCAAGGAACAGATATCATGTCAATTAATTCGGTGTACGACTCAAGTGCCACCGAAATCATGGTCAGTAGTGCTAGCCATGAAGATTATGAACAAGAACACCCCAGTGCCGGTCATTACGAGCCGACCGATGTTTCGGAGGATCGGTCATCACGGATCATTGATCCTGAAACCGGCATTAGTCTAACACCCCATGAGATGACCGTCGGTGTCTAAAATGGCAAGGTCTAGATAGCCAACGAGTAAATTTCTAAGCGTGTCGGAGATCGGATGGTTACGCTCAGAGAACACATGGTCTATACTGGTTCAGGCACGAACGCCCTACGTCTAGTGTTCTGCGGAGTCGCGTTACCGAGCGTAGAGAGCTCGTAGAGGGGAGCTACAAGCAATGGTGAGAGAGGGAAGCTGGTTCCCAGGTCTCGTGCGAATAGGTTCTTAGGTCTGGTGAGAGCTCGCGTGAATGCAAGCATAAGGGTGTGTGAATGAGTCGAGAGGACTCCGAGAGTGTCTAGAGAGAGAGACTGGAGGTCCATTCTCCCTCTTTATACGTAGGGAGAGATGGAGGAGTATAGTAGAGAGGGAGAGAGAGAAAACATGGGCCCGACTGGGGCTATCGACTTGTGAGCGCTTTAGCTTCTGTTCGCCTTCCTTGCTGGGGAAGATTACGCCTGTAGGCACGCCGCCCGAGCCCTGTTCGTCCTTGATGGAGCCGTAGCCATGCACCTCATGACCGGGAACACCACTATTCCCTGACTTGGGTATGGGCGGGGGTTGGCAGTAGAGGGCCAGGCACCCCCGTGTTCCGTCATACAGGGCTGAGAGCGCCCTAATCCCTGTGCAAGTGTCCGTCGGAGGTATGGCTTGGGGATGGTGAACGTCAGTCATCGGTTAGGCTGCACAGGACCTTGTACCGCAGGGAGGATACAGGGGCAGGCATGGCGGTTCACGCCTCAGAGCCCCATCCCTAAGGACGAGAGGTACTGTGGACCTTTTGACTATAGGCCAGGACGCCACAGGCCAGTTGTGGCGGGGACTCCTCCGAGGGCTGATAGCATCACGGATGGCACCTCGCTAGCTCAGACGGGGCGGAACTGTCTCCGAGGGAAGATGGCGTCACGGCTGACGTCACCTTGGCTCGAACGATGCGGGAGAGCCCCTGAGGGTGAATGACGTCTCAGTGACGTCACCCATGCTCGGGCGAGGTGGAGGATCCGCCGAGGGAGCGGTGCCTGTCTTGGTTGGTTGGAGGCATAGAGCCCCTTGGGTTGGTGACGTCACCCCCGCTCGGACGGGGCGGAGAGCCCCCGAGGGTGATTTTGTTTACGCAAAGTGCGGTGTTTAGGGTACCCTATTCTTAGGTATCCGACAATAGCCCCCGCACCTGCGATGTAGTGATGGACTACACCGGAGGCTTCCGAGAGTGCTGATGGTGTTCGGTTAAGTTTCTAGATTCTGGTGGGTGCGCACGAGCGCACCCGCCGGGTGTAGCCCCTGAGGCCTTAGGAGGATGATTTTTCCTCCTAAGGGCTTATCCGGTGGACTTGTATAGTTCTTGGCCCTTTGCTATCCCCATGAGGTAGTGGGGGAGGGAGAGAACCGCTCCATACGTCAGAGCCAGAGCTTTGCTTGCACGCCTGCCCTGCTACGGGGCGCACTGTTGGACTTGGGCTGATGTGCTTTGAAATGATGAGTCGGCACTGCGCTGTGCTGCCACTCGATTGTGGAGTCGAGTGGATGGGTCGACGTCGTGCGGTTGCCCAAAGAATCCTGACGATGCCCCTTGTCGGTCCAATACGGGTGCGCCGTGTTTTTCCGTCAAGGTACGGCGCGGTGCGCCACTCCTTGCCGGTCAAACTCTGAATGGCAAGCCCTGAACCTTGGGACTGTTTGGCCATTTATGGCCCCGCCGCATACCCTCAGAAACTGGCGCTAGCGCGCAGTGCAGTTTAATTGGGGGAGGCAAGTGGTGCGGCCTTTGCGGGCCGGTTGCTGTTCGAGTGCCCCGACGGCTATAAATAGGGGCGGCCATCTGCGGGGTAAGACACACAACCCTGCAACATAGCACGCCCCATCTTCTTCCCCTGAAACCTTGTCGGAGACACCCTCGAGCCGCCCTGGCGAGCAGCCTTTCTGAGAGCGCACCGAGATCAGAGGAAGTTCTGCGTATGGAGTGCCATCGTCTCGCATTGTCGGACAGGAGAGATCGGGGGAGCCCTGTTGTGTGCGCAGTTCTCCCCCGTCGTCTCGTCCCACGAGACGGTGGCGCTTCCTCATCGTCTCCCTTCACAGGGGGCCAAGGGTGCGTCTAGTGGAAAGACTGTGTGTTCCGCCCGCACAGTCTTCTTAGCCGACATTCCTTGGGCCCACTGGTGGCGGTGCCACTATTGGGAGACGGTGGACCTTCGGGCCAGCGTGTCTGGCTACGTCCGGGTGAGGGCATGACGGCACCGACCTCGGAGGCTCTAGAAACCAGGCAGGGATCATCCGTGCATGCGCAAGGGGTTGCCCTGATCATGTAGCACCTGTGTAAGTACTGATGCCGCATGTCTGGTTGAGATTCGTGGTGGTGGTCCTGAACGCCCTTCGTTGATGGTGAAGGCCCTCCCTGAGCCGGTAGGACGTTACCGAATCGGGGGACGTACTCCTCGGCGTGGTGCTCGAAGCGTGACCCGTATAAATGCTTGACGAACTCGTCATGCCCCTGTCTGGCAGCGTAGTCGATCGCGCAGGTCTGGGAGGTGGTGGAGCTATTGCTGTTTTGTCTTAGGAGACAAAACAGCGACAGTCGGCTCGTTGGGGGTTTTGCCTGGTAGGAGTTGATGGTCCTTAAGTACCAATTTTAACCGTCAACTAAACAAGGAAAAGGATCTAAATGAAACCACTAGGTAGAATTAGGGTTTATATTGACAGAATTCCATGAGTTTTGGTGAATGTCTGTTTCTGCAGGGGGTTATCAGAAAATACAAAGGAAAGGCCCACATGTCATTTTTACATCAATATAATTATCAACTGCACAATTTTCTATAATCAAGAAGGCTCTAGAAGGAACTGGACCAAGCCGAAAGCCAAGGGGGCCCACCCCCAGGGCGCCCGCCCTAGGGTTTGGGGCGGCCGCCCTACCCTTGTGACCAATCACGGTCAATCTGGCGGATCGCACTCTACCGCCTTTGAGGACGAATCTAAACAACTCGCTTAAGGTCGGTTTGATCCGACGGTCCACGTTCATTTGAGGAGGCTATATAAGGAAGGCCCCTGACCCCCTTGAGGATCATCTCATCTCATTATTCTTCTCCAGAGCAAAAGCTAGGGTTTCAATTAGAAGTAGAGAAGGGGAGAAGTCCCTCTAGTTGTCTAGATCTAGTTCTTCTAGTTCTAGTTCATCTAGTTGTAATTAGAGGTGAGAGAGAGGAGGAGAGAGCTAGGAGGAGCCAGATCTGTCGGATCTTCCTCAACATTGTATCGTTGCAGCATCTGGTTCTGAGCAATCTCCAGGTTCTTCATTTATTATTTCTAAGTATCTTATTTCAGTTCTTACTTTATTCTATTTACAGGATCTCCGCTCGTATTGAGTGCTCTAGTTTACAACTGGAATTAGAGTAGTAAGCGATAGTGTAGACGTGGTGTCTAGACTAGAGTTTACCTGAGTTTGCGCCCAATCCTCCAGATAGTTGTGGTAGCCCTAGGGGTGACAGCTCTGTAAGGCCTTTGTAGTCTACCACGTTCGGGTTGGTGTTTTCGTAGAGCTTTTGGCAGCCTCCCCCCGACTACCTTTTTCCCAGTCTTTGTCGAGAGTCAGGAAGGTACTGTTGCTCCAAAGTAAGTAGAGTATCGTGGACCTTTGATTAGATATCCCCCTTAGAAAACTCTAAAATCTCTCTACCCAGTTATCTTATCTATCCTTGGACGTTCTTAGTTCTTCTCTAGTACACTTCGCGTTCCCCGTGGAAATCAATACCCTTGGAATACTCATGGGTGAAATCTACAACGGTATCCGTGCGCTTGCGGATTTATCTCTGTGCATTAAGAAATACCAACAAGCTTTCTGGCGCCGTTGCCGGGGAACGGTAGCTGTGCTAGTTTCGAACTATGGTCATCCATCTACCTTTTTCTCGGAGGTGCTGCATCTGGAGCACAAGGACGAACCGCGCGAAGGGGACGTTGAGACGGACGACCACGCAACTACACTGCCTGCTGCGACGCGCACGACTACATCAAGTCGTCTTCCGCTGCACCTGCGCGTCTAGTGGTAATCCCGTAACCTGTAACTAGCAGTAGATCCTGGTTTATGAGGTCGAAAAGTTTTGTTTTCCAGCTAGCGTAGCAACCTCGTATTCCATCATCTTTCTCTAGGCTTGGTTTAGTTTTAAATCTAGTTGAAAATATGAATCATCCAAGTATAAAGGAGGCCCCAAACAAGATCAACTTGAGAGTTGCCAATCCAAGTGGAATTTTGAACTTACATAAAGAATCAACCATAGATATTGGAGAGGAAGATGATATCAATGGGCATGGAATCTATTCCATACCCATATCTTCAAATCCATCCTCATATGAGAGATCTCCCATACCCATTGGTCTCTCTATCATTACACATGACATCTCCAACACCCCAACACTTTCTGATTACAAAAACTTTAAAAGGGTAGTTGTCGATGCATATGTTTATCATAAATTTTGTAGATCTCGTTGTGTAAATCTTGAGATAGGTAATGGAGGAGAAACCGTTTCACTAAAAACACATCTTAAAATGTTTCTCTAGGACAAGCTTAGTGTCCTAAAACAAGCACCTCTAAGATCTTAACTTGAGTATTCACCTCTTTTTTTGCCTACCTTTGTGAAGCGAGCATACATTATATGATTATATTCCTTCGGGTACTTTTGTCACTAACCTTTCCAGGTATAGAGCAGAAGGAATGAAGGAATGACAAGCATAAGGTATGCCCAACCAATTATTATGCAACATTAAATTTCATTCATCCAATCTTGATTTTTTTGCAAAATTCAAGCTTGGGGATAACCCATCATAAAAACATATTTTACCATGTTGGTACATCATCTTATTTGTACCTACCTTTAAGGCATGCTCAACTATTTAAAAAAAATCATCATATTTCTTAATCTTCACTTGAGTAAATCTCCATAATACTTTCATGCTACCTTTGTCTGCTATAGTATATGTTTAGGTTTTGAAGTATTTTCATATACCTTTTAAATTATGCATGGTGCTTAGTTTAAATCAAAGGTATTTTTGGATATTACTTCTAAAGGCTTCTTAATCTAAGTGGAATGCTTAGGTTAAAATGTCTTCCTAAATCAAATTAGACGTGGTGTCTAGGTTGATTTTTGGACCGATAGTATACTAGAGTAGATATTGGATATTTTGTTGGACTAACCCCTACAGGAAAACTTTCAATATCAAATTGGGAAGTCCCGAGATGAACTCACACTAGAGATAAATAGAGACAGATGAACTTCAACAACCTTCACAAGAGAGGTAGCTAATTCATCATGATGAATTCCATGGATCAAGAAGAAGACAAACGACAAAGAACAAAATCTACAATCAAGCCACTCAATCCATGGAAGAGGGTGAACAGAACTTCAAGAGAAGACCAACAGAGTTGTCAAGATCAGAAGAACAAGGATGAGAGAAGAGTGGAATAAGAAGACAAGTCATTAATGCCCAACCAGTTGATCAAGGGAAGCTTCCATGAGGGATACAATACCATCACTCTTCAATGACAAAGGTAAAGGACACTTCTTCACCATGCCATCAAGAGCATGGGTGGATGACACCCTACCAATGAAGAAAGGAGATCCAGGGAGACATGTCATTCCAATCTCCATTGGAGCTTACATTTTTGAAGAAGTGGTCTGTGACCTTGGAGCAAGTGTCAACATCATGCCAACTTATAGATCAGACACTATGCTATCTCAAGGGAGTACTTGAAGAAGTCGTCTGTAACCTTGGAGCAAGTGTCAACATCATGCAAAGCTTGTAGATCAGACACTATGCTATCCCAAGGAATTCCTTAATATGTCAGCATACGAGTTGGACACTCGTTCGTACGGGTAAAACCTTGTGATTGAAGAAACAGGATGAGTACCAAGATATGTTTCACAATCAAGCATGGGAAGGAGAAGTTCACTTCCAAGAAGCCTACACTCAAGGTTCCTACTCATCCTCAGACGTCGTACACCTACGAGGATACAACTATAGCTACACGGAAGAACAACATCAACAATAGAAGAGTAAGAATAAATCTCAACAACCAAGATAAGACTCTGTGTGGATGATCAACACTATCGATTTAGGGTTTGATCACCTCCTTCTATCACCATTACCTCGCTAAGCTAGAGGATCCAGGAGTACCTACCATTGATTGCAAGATCAAGGAAAGTACAAGATATTCTATGATATTGGATCAAGCATCAACATAATGTGTGAGAGGGAATAGCAAAGGATATCATGGTCAACATGATCACTATGTTCTCACCAACTTCATGGTTCAAGATATGGGAGATGAAGATGAAGTCCACCTCATTCGAGGATGATCTCTCCTCAACACCACTAGTAAAATCATCTCCATGAAATCATGAGAGATCCATTTCCAATTTCCTGAAGAGAAGAAACAAGCCTCCAAGGATGGATGGACAGGCTATCTGGAAAAATTGACAAGATATGAAGATCAATTCAAGAATAAAGATAAGAGTTTTCCTAAATAAGAAGTCATACCACTAATAGAGGATGTATCACCTGCTATAGAGGAAAGAGAAGCAGAACCTCAGACTGAGTAAGTGTGGAAGAGGAACGAGACTTCATCGGAAACACCAACACAAGAAGAGAAAACATCCAAGTATTCATCAGGAGTGGACCATACTCCTTAAGACATTTGAACCAGAAGAGAGGTCCGGTTCAACGAACCTAAATATTCGAACCTTAGTCGGAAGGTAAACTCGGTAAATTATCTGCATATTTATTTCTCTGCATTGCATTAGTTGCACTCTAGCATATTTACTTTCCATAAATATATCTGGCATTATTTATATATCATCCTTAGTATAATCCATTGCATAATCATCTTAATCATAGCATATCTATATTATTGCACTACATTACGTTATAAAAAGAAAAACCTTCAAGCCCCATGTGAATAAGTCTTCCAACTATTTACTGTGGAGGCAATAAAAAAATATTGCATTAGTCATTTGCATATAAAATTGAAAATCTAAAAATATATTGAATAGAAGAATTCTGCAAGGCTCTAGACAATCAAGGAATAAATGGTTTACAACTAACGCTTAATTTGTTCCACGACCTTTGTTGTCTATTTGAGTTTAGCAGGATTTGGAAAGACTAGACAGGATTAGATAACTTCATCTACTTTGAGAAGTACATCTACATCAACTATCAATCTTTGAAGTCTCAGAGAAGTGAAGTAAGTCTACACTGTCTAAAGGAATGGCTATGTCAACATCCAGCTTGGGGGAGAGCACCCCCATGTACCCAGGTAAGTATCCTTATTCACTTAGGTTTACTTAGATATTAGTTACATAAATAAATTCAAAAAAAATGTGAGCACATGAAGGTTCACACTTAATCACAAGAGTTACAACTTAGATACTTTTCATTGTCTACTTTATCCTTAATAGAGTTTTCTATTTAGTAATAGTAATAGGTGTGTTTAGAAGTTGTTAATAGTAAAATGAAGAACTCTAAAGATAACTCTATGGAAATGATGAATAGTTGTTCTACTGTAATTCCTTTCAAGTACCTAGCTTTCAGCCTTGAATTCTCCCGAGTTTTAGACATAACAGTTTTGACATAAGATTCACTCTGAACCTGAAACTTGTGTGTTGCGAATGCTTGAGCTAAGTCTAGGTAGTTGATAGGTATGATATGAAAAAGTCTGAGCTACTATTTATCTTGTGCCTAGCAATACTAGAGTTCTGGAGAATTTATCTTTTGAAAATTAAAAATATTACATGATGAGTCTCTATATGACGAGAGCTTGAATTCCTACCACAGCCATATATACATGCCTGGTAGATTAGGAAAACATTCACTATCATATTTATTGCTTGTATTTGCATTGAGTTTTGTCAAGCTTTGTTGACCCTTAGAGACTTGTCATGCTTTTAAAATCAAGATCATGTACACTCCACTCATATATGCTACTTCTATCCTGGAAGTACGCATCCATATATATGCCATTCAGATCCACCAGAAAAATGCTCTATTCCTACCTTGGGAGAAAGCAACCAAAAATATCCCAGTTCTCCACCTTTCCATATTCCATTACCACATATGTAACTGCTCCAAAGATTTGCTTGTCATCATCTCTCAAAAGCTTTATTATAGAAAGAGACTTGGGGTTGTGAAAAAAATAATAAAAAAAATAAAGAGAGTAAAACATGGACAAGTGTCCTATCAAAACAATGGGTACTTAGATGCCCGCCTCTCTAAAAAAAAGCAAACAAGCCCAAGTTCTCTCAAAAATTCCAAGTTCCAAAAGAGAGATGTATATATATATATAAGGAGCAGAGTAGAATTAGGTTTCCACCGTACACCCTCATATATCCACCACACATATATGTTCATCCTCATACATCCACTATATATCCCATACACATGCACATCTTGATTTGATTGTATGCCCTGTTTCTCTGGATCCATTGTTTAACTTTACAATATATGCTTTGCAAGTATGTATGCGCTATTTCTCCCCACTTATGAACTCCATATATTGCCTATTATTTATAGGGTGAGAGAGAGAATACACATTGTTACTTGGTCTATTCCAAATAATATTCTGAGAGAAGGCATAACACCATTGTTGCCTTGGTGAGGATCCAAAAATACCACATATTGAGAGACTTGAGAGGGTCATACAAAAGAGACTTTGAGTTTTATTTTGAAAACTTTGCAAAACTCTAGGATGAAGGTAAAGTGAAGAGCTTGAGACATAGTACTTGGCTTGATCATTCTACTTTTCAATTCCTCAAGACCCAAGTGATGGCTATAAGCCCCATGGTTAAAAGTAATATGGGTAAGTTTGAAAGTCATAATAGTTTACTGTAATCCAGAGGAGAATTCTTGTTTGAACACATGTGTACCTTTAAGGCGTGAAAGCATTGCAGCAACTCTTGATCCATCATTGAGTTCATCTTTGCTCAGGGATGAGCAAAAGGTAAGCTTGGGGGAGTTGTTGACGGCCCTTAAGTACCAATTTTAACCATCAACTAAACAAGGAAAAGGACCTAAATGAAACCACTAGCTAGAATTAGGGTTTATACTGACAGAATTCCACGAGTTTTGGTGAATATCTGTTTCTGCAAGGGGTTATCAGGAAATGCCAAGGAAAGACCCACATGTCATGTTTACATAAAGACAATTATCAACTGCACAATTTTCTATAATCAACAAGGCTCTAGAAGGAACTGGACCAAGCCAGAAGCCGAGGGGGCCCACCCCCAGGGAGCCCGCCCTAGGGTTTGGGTCGACCGCCCTACCCCTGTGACCAATCACGGTCAATCTCGCGGATCGTGCTCCACCGCCTTTGAGGATGAATCTGAACCACTCGCTTATGGTCGGTTTGATCCGACGGTCCACGTTCATTTGAGGAGGCTATATAAGGAAGACCCCTGACCCCCTGAGGATCATCTCATCTCATTATTTTTCTCCAGAGCAAAAGCTAGGGTTTCAATTAGACGTAGAGAAGGAGAGAGGTCCCTCTAGTAGTCTAGATCTAGTTCTTCTAGTTCCAGTTCATCTAGTTGTAATTAGAGCTGAGAGAGAGGAGGAGAGAGCTAGGAGGAGCCGGATTTGTCGGATCTTCCTCACCATTGTATCGTTGCAGCATCTGGTTCTGAGCAATCTCCAGGTTCTTCATTTATTATTTCTAAGTATCTTATTTCAGTTCTTACTTTATTCTATTTACGGATCTCCGCTCGTATTGAGTGCTCTAGTTTACAGCTGGAGTTAGAGTAGTAAGCGATAGTGTAGACGTGGTGTCTAGACTAGAGTTTACCTGAGTTTGCGCCCAATCCTACGGATAGTTGTGGTAGCCCTAGGGGTGACAGCTCTGTAAGGCCTTTGTAGTCCACCACGTTCGGGTTGGTGTTTTCGTAGAGCTTTTGGCAGCCTCCCCCGACTACCGTTTTCCCAGTCTTTGTCGAGAGTCGGGAAGGTACTATTGCTGTAATGTAAGTAGAGTATCGTGGACCTTTGATTAGATATCCCCCTTAGAAAACTCTAAAATCCCTCTACCCAGCGTTCTTAGTTCTTCTCTAGTACACTTCGCTTTCCCCGTGGAAATCGATACCCCTGGAATACTCACGGGTGAAAGCTACAGCTGTATCCGTGTGCTTGCGGATTTATCTATGTGCGTTCAGAAATACCAACAGTAGGCAGCCCTCGAAGCGGCACTACTGGTGTGCGCAGGGCATTGGATGCTTGCCCGTTCTTCTTTCCTTTGGCCCTCAGCCGGGATCTCCCTTCAGTCCACCTTGTAATTGATTCGGTGTTTGATGATTGGTTTTAGCCCTTATGGTACCTGAAGAGCATGAAATGCTTGCGAGGATTAGCGTATAAAATGTAATGTGTGTTTGTCATTTTACCTGTACGGACCTCTGACACGCGAGGTTTATACGCCCGCCTTTTTCTCACTCGGTTGCGAGAACCGTGGTGAAGTGCGATGCCAGCCCCCGAGTCTTTACCTGGAGTAAAGAAATCATCCCGGGGCCGTATCACCTTTTATACATTCCCCGCGCATCTCTCCGCGAGAAGGGGGAATGTGAGTCGAAGCATGCTATCCTCGAGGCGGACGAACCATGGATGCTCGTCGAGCTGGTAACGGGAAAATTTGAGTGGTGTGCGGGTTCCCATTCGATAGGGTTCCGACTAGTGGCCCATGTCGTGGCTTACCCAAAATTGGTTTCATCTAGTACCCGAATCCATTCGTCGGGTCCCAGGGGCTCGACGCCTTCCTGGGCCGTAGTGGGCCGTCAGGGCATCTATATCCCTTATCCCCTTGTCTTACCTGGGCCCATAGGGAGTCCCTGTTGGTGGCGGTGCGTAGGCATCCGTCCGATCTCTACATGCATTAGCTGAGCTAGATTGGAGGTCGGTCCGAGCCTTCGCTTGCGCTTGAGGGTAGATGTGGCCCTGGCCCTGGGTGATTTTCGCCGGCTGTGCGCTCTCTGGTGCCCCTGCGCACATCAGAAAAACATTTATGTGGACGGAGAAAGAGAGTCCGAGCGAGAACGAAGTCGGAGCAAGAGGCGATGGCCCCGCGGGGGAGGTCGGAACGAGGCTAGATTTTCTTTAAAAAAACGCAAGGGAAAATAGCCCCTTCTCCAGCCCCTGAGCGAGACATGAACCTGTGAGTTGGGGGTACGTCTCGCTTCGGCGTTTGGGCTACACGCTACTTGCGTCGCGTATATCGGATCTCTTTAAAGGAAAGATACATGCATATACATATGATTCGAGGGGAAGTATATAGGGATAGAAGCGATGTAGCTTTTCGATGTTCCAGGCATTGGAGAAGACCTGGCTGTCAGGCCCTACGGTGGCGATCTTGTAGCTTCCGGGATGGAGGACCTCCACCATGACGTATGGCCCCTCCCATGGCGGCGTGAGCTTGTGATTGCCTTTGTTGCTCTGTCTGAGTCGAAGTACCAGGTCGCCAACGTTGAACTCACGCTTTCGAACGCGATGGTCGTGGGGCGATGTCCCTTGCCTCGTCCAGCTAATCCATGGCGTCTTCCATGTTTGCTTGGTTTCCCTTTTCATCATAGGCCTTCACCCGGGGAGAGCCGTACTCCAGGTCGGTCAGGAGCACGACTTCCGCTCCGTAGAGAATGAAGAAGGGGGAACAACCGGTGGCTCTGCTCTGAGTCATCCTGAGGCTCCAGAGGACGGCTAGGAGCTCTGCAACCCAACGTCCTCCTAACTTTTTGAGCCGGTCGAAGATTCTTGGTTTTAGCCCATGCAAAATCATCCCGTTAGCACGCTCGACCTGCCCGTTCGTTTGGGGGTGCGTGACAGCCGCCCAGTCCACACGGATTTGACTTCTATCATAGAAGTTCAGGAACTTTTCCCAGTGAACTGGGTGCCGTTGTCGGTGATGATCGTGTTGGGCACTCTGAATCGATGTATTATGTCCGTGCAGAATAGGACTACCTGATCTGACTTAATCTAAGCCAGGGGCACGCCTCGATCCACTTTGAGAACTTGTCGATGGCGATGAGCAAGTGGTAGAAGCCCCCGGGTGCCCTAGACAGGGGCCCTACTAAATCCAGACCCTAGACCGCGAAAGGCCACGTGAGGGGGATGGTCTGTAGTGCTTGTGCGGGCAGGTGAGTCTTCTTGGCGTAGAATTGGCACCCTTCGCAGGCGCGTACTATCTTCGTGGTGTTTGCTACGGCTGTCGACCAGTAGATACCTTGGCGAAAAGCCTTTCCGACGATCTGTGGTGCCTGCAGTCCCCGGCGTGTATGTCCTCTAGCAGGCTCAAGCCCTGCCCAGTGGGGATGCAACGTTGTAGGATCCCTGTAGGGCTGCGCCTGTAGAGCTCTTGGTTGATAATGACGAAGGACTTAGCGCGTCACGCGATGCGGCGTGCCTCATTTTTGTCGGCTGGGAGACGCTCCCGAATTAGCCAGTCCAGGATGGGGATCCTTCAGTCGGGAAGGGGATCGTCGTTCCCGGTTGGGGCGTCGTCCGCGCTGCTTTGCGCTCCTTCGGCGTCCATGACCTCCACTACGGGTATCTCCAGGGACTCAGCCTCAGGATCCGCGCACCAGGTGACGGACGACTTGTGGAGGTCGCTGGCGAAAACTCCGGGCGGGACAGCCCCTCGTCCAGAAGCCAACATGGCGAGCTCGTCTGCCGCCTCATTGTACTTCCTGGCAACGTGGTTGTGTTCCAGTCCGTCGAACTTTTCTTCCAGACGGCGGACCGCCTGGTAGTACGCCGCCATCTTCGGGTCGTGGCAGTGTGACTCCTTCATGACCTGTTCGACTACGAGCTGGGAGTCACCCCGTGCGTCGAGTCTTTTGATGCCTAGCTCCATTGCTATGTGTAGCCCGTTCACCAGGGCCTCGTATTCTGCAACGTTGTTGGATGCCAGGAAGAGAATACAGATCATGTACTTGAGCTAGACCTCGAGCAGGGAGACAAAAACCAGGCCGGCGCCGACGCTAGTCTTCATTAGTGACCTGTCGAAGTACATGACCCAGCACTCCTGGTTCTCCAACGCAAGCAGTAGTTGGATTTTGGTCCATTCGGCAACGAAGTCTGCGAGAACCTAGGATTTGATGGCCGTCTGTGGTGTGTAGGAGATGAACTCTCCCATGAGCTCGAGCCCCCACTTTGCGACTCGCCCTATAGCCTCGCGGCTCTGTATCACTTCCCCGAGAGGGTAGGATGATATGACGGTGATGGGGTGACCGTCGAAGTAGTGGGCCAGCTTCCTTCACGTGATGAGGACTGCGTAAAGGAGCTTCTGGATCTGAGGGTACCTAGTCTTCGTCTCGGATAATACTTCGCTAATGAAGTACACTGGGCATTGGACTTTTAGCGCGTGACCCTCCTCGTCTCTTTCGACGACGATGAAGGCGCTCACCACCTAGGTGGTGGCGGCGATGTACAGGAGAAGGGCTTCACGTTCCGTTGGTGGGACGAGTATGGGCGCGCTCGTGAGGATTGCCTTGAGCTTGTCCAGGGCCTCCTGCGCCTCGGTGGTCTAGGCGAAATGTTCCGTCTTCTTGAGGAGCCGGTAAAGGGGGAGGCCTCATTCGCCGAGGCGTGAGATGAAGCGACTTAGGGACGCGAGACACCCCATTATTCGCTGCACCCCCTTTACGTTGCGAATTGCCCCCATATTGGCGATGGCGGAGATCTTATCGGGATTGACCTCGATGCCACGCTCGGAGACAATGAAACCGAGGAGCATGTCGCGCAGCACTCTGAACACGCACTTCTCAGGATTGAGTTTGACTCGCTTGAGTTTTAGGGCATCGAATGCCGCCTCGAGATCGGTTATCATGGTTTCCGCTTGTTTGGATTTTACCACAATGTCGTCCACGTACGCCTGGACGGTCCTCCCGATGAGTTCACAAAAACTAAGCGCATGCACCGTTGGTACGTGGCTCCCGCATTTCTGAGTCCGAACGACATAGTGATATAGCAAAAAGAGCCAAACGGCGTGATGAAGGATGTCGCGAGCTGGTCGGACTCCTTCATCTGGATTTGATGGTAACCGGAATATGCATCAAGGAAAGAAAGCGTTTCACACCCCGAGGTGGAGTTGACGATCTGATCAATACGGGGTAGGGGGTATGGGTCTTTACCACACGCCTTGTTCAGGCTGGTGTAATCTACGCAGATTCTCCACTTCCCGCTCTTCTTCTTAACTAGCACTAGATTGGACAACCATTCGAGATGGAATACCTCTTTGATGAACCCGACCTCCAGAAGTTTGTGGAGCTCCTCGCCGATGGCTCGCCGCTTCTCCTCGTCGAAGCGGCATAGGCGCTGCTTCACCGGCCGGGCGTCGGGCTGGATCCTCAGGGCGTGCTCGGCCACATCCCTCGGTATGCCTGGAACGTCCGCGGGGCTCCACGCAAACATGTCGCCGTTTGCGTGGAGGAATTCGACGAGCGCCGACTCCTGCTCCGGGCCCAGGGAGGCGCTGATGCGGAGCACTCGGCCATCCGTCGCGGACAGGTTAAGGGTGATTTCCTTTACCCCCTCCAGAGGGGTAAAGTTTCCCACGCCCTTGGAGTCAATCCTCTCATCGCTCGCGGCTTTGGCCGCCGCCATTAGCTCTAAGCACCGTACCTTGGCCATGGCACTTTCGCAGCTGTCCACGTTGCATTGGTATGCTTCCGTGAGCTCGGAGGTGACCGTGATGACACCGTAAGGCCCCGGCATCTTGAGCTTGAAATAGGTGTAGTTGGGGATGGCCATGAACTTCGTGTAGCACGGTCTCCCTAGTACCGCATGGTAAGTTCCTCGATAGTGGACGACCTCGAAAGTGAGGACCTCGCTCCGGAAGTTGTTCGACTCCCGAATGTTACGAGCAGGTCGATCTTCCCGATAGGCAGAACTGGTTTTCTAGGAACAATTCCCAGGAAGGGAACCCCCTCCGGCTGGAGCTTCTTCCTGCGTATCTTGAGGGCCTCGAAGGCATTGTAGTACATGAGGTTAAGGCTGCTACCTATGATCAGGTCCACGACTAGTGGGTAGCGACCCAGCTGAGGAACATGGCTTGGGTGGTCATCTCGACCGAACGTGATGTCGGGCTCCGACTAGTCGAGGAAGGTCGGAGTCGCCGGGGCGGCGGTGAAAACCTCGCGCCGCTCCTGCTCCCGCCGATGCTGGCAGTTGTTAACCTCTGAGCTACCGAAAATCATGAGGCAATCGGTTGTATGGGGGTAAGAGCTTTTGCCGCCGTAACGACCATCACGGTGGACGTGGTAGCCGCTGCTTGCCCCGCCTCGCTTGGCATGCTTGCGCGCATCGCGCGCATCACGCACGTCGCATTTTTCGCCTATGCGAGCGTGAACCATCGAACGTGGGCGTTCACCCGGTGCGGGATCCTGGTGAACTGAGCCCTCGCGGTCGTTGAGCGTCGGGTCAACCTGACGGCTGGGGTCAAGCCCACGTCTCCGTGATGCGGAGCTCTTGGCCTGCTGAGCCGCGGCGCACCCTAGGAGGGACTTCAGCTCTTCGTGAGCGAGCTTTCCCTCGGGAGTGTCTGGGACCGGGAGGTTGCGGAGCAGCATCGCCGCTGCTGTGATGTTTTGACTTGCCCGTGCGAACTACGGCGGGTCATGCTCATCATTGATGATGCGCTGGTGCAGAGCTCGGGCCTCCCTGCGAGCGCGGGGCTCTCCGGGGGCCTAGATAGTTTCGTGCTCGAACGTTACTCGTCGCTGCCCTTCCGCGAGCATCCGCTCCATGTCGCGGAGTTCTTCCAGGTAGCGTCGTTGAGCGTCTGAGGATTGGGGGTCGCCCCGCGGGGTGGGTGCTGGTGATCTTGCCCTGTCAACGGGAGTGTGGACGCCATCACCGTCGTCGTCCCCGTCCTCAATGAGGGCGGGGTCGACAGCAGCTCCGGGTGGCGGTGGGTCGCACATGAAGCACTCGCGGCCACAGCCCGCGCTGTGGTCACTCAAGCCGGAGTTGAGCAAGTAGTCGCTGGCGTGCAGGAAACCTTATAAGGCCTCCTTATTCCCCGGATCTTCAAAGTCCAGAGGCTCCCATGGGTCGATGCTGCCACGGCTAGAGTCGGCGTAGGAGGTGGCCTCCGAACTTGTGAGGACGTCAGAGACGGACCAAAGATGGTGGGACGCAAGCCCGATGCATGTCCCCTCCGCGGGGTCGACACGGAAACCCGCGGCCACCGCCTCCGAGTACAACGCGCCGGCATTCCGCATGCCGTGCAGTAGAACCCTTGCGATGGGCGCGTTGATGAGCCCGGGAGAGAGCGGCTGTCCTCCCCGCGAGTTGTGCCATCACGTTGGCGAATTCGAAGTAGAGGTTGTGTAGGGACCCTTGAGTCGTTTGGGGACCCATCAGGGTGTCAAGCTGGCGCTCGAACTCGGGGTAGTCGGCTCGTGGGACGGCAGTCCCTGGAGCGGTTCACCCCCCGGAAGGAGGCATGCCAAGGTGGGACATGGATGCCGAGATGGCGTCCACGGCTACCTCGGAAGATGTTGTGGGGCAACGGAGTACCAGGTCGGCCCCCTGCTCGAGGCACTGGAAGTCCAGGCTACCAAAATGAACGATGGAGCCCAAAGCGAAGTCGATGTGGCGAGAAGCCATCCGATACTCGAAAATACGGGTGACACGCAAAGTTCCCCTACCTGACGCACCAATTTTTGGTGTCTAAAATGGCAGGGTCTAGACAGCCAACGAGTAAATTTCTAAGCGTGTCGGAGATTGGATGGTTATGCTGGGAGAACACACAGTTTATATTGGTTCAGGCACGAACGCCCTACGTCCAGTGTTCTGCGGAGTCACGTTACCGAGCGTAGAGAGCTCGTAGAGTGGAGCTACAAACAATGGTGAGAGAGGGAAGCTGGTTCCCAGGTCTCGTGCGTATAGGTTCTTGGTTCTGGTGAGAGCTCGCGTGAATGCAAGCGTAAGGGTGTGTGAATGAGTCAAGAGGGACATCGAGAGTGTCGAGAGAGAGAGACTGGAGGTCTATTCTCCCCCTTTATACGTAGGGAGAGATGGAGGAGTACAGTAGAGAGGGAGAGAGAGAAAACGTGGGACCAGCCGGGGCTGTCGACTTGGGAGCGCTTTAGCTTCTGTTCGCCTTCCTTGTCGGTGAAGATTACGCCTGTAGGCACGCCGCCCGGGCCCTGTTCGTCCTTGATGGAGCTGTAGCCATGCGCCTCATGACCGGGAACACCACTGTTCCCTGACTTGGGTATGGGCGGGGGTTGGCACCACAGGGCCAGGAACCCCCGCGTTCCGTCCTACAGGGCTGAGAGCACCCTAATCCCTGTGCAAGTGTCCGTCGGAGGTATGGATCGGGGATGGTGAATGTCAGTCGTCGGTTAGGCCGCACAGGAGCTTGTACCGCAGGGAGGATACAGGGGCAGGCATGGCGGTTCATGCCTCGAAGCCCCATCCCTAAGGACGAGAGGTACTGTGGACCTTTTGACTATAGGCCAGGACGCCACGGGCCGGTTGTGGTGGGGGCTCCTCCGAGGGAGGTAGCATCACGGATGGCGCCTCACTAGCTCGGATGAGGTGGAAGTGTCTCCGAGGGAAGATGGCATCATGGCTGACATCACCCTGGCTCGAACGAGGCGGGAGAGCCCCCTAGGGTGGATGACGTCTCGGTGATGTCACCCATGCTCGGGCGAGACGGAGGATCCTCCGAGGGAGCGGTGCCTGTCTTGGTTGGTTGGAGGCGTAGAGCCCCTATGGGTGGGTGACGTCACCCCCGCTCGAACGTGGCGGAGAGCCCCCAAGGGTGATTTTGTTTATGCGAAGTGCGGTGTTTAGGGTACCCTATTCTCAGGTATCTGACAATGACCATGTTCAACAAATTGAAGGTACGTGACTACGAGGACACTAAGGTAATTGATTCTGACCTCTTAGCAAAAATTAGCTTAGACATAGAATTTGATGAAGTCTTTAATGCTATGGGGTGAACTAGTGAATTTTGGAATGTATCTAGAGACCCAGGGAGTAAACTGTTAACTCTAGAGTTTCTAAGCACGGTCAACACAAATGCACATAGGCTCACCTTCTAGTTACTTAATCATTCACTTACATTTACCTGGAAAGAATTTGGTCTTATTCTTGGGTGTAGAGAAAAATGCGTTGTTAATCTTGAACATGCTACCCAAGGGTATAATAGACTTGATTTTTGGAAACAAATTTCTGGAAAAGATAGTGCTAGATACCCACGAACAAATGAAATTCATAATCCCACGCTACGCTTAATGCATCGTTGGATAGGAATAACCTTGTTCCCTAGAGATGATGTGAGAATCATAACTGATAATGAGCTAAGAATACTTTTTGCCATGGTAAATAAGATTCCTGTTATTCCTGTTAGAGCCATGGTAGATCACTGGTGTTCAACCATTAAAAGAAAAGGACCCCTTTGAGTTTACATCCATGATCACCAAAATTATGCGCAACAAGGCTCAACTTGATGATTATCAATTTTTCCTAGAAACACCTAGGACTGTCTTAGACATGGCCTACTTTGTGCAAGCTCACATTTTGGCTAATGGTCCAAATAACTCTGCCATGTTTATGATCCGTGACCATGAAACTAAAATTCCACTCCCCTGTGAGAGACTTAAGTTGTATAAATGCAGACGACTAACCCTAAACCTAGACACCCAAGAAGGACGTAGGAGTTTTGCAGGTCAATGAGTAACACGTAGCATGGCATATGCTGCACAGCAAGAAGGCACATCCCTAGGACCAGATTATGAAGAAGATGAGTTCACCAGTGCCATGCAATTTTCTAGTTCAAGTAGAGGATTCCAGAGATCATCATCACACGCCCAAAGTGCATTGTTCTCTTTTGCTTCTTCATAGGAAAGGGATTACCATGATTTCCGTCATGACATGACTTTACTCACTAATCAAGTGAGTGAGTTGCTGGTGGAGCATGAAGCTCTCCACCATAACATGGTCCAAAATCAATAGGTTCAAGCAATGAGAGAGCACAATGCCCAGCAAGGGGCTATGTTCTTTGCCCAGTAGGGAATGCCTCCAATGCATTTCCCTCCACCTGGACCATGAAAGGAATAAGCTTTGGGGAGGTTCCCTCCCCCACTAAGGTAAGTTTTTTAATTCTGCAATTTAATTTTCGTAATTTTAATTCCAGCATTATATTTCTGCATTTCATTCTCGTAATTGAAAAAAAAACTAAAAAATGCTAAAAACAACAAAAATATTTCCCCATCAATTAATTATGTTTATTTTCCTTGGATTAAATTTGTTTCATAAATATCTATCTCCCTAGTGGAAATGATGAATAGTCGCTCTGTTAAATGTTTCTCTAGTACTTAGTTTACAACATGGTATTTCTCTAAGTATAGATTACTTAGCTTAATTAAAACCATCATGAACCTGAAACTTTTGTGGGTTGCAAATGCTGTAACTAAGTCTAAGTTATTGTGAGACATGATATGACAAGACAAGAGCTGCTACAATATTGTTCTAAACAAGAATGACTATCAGAGTTTTATTTATTAAAATGATAAAACACTTCTTGTTCCTCAATGGTGAAAATTCCTACCAAAGCCATATATGTCCTTTCATGCTATAAGCTTTCTACATAAGCTGCTTACTTTGTATTGAGTTCGGTCAAGTTTTGTGACCCCTGTAGAGAGATTTATCATGCTTCCAAGATCAAGATCACGTACACGCCACATATATATATGCTGCTTCTACATTAGAAGTACGTAGAAACATGCCTTTCATTTTCCACATAGTTCATGCTCCATGTTCTAATAGAAAATTCTCTCTCTAGTATGTTACTAGTAAATGAGACATAGACTATGCAAAATTATGAAAAATATGAAAAAGGAAAAAATATATAGGGGCACATGAAGGCCCCAAGTTTTAGAAAAATGATGAGCAAATCAAAACTCATAGAAAAAGGAAAATAAATAAATTAAGATAGCTATGTCTCAAAATTATAAGTTAGAAAGAGAGATCATATCAAACAGAGGAGTATTGATCATATGCCATGTTTCTGTAGCACCCGGTTTTACGAAGAATACCGAATACGATGTATATGTGTGCCCAGGATGTCCACACAAAACATATATACAAATATGGAGATTATCAAAGTCAATGCTTTATTATATATCGAAACATAGTTACAAAAAGACTTACATCTATAACAAAGCATCGCGGAAGCTATTCTATATCTCTAGTCTTCGGGTCTCCATACTCCACGGGGACGGTTGATTGGGGGTACACTCGCCTAGTACTCCTTTGGTAACACCTTACTTGCTCCACCATCTAGTACCCATTCGGGATTTTCATATAAAGGTGATGACAGCAAGCATCAGCTCACCATGCTCAGTAAGTATAACTATGGGGTTCATGAGGCTCAAAAAGGATAGACACGGGTTTAACTGCATTAGCTTTTAGTAAGTCATAGTTTTAGCAATTGAGTAGCATCAAGATCAACATAAGCCCAATAACCACATGATCAAGTGAACAAGATATAATGCTTATATGAACAAATAACAATAACACATGATTAATAACAACTGATGAACCATGACATAAGGACATCACATAGTAAGGATCCAGACCACTCATAACCGTGAGCGCGGCTATCATGATAGTTTTACACTCTACAAAGGTTTTACATCTTTACCCCCAAGTCGTGATTCCCATTTGCCGGGGTTAGCAAAGCCCACTATACCTCTACCTAGGAGGCGTGGCAGGGTTTCACTACATAACCTTTCGCTAGTATACTCTAACAAGTTAGGGTCGCGAGGCTAATGACAAGTATGCATGGGTATTCTCCTTCGAGTGGCATCACATGTGGTCGCAGCACTATGTACACCTCCAATACAGGAGAAGCACCATACATCTTCGTCCCTCCCCTCATGCGCCAATAAATGGTAACCTCTAACAAGCTAGAGATATACTAGGTAATTAGTTAAAGTCAGAGCCATATAACACTCAGGGTAGCACGGTTTTCCTGGGTGGCCGCTTACAAAAATACCCCTATGAGTGAGAACACAGGTGTGAGTTCCTGATGTTCCACCTATAGTCCACGTTGCTAAAAAGTCACACTTTATCATCATTGCATATATCATTAATCAAGATCCACGATCAGGGTTATTCTTTATGAGCACTAGCACAAGCTACCCATATGCATCCCAAAAGGTGACAAGGTACAGGATAACAAATATCTAGCGAATCCTTAGGGTTAACAAGGTAGACACATGCATATGAATTAAGTGACATTAAAATATATAGGTAACAAGGAGAGTCCCATGCTATACTTGCCTTCCATATGCTTGCTCAACTTTCTAACTTTCCTTTTAGATCATCCTTGCAAAGCTCCACTTCTAATGTCATAGGCATCACATAAGAACCTAAAAACAGTACACCAAACATTACAAAAGCACACTATAAAGGTAACTAACGTATTCTACGCGTTGCTACGAACTCGTGAGCGCAAAAACCACCTAAAACAGAGCTACGGTTATCAAGATACAACTAATGGTAGATTAGCTTTTAAAAGGGAACTAAGGGCTTTATTGGTTTTAGATATGTAAAAGGATAAATAAGGTATTTCAGAGAAATGCCTAAGTTGGATTAATTCAAACTTATATTTTTATTAGAAAACTAAAGTAGAACTATTCACATTTTACTTATAAAGCAAATTGCATAGTTTTTAATCAAGTTAGAGATTTACCATGAAATTACAGAGCTATTAACATAGTATTAAAGGATCCTAAACTGTAGATCATGATTTTATGAATCTAACACAATTTGTTTGGATCAAAACGGAGTTAAAAGAAAGAAGATATGGGCATTTGAAGTTTGATGGCAAATCTGTAAATAAAAGGAACTCATTTTGGATTTTAAATAAATAAAACAGAAAAAGAAAAGGCTCCGGAGTGCGGGTTCCATTATCCAAAAGGTCAGGGGCTAGATCGGAAGAAATCAGGATCTAAAAAGAATGTATTTGAACTGGATTGGACTGCGGGTTTATTACAGGGAAACAGGGGGTTTATTTGCAAAAGAGCAGGGCTGTGGCGGTAGCGCTGATGTCGTGCTGATGTCATGCTGACGCAGAGCACTGACGTGGAGCTGACGCAGTGCCACACGGTGCTGCGCGATAGGCACGGTCCACAGCGGGGGCGTGGACGCGCTGACGTGCGCGTGGGACCTCCGATCCACAGGTGCACGGTGCACCGGAGCGTACCGGTTGGGGGGGGGATCTAATCCTAGCTGAGCGTTGCAGATCAGACGGCGAGGGAGGTTTGGAGATGGTTTGGGTCATCGGGGGGGCACTGGGGCGTGGCGGCACCATTGCTACCGGCGACCAGAGGTTGCCGGAGCACGTTGGATGGACGTTCCCGACCACCGCAGTTTCAACTGAGTGCACCGGGAGATTCAGTGGGCTCGCGCGAGTGCGAAGGAGTGCTCCGGTGGGGCCGTGGCCGGCCGGAGCGGCGTGTCTGCGGCGGCGCCATGGCCGGTGGGTTCGGTGCGCATCGAATTAGCCGTTCCGGTTGCTTATCTCGCAAAACAAGGGTACGGGGAGGGAGAGGGGTATACCGCGAAGACGTTGGGGGTTTGCGGGGGCTGGTGGTGCTCCGAATGGTCCAACGTCGATCGGCGGCGGACTGCAAGGAGAGAGAGTACGATGAACGTCGGTATGGCAAAGGACGGGGCGAAGACGTTCGGTGAGGGCTTTACGGATGCGCGACGTCGAGGTGAAGCTTCGAGGGCTCACGGCGTCGCGCGAATGAGTTCCGACAGCGAGGACGCGTGCGGCAGAGGAGGTGCGGGAGCAGAGAGGAAACATGGGAGGGAGAGAGCTCTGCAGAGGGGCTTTATAGGCGAGGTCGAGGCGGTTGACGCGGGACGTGGGCGACCGTGGCGTCAAGGCGAGCAGTGAAGACTCTTGATGGCTTGGCTTCAAGGGCCATCAACGCTGGAGTGAAGGGGAGAGGGAGTGAAGGTGTGCGGCATCTGTGCTGCGTCGAGGAAGAAAGGAGAGAGGGGATGACGGGCAGGGTCCGCAGGTCAGAGAGAGAGAACGGGTGCGGGAGGGGTTCCTTCTGGCGCCGACAGATGGGGCCCGTGAGGCAGTGAGAGTAGGGGAGAGGCGGTGGGGAGCTGGGCTGCTCGTGCTGGGCTGGCTGCTGTGCAGGGCTGGGCCGAGCTGGTTGGGCCAAGAGCCAAGCTGGAGCGGGTGAGAGAGGGAGGGTTTGGCTGGGCTGGTTTCCAAACTGGGCCAGAAAGGGAGAAAGATTGAGGGTTGAGAGAAACCCTTTTTCCTTTTCTTTTCTTTTTGTTTTGTAAACTCATTTGAAAACTAGATTTTAAACCTTTTGAGATCAAATAAATTTTGAAATACTTTATAAATCATTTCTGGATTTTGAAAATTGAACTTTGAACTTGTTTTAAGAAAAACTTTTAAAACTTTATTTATTTTATAAATAGATCAAAAATCGCTTTGGACCAAAACCGAGTTTTCATAAATTGTTTTTCACTCAATAAAATTAAATACAAAGGCATGAATGCAACACCCCTTTCATATTATATTGAAAACAATTTTGAAATTCATATTTTGCACATTATTATTTACTAAAAGCCTAATTAAATCTTATAGTTTTTAGGAGAAAACATAAATCCTTTTATTTTATGTAGTGTTTTCTATTCACAACCCAAAATAGAAATTTTGGGGTGTGACAGTTTCACACACTTGCACATCTTCATCTAAGAGTATGACATTTCTCTCCTTGGATCCAGAATTTGACTTTACAATATATGCAAAGTACGTTTGCTATATTATTTATCCTAACCTATAGCTCCACATAAGCCTTTAGAGATAGGATGAAAAGAAGGCAAAGTTCAAATATGTGCCTTGGTGAGAAATCATACACCTTATGAGCGACTCGAGAGTACCATTTGAGGAACACTAAGTCTTTCTTTTTGAAAACTTTATAAAACCTCCGATATGAAACTTGTGAAAGAATAAGAAAACAAGTGCTCAAGTCAAGTTGTTCTATCTCTCAACCACCCAAGACAAAGGATAAAGCCATAAGCCCCATGGAGGACTAAGGTAATATGGGTGAGTTTTTATTGCTAAATTTTCCATTCAAAAGAGAAGTATATTGTTGTAGATTTAGTACTCTTGAAATATGAAGCATAGTAGCAACTCCTGATCCACCGAGGCTAAGTTTGATTGTTTGCTCGGGACGAGCAAAGGTTAAGCTTGGGGGATCTTATTGGCACCAAGAATGACACACTTTTATATAACCAAAATGGTGTCAATAACCTCAGGATCAAGGATAAACAATCACATCATGAGCATACTTTATTAAATAACAAGTTCCACATGTCCATGAAGTATGTGTTTGCAGGATTGAACAAATGGAGCATAGGAGAGCCAGTGGGACCCACATAGGGGGTCGGTCGATCCCCTATAGGGCCCACCAGCTCTCCCCCTCTGGCCATGATCCAGGAGAAGCACTCCTGAGTGAATCTCAACCATCATATCACACTATGCTTTCTTCCAACGGATCACATGCAACTCACATGGATCCATGGGCCCACATCAAGGAGATCAACGTGACAAAATAACTTAGAAGAACCAACCCAGCCAGATGACAAGTGGGGACACCTTCTGAAGGCCGAGGTGGGCCCAGTTCTCTATAGGAGGTCGACCGACCTACTACCAGGGGATCCAATCCTCCCCTTGGTCACTAACCAGTGGGGTACATTCTAGAAGACCAAGGCATGGCCCACATGCCATAGAGGGGGTCGGCCGACCTCATCCTAGGTCAGTGCTGCACCTGGTGACTCCCTACACATAGAACACATGTTAAAGATCAAGACCACACACTCTAAGTCGGTTTAGAGGTGGTGGATCCAAGGGTGGAGGATTGAAGCCTCCTGGATCGATGATGTGGCGTTGGAGTAGCCCCTACTCCATACCCCACTATAAATAGAGGCTCATACCTCCCTCTTTAGTCATGATGTAATCCATACAAGCCACTCTTGTTCTCAAGTGGAGATTAGTCTAGTAGTGTTCTCTAGTGTGTGAGTTATAGTTGAGTTGAGCTTTGCTCGGGATTTCTGAATGTTGTCTTCCTGGAGAATCTGGTATAAGCTCTTGTATCTTTCCTCTTTCATAAGACTTTACTTATTTATGCAATATTCCTTCTTTACTTTACTTAGTCTTTACTTTGTATAATATTATACTTGTTATAGTATTGTTGTGGTTTATCTTGTCATTTAGTTGTTATAAACTAGATTGAAATCCTTGTGGCCTTTCCTGTATGCGATCATCGCCTGTCATAGGGTGCTTTAATTGTCGTATACACGATTAGAGTAGTGAGAATAGGTGTAAGCGTGGTGCTTATACTTAATCCTACCTTTGTTTATCGCTTGTTGCATGGATTGTTTGTGGTAGCTAGCAAGAGAGTGACAGCCTTGTCTAGACTTTGTATTCCACCACATGTTCTTAGGCAAGTTCTTAAAAGATAAGCCCCCCATAAAAAGAGTGCGCGGTCCGGTAGGAGTTTTGCCCTCCTATTGATCTATCCTCTCGTCTAGCATACTTGTATTGAGGAATCAATCGATGATTGTTTCAATTGTGTGTCATAATTAATCCACAAAGGTAGAAGTTGGAATCATAAGAGTCCTTTTACTCTCTCGATCGTTGTCCTCCCACATAGTTATACCCACTAGTTATCTCTTGCTTATTTTTATCTCGGTTTGTTACATCATCACATTCCTATCATTCTTCGATTACCCCCTTACACTAGTTGATACTAAATTGAGGTAATCTCTAGGATCTCTCTTTTATTATTATTTCTAGCTCCGCTTTCCGTTGGGAGAATATAAATTACGATACCCTGGAATACTCCAGGGTGAAGTGCTACAGCGGTATAATCTGTGCTCTTGCGGATTTATCCAACAGTCATAAGAAATACCAACAAAGGGTAAGTGTTAGCTTCTCTATAGGAGAAGAGATATGCACCTCCTCAGTCAAAGAGTTTAAATTGTTGCATAACACATTCATCATGAGCATTCATCCATGTGCATTTGGCATGTCTCAATTGTTAGTATGTGACTTGTCATATATATGTTGGATTATCATACATGTATACACGCATCCAGGATCGCTGGGGGGAGTGACATTGCTATAGTTTGGGGAGCTGGAAGGAGGAGTCCCACCGGAGGTTCAGGTTTCCGGAATTCCAGAAGAAGGAGAACACGGCCTTGAGCTTCCTGAGTGCCCGAACCACCAACCCTCCACCTTTGCGAAAGGCAAGCCCCAGAGCATATATATACCTATCTTACTCTATTGCAAGTATTTTTAACTATATCACTATCACTTATTTGTGCATTAAGTTAGTAGGAGTTGAATGAAACCCTTGCTATATTATATCTTCCTTGTCCAACTAAAGAACCCTGTAGGCCCAGGATCGAAACATATGCTTAGTCCTTCTTAGACTGGTAGAGTGGGTGGTCTGCTATCACCCACAATGATAGGTTGCTACTGGTCACGGTTGGCTATATTTGCTATCGTGGAAATAACAATGTGCACTAGTACATAGGACTTAATGGAGGCGGTCGTTTTTTCTTAATGGAGGCGGGCAAACACGACCGCCTCCAATGGAAGGCCTCGGTTAATCATTGATTAACCAAGGCGGTCACCCTGCCCGCCTCCGTTAATGTTATTAATGGAGGCGGGCGCCATAACCTGACCGCCTCCGTTAATACGATTAACGGAGGCGGTCACCTTTACGCGCCCGCTTCCATTAATCTATTAACGGAGGCGGGCTGTTTTTATTTGCCCGCCTTTGTTATGTTTGTAGCATTTAAAAAAAAATTTGGCACCATATTTCATTTGAATTTGAATTATATTTTTGCAAATCAAACAAAGATATATATATATATATGAATAAGAACGCAAGCAGAAGTACATATAGAAACACGAAAAGAAACCAATAAAACGTTAATAGATGTTGTCCAACACACATGTACATACACAAGTTTGAATTTGAAGTTAGCAATATTACAACTACATGTAAACTGTTTTTTGCCCACTAAACTCTTATACTACATCTGGCAACAAGTAATCAGTGAGATTTATCCCCCCTTGCTCCAATTTCTTATATCCTTGTATTTTGCATTGGTAGCTAGGTCTCTTTCGGTGTGGAAGAATGGATCTCGCCCTTCGTGCGCGGCCTCTGTAACAAACTTGCAGATATCGGCGATCATTTGAATAAATCTTTGGTCAACCGTTTGCGTACTCCCCCACCATTCTTTTCCGGTCTTGAGTTGCCGCCAGCTCATGTTAAATTTGACGCACCTCCTCAGATAGTCACAAACATAGAAGCCACACATAACTGAGTTCTTAGGTTGTTTGGCGCACTGCAAGATATATAGTAGTGAGTACTGTATGTTATGTAGTGAGTATAGTATAGTTGTAAAGAGAGTAGTAAGTAGTATAGTTGTAAAGAGAGTAGTAGTAAGGAGAGTGGTATTATGAGAGTTGTAGTATAAGTAAGGCGAGTAGTAGTAGGAGGAGAGTAGTAGTAGTAGGATAGTAGTAGTAGGAGGGGAGTACTAGTAGGAGTAAGGAGGACGAAGTACAATACTTACTAGAAACTCACGTCTGAGTTGCAATTTTGGGCCAAATTTTTTCTTTTTCTTCTTAGATCTCCGATCAATGCACTCGGGATCTTCTAAGTACTTCTTGTAAGCGCTGTATGGAAATCGTAGAGTCAACAACAATTAATTTGAACATGTATGTTAACTGTAAATGGGTAGGTATCATCACTTACTATCTCAAACAAGATTCAAAATGCTTGTAGCCTTCTTTGTTTGTATTCCGTAGAGAGTCAAATATATAGGCGTAACCATCCTGAGGATATATTATGAAAGCAATCCAGTGGCCCATGATACCACGGCTACACCATTCACACGAATTAAAATTGACATGATTAAATACATATGACTAGTATTGATCCCATGAACTACATATGTACATTAAGAATGCTCAATTTGACTTACCCGAACTGGCGGACGGCCAAGATACACCCACGTCCCTTGAGCTGCTTCATGGCGTGTAGTATGTACAATGCCCCCCAGTACTTATACTCATTGACCTCATCTTTCTTGTATTGCTTTCTCTCCTCTTCAGATAACTTCGCTAGGTTCTCACTTTCGTCAGGTATATCATAACCCACGCGGGATCTCTCAGTAATTAACATCGGATTGAGATAGATTATATTATTTATGCCCTTTTGTTTGCATGCATAGGCTTGCATCCTACAAGGAGAAGTCCCCGATGTCATTATTAGTATTCATATATTCCCTAAAGTACTCCCAAACATGCAATGGTGTGTATAAAAGTCATAACTAACTTACATGGCAAACAAGGTGACTTGTTGCATGTCGAGGTCCTTTCTCCTCAATAATCTATGCATGTCATGGAAATCTATGATGACATGATAATCTTCCGTCAAGTGGAATAGGTCTGCCAGAATCTTGACTAGAAAATCACGCAAGCCAACTTTCGCCGCTTCCATGTACCACAAGTGGAACCTCCTAACCTCCCACGGCTCTTCAACGAGATCGCCCAAGGTCAACATGAACTTGCCATGGGTATAGTTTTCAGGGCAATCATCTGACCGATCCCAGATCTGTATCGGTGATTTCGGCCTGTGACATGTACTCAAAGCTTTAGATGTTAGATGAACTATGCATGTACTCTAATTGAATTCTAGATGAACTAAGCAAACCTTTCAAACGTAGTTGAGTACGGGTACTTGTTGTCCTATTGATAGGCTGTCCAACTGGACTTGGTGTGGTTTGAAGGTATGTCCTCACTGCCGGTTCTTCCACAACCTTTTTCGGTGTGGGAGGACATTCCTCTCCATCTTCAGGCTTCCACGGCGCGGGAGGACATGTTGGGCGCTTGTTTGAACCACTTCCAGATGGTGGTGTCACATTGCCAGTACCTGCCCCTGTGCCTCTGTGTTGATGGTCGTCGTCGAGAGGTTGAGTATCCCGAGGAGTGTTGCCTCTGCCACCAGCATTATCGTTCCCGTTGTTGCCATCGCCATTGTCGTCGTCATTGTCACCCGGTCCGCCATTCGGTCGGGACGATGACCCAGGTTGTGTACGTTGTGAAGCCGGCATCGGTACATCGAGCAAAATATCCGCTTTGTGACAAAGCATGGTCGAACCTAGTGCAGGGCCTATCAATGTGATACCATCTTCAGTCGGATAGTCAAGTTCTTCTTGCTCTAATTCCGGGTTCACCCAGGCCACGTTCACCAAGACACAGTCAGACAGGATGGGCTTTCCATCGTACGTTGCGTCATTGTTGGGAGGGTGTACCGCTCCTTGTGCCACTTCCTTCTTCTTCCCGGCCCTGCCAAAGGGCATCTGCAATATGCAAAATGAGTCTTCTACAATGGCATCGACCGGGAAATGTACAGTGGGTGGACCCGCTTGTGGTAGCATGCCATCCTGGCGAAACATGTTCCTCCTAATCTCCACAATCCTAGGGTCCATGCTCGTGAATGCGTCTAGCATGGACTTATTGATTGTCTCATCTCTACCTTTCTAGATAAGCTCTTCCTTGTACCTCTGCCTCGTGTTGTATCTAGTGCAGCAGTTGACGACCTCCTCAGTTGTATAGGCTTCGATTATAGAGCCCTCTGGGTGAGCACGGTTGAGGACGTATCTACTGAGTGTTGACATGAACCGCTCGTAGGTCCACATCTGATGCAGGTAGACAGGCCCCAGCTGTTCTATTTCATCAACCATGTGCATCATCAGGTGTGGCATCATATCAAAGTAAGACGGTGGGAAGCACATCTCGAGCTGGCAAATAGTCTTCGCGATGAACTATTTTAGGGCAGGTAGTTCGCGAGCATCGATGACCTTCTAGGTAATAGAATTAAAGAAGTAGGACATCCGTGTGATCACCATTTTCACGTACTCTGGACCGATGCCCCTGATCACAATCGGAAGAAACACTATCAACATGACGTGACAGTCATGTGAGTTGTAGTTGGACAATGTGAGGTCTTTCATCGAGACCAGACTCTTGATGTTGGAAGAGAACCTGTTGGCACTTTGACACACTTAAGCCACTGACACATATCCCTTCTCTCGTCTATTGTCAGGTTGTAGACCGCCCACGGAAGATCAACTTTCCCATTCTGCGTGGATGGTTTAGGATGAAGGTCATCCCTGATACCTAGGTTGACAAGATCCATCTATGACTTTAGACCATCCTTCATCTTTTTCTTCATGTCTAGCAAGAAGCCGATCGTGGTATCGAATACATTCTTCTCCAAGTGCATGCAATCGATCGCATGAGGTGTATTAAGTGTTTTCCAATACGATAGGTACTTGAAGAAAATCGACTTCTTCTTGAACGGAATGATCGGAGATGTTTCTTTGTTCTCATCACCCCGCTTTCTCTTTCTTGTTTTTGTCCCCGTTGCATCTTTCTTCTTCTTTCCAAACTCGACCTGGTCCATATCCTTGACCATGCTAAATACCTTTTCCCCATAACTTGCTCATTTAGGTTCATCAAGTTGCGGCTCCGTCTTGTTGTCAAAGTATTTAATCATCGTATCCTTTCGATACCTATGCTTCTTGATAAGGAACCGTCTGTGACGCATATACACCACCTTGGTAGATCCCTTGAGGTAAGTGTAGCAGGTATCGTTGATGAAAACAGTACAACCAATCTTCCCTTTTATCTACCCCGACAACGAAAAGAGACCAGGGTAATCAGTGATGAACACAAAGATTATGGCTTTTAGAGTGAACTTCTTCTTTACGGACGCATCGACCATCTCAACACCTTGTTCCCACAGTTTCTGCATATCTTCCATGAGCGGCTCTAGGAACACATCTATGTCATTGCCGGGTTGTCTCGGTCCAGAAATCAACATGGTCAGCAAAGGGTACCTATGTTTCTGACATATCGATGGGGGTAGGTTGTAGATGCTTAGGACGACCAGCCAAGTGTTGTGCGAGCTACTAAGGTCACCGAATGGGTTCATTCCATCAGTACTCAGCGCAAACCTAACGTTTCGTTCCTCTTTGCCAAACTCTAGGAACATGGCGTCGAAAGCCTTCCACTGCTTGCCATCGGAAGGGTGACACAGCTCGTCATCGTCTCTCGTGCGATCTTCAGAGGTGTGCCAGGACATCAGCTTAGCATCTTCAGGGTTCCCAAATATAGCTCGTAGAAGATCAATGATAGGTAGGTATGACATTGATAGTGCAGGACTTTTTCTTTGCATGTAACCCAATTCTTCCTCGTCTAGTTGAGCTGATAACTGGTTATTCTTCGCCACCTTCTTCTTCTTCGACCCACCCATAGGTCCTTCGTCGTTCTCATCCACCCGACAACCAGCATTCCACTTATATTGACTCGCACCATAGTTTGGACAATGATCCAACTTCTCATGCTTCTCTCCTTGATAAAGGATGTAGTGGTTAGGGCAGGCATCGAATTTTCTAAGCTTCAATGCCAAAGGTTGGATCAACTTCTTTGCTCGATATGTATTTGTAGGCACCTTGTTTTCCTCTAGATATGTGTCAGCAAGGACAGTCATGAGGTCATTGAAGCCAGTGTCGGACCAGCCATGCCTATCCGTCAACATCAGCATCATGAGGTTAAAACGCAGCGCCGTCCAATGCTTTGGACAACCATTATAAAGAGGGTCAAATGCAGCCTGCTTCATCTCCATAAAATTCTCAAGCCATCGAGGGTTTCCAAACATAATGTCATCTTCATCAAGGCGGTTAGCTATTTCCTCCATTAGCTCTGCACCCTCTACATCTCTCACAGCAGCGTCTTCATCACCTCCATCGTCGTCAGCACCACCCATATCTTCGAAAAGGTCATCCATCGTGATGTAATCACGAGCATTGTCATCGCTTACTGCCGGCACCGATGAGGAGGCAGTTGGTTCAGCTCGTCCTACAAACTCTGCATTATTATTATTGACCGATTTCCCTCCAGATGCATCTTCCACAGTTGAATCTACTACCTTTTTGCCATGAAAAGTCCAAACCGTGTAATCCTTAACAAAACCAAATCTGATCAAATGAGATTGCACCTCGCCATCTTTGTGGGCTTTCATGTTCTTACAGTGAGAACACGGACAAATAGTTGTCGTCCTATCCAGACGCTCACAGTGAGCTTTCGTAACTGCATTAAACTTCCGGACATGAAGGAGGTATTGTGGTTTCATTCTCTTTATCTGGTACATCCATTAAGACCTCTCCATATTGCCCCCCTACAAATTATATATGACCACCGTCAAAGAACAAAGTATTACAAAGAAGATAGATAAACAAAGTGCAGTAGATCTAGATTTAGATCTCAAAGAGCCCAAATAGAAGGGTAAAATTGTAACACCTCAAGTGTTAAGCATAATTAAACTATTCTTAATTAAACCTAAAGCATTCATCACATGAAGCATTCATGCATAGCATCATCATTTCATGTGTTATTCCTCTTGCTTGATCTTTGATTGTTTAATATGTTTAATCTTGAACCATCATGTTAACTCTAACCTAAAGATTAGTGCTTTAATTATGGTATGAAAGTAGGTTTAATTTCCTGAAATTTAATGTGGTTTAGCTATAATTAAAATAATATTCTTTAGGCTTTAATTTAAGTTGGATTTTCTAGTTTAAAAAGCAATCCGAATTTGGCTATAATGTTTAAAGCAATTTTGTATAGTTTAAAATTTTGAGCATCTTTTGTTTTTGCACCAAAACCTGAAAAGCATTTGAAATTGATCAAAAATTGTTTTGAAATGAATTTAGAAAAATAAAAAAAGAAAAAATTGTACCTGGCTTAAGTGGGCCGGTGCCCCACTTCTGGCCCAGCGGCCGAAGCCAGCCCGCAGCCGCGCCTGCGCCCGCGCGCGCTCGCGCCTGTCTCCCGCCCGCGCCTCACGCCCAGCGCGCGTGCGCCGACCGCGCACAGGCCGTAGCCGCCGCGTGGTCGCCATGGGTGCCGCTGCCCACCGCGTGGCCGCCGAGCTCTGCGTGAGCCGCACCTACACCTGAAGCGGACGCGCCTCGGTCCTCCCTCCCTCCTTTCTGTCTCCCTCGCTCTTGCTCTCTCTCACGCCCGAACCCTAGCGCAGCAGCAGCAGCAGCGCAGCGCGCCGCGCGCCGCCGTCGCCCCCGCGCCGGCAGCCGCGCCGTGCCCGCCGCTCCGCTCACCGCTGTCGATCGCCACGCATGCGCCAGCTCCGCCTCGCCTTCCCGCCTCCGCGACGTCACTCATCCGCTGTGGTAAGGCCTCGACCGGCGTCAATCGCACGCCTCCGCGCCACGGTTGCCGCCGCGGGCGAGCTCGGTTCCGAGCGCCGCCGCGCCGTTCAGCGCCGCCTGCTCCGCCTTCTGCTCTGCGCGCCGCTCGTCTAGATCCGCGGAGCCACCGCGAGGCTCGACGGCCGCTCATCACACCGTGCCGCAGCCGCAGCTGCTCTGCCGCCGTGCGCCGTGCGCCACCGTGCCGCCATGGCCGACGAGGAGACCGACCTGAGCATGTGCTCGCCTATCCGAGGCCGCCATCGGTTCCGCTTTGCGAAGGCGAAGCCGGGGCTTCCTTCCCCGTCACCGGAGACCTCGCCGGCGACGAGCTGCGCCGCCGCCGTGTGCACTTGTGTGTGTGTGTGTGTGTGTGTGTGTGCGTGTGTGACTGACGAGTGGGCCCGAGGCCCCACCTGTCGGTCACCGGTGAGTGTGTCTGTGTGTGTTCCCGGGTGCGCGTAGCAGTTAGGGTTTAATCAGAAAAGAAAAAGAGTTTTCTTTAATTCATTTGAATCTTGTAAAATGCATATAAATTCACAGAAAAATGCTAAAAATGCCAAACTAGTTTTGTTAGGTTTATTTTGTCCAGATCTGCAGTTTGGTGTATTTTGCATGATTTATTGTATAAGTTTTCTGTGTAGATTTAATTAATCTTGTTATCTTGTTTAAGGCTGAAACTTGGGAAATGCATAGTTATTCATTGATAGCTCGGAAAAATGTGAAACTTGTTTTGGTAGGTTTCTGTAGCAGAGATCTATCCATGAAAAATATGAGGTACCCTATGTTCTATTTAGCAAATCTGTGTAGGGTTTAAAATGTGATAAATAACTATGTTAATGAATTTTAATAACTGTTTCATGCAATATAAATATTTGATACTTTTTCTGAGGTATCCTGGTATTTAGTAGTATTTAATAAAAATATGTGCTGAGGTGTTTGATGCTTTTCAAAGTACAACTCAATTCAATTGTTATCTTACCATGTTTAGAAAGACTATTAGTGTAACCTTGCTTGCTGAAGTTGATTAGGTGGATGGATAATTATTAATTGTTATATGCCGCACTTCGCATACATATCATTTCATCATGTTCTCATTTCATCATATGCGCTTATATGTGCTCGCATTGCATCATATAGGATCGCAGGACGAGAACCCGGAGAACGTGAATCAGGAGCAAGCCACTCAGGAGGTGCAGCCCAAGGATCCCGGTGAGGAGGACCAGCTGTAGGAGTGCTCGAACCACGCCGCCAGCATCTTTGAGCAAGGCAAGCCCCGGAGCAATCTCCCGGTTTGCAAAAGTCTAACATTTATTATTCCTGCTTTATTGATGCATTAAGTATAGGAGTTGAGTGCAACCGTTAATGCATATTACCTTGTTATCATATCTATACCTTTACCTTGTTACCTAAAGTTCGATCGTGGCAGTCATACTTAGTTGGCTTAGTTCGGTAGAAGTCGTGTGATTTCATTACCCACGATCTATAGGATATATCCTCATCACATGATATGGGTTATCTTGGAATGATAGCTGGAATAGTTAATGGAACTAAGATCGGCGGGAAACTCCCTATACTTTGGATGGGGGTGACTCGACCGTGTCAACTAAGGACTGTTTTTGTTGTCCTTCGTCTGGTCATGTTGAACGCATGCCCTACACTTAACTAGAAGGATAACTCGTTCCGACCGTGAAGCCAGTACTTTATTCGGGCCGGGTTTGGATGTCGACGCATCGTGCTGGTGCGAGGCGGGGTTCGGACACAGGGGCACGATCTAAGACCTTCACAGCTGCTGCCTTTCGGGCGGCCCCTGGGTGTCGGTGGTCCCCGTTCATCCCGCGACTTTACCCGAATAGTGTCTTCGGTGACCTGTAACTCACGTGGCTTGTGAGTGTGGTTTGTGTAGGGAATACCCCCTCAGCTGAGTAGGAATCCGATTCGAATCGCCATCGCTCCTGGTTAGAGAGCACTTGACTAGGGTAATGACAACATTTACACGACTATGAAACTAATGTTGGTGATCCGGTTTATGGAAAGCCTGGAATGATGATGGATCCTTTTGTATGGTTAAATCCAACATGTCTGGCATAGACTAGTGGCTAATGTAGATGACAGGTAATATTACTAAAAGCTTGTTGTTTTATCTTTACTAAAACTTGAAAGGTTAGTTGCATGCTTTTCCGCAAAAGAGTCAGCTAAACCACCATAAGCCATCATCCTCCTTGGAGTCTTTATTTTCGTTTATGGCGGGTAAGTCTCGCTGAGTACCCTCTTGTACTCAGGGTTTTATCCCATGTTGTTTTGCAGATGGTCAGCTCCTGCATGGTTATTGTGTTAACTGTCTCTACCCCGTTGGGGATGACTTCTAGACCATGGGCTTGGTCACTTCCAGACTCCTCTTTTGCTGTTGCGAGATATGTTCCTAGTCTGGCACTTTATTAAGAACTACTTTGGAGATTATCAGGTTTAAAAGACTTCCGCTTCTATCTCAATTTGAACAATGGGTTGTAATAACTGTTGAGTCTTCGCACTCCGATACTATTTTATTATGTTGAACTTTATATCGTGTGAATGGTGCTACTGAACTATCTCGATCTTGGCTGTATTGTGGAAATGTTTGAAATCCTTCGAGATTTCACGGACTACCGGGACTATATGGGCTCAAGTGCTATTAAGTGACAGTTAATTCGGCTACGTTAGTACTTGATCTCTTATAATTCGGAAGGTTCTGTCACAGCTTGTATCAAAGCATGGTTTGGTAGATTACTATTTGCATTATATTTCCAAACCAGAAAAACTTAGTTTTCTTATACAAACTAATTGCCAAAAGTTTTTCATGTGCGTTTCCATTTTGAAAAGCAAAACTATAAGTGTGCCTAGGTCATATCCCTTATGCCCAGTTACTAGTTTAGGTGGCTTATTTAAGTACTAACTTGGTTCATGGATTTGCTCATGCTGGATCTTTAAAAGGTGTAGGGGTATCGATCTTTGTAAGAACCATACAAGTTTAAAAAATTGCATTAAAACTATTTGTGAGTTGTGAGAATACGACCTTCCAACCATTGGTCTAGGGAGTGATATGGTTACTTAAAGATATGCAAGCTTTACGCAAACATATCTGCGAGTATGAAATGCTGGGTGGGTTTTCCGAGCTTGGTGCATAAGGTTTTGGTAACTAACTGATATGTACCTAGTACGTATCGGGAAGTGTCCGATGATTTTTATACATTGGGATTGTTCTTTTGGGCTGAAATGAATTTTCTGCAAGTACATAACAGCGCTATCATGTAGTACGCATAGTTACGCTTAATGAGAGATCGATGTATGCCACCTACCTAACAGGAGAAAGGGTTCTTATGGGATCCTTCATAGGTTGTGAGAACGTAAGAACGTGCATGCATCATATCATAATGTCATGTCATATCAATGCATAAATTCTGCTCGTTCCTTCATTAAATTAAATTAAATACCTTCCCCAGCTTAATTGAGTTATGAGACCGTTCTCACAGAAATGTCCTTGTAACAGATGGCAACCAATACCCATGGCAACAATAATTGTACCCGTGTTCCACCCGCAGCTGCCTCCGCAAGTGCTCCTGGTGGTGGAGACAACACCGTGGGTGAAAACGCTAGTGACAACCATGAGCAAGCACCACCACCGCCACCTCCAATGTCCGTTGAAATTTTCATGAATGCTATGCTTGGTAGCCAGCGGAACATCGAGGAAGCTCTGAGGAATGTGGAGGATCTGCTCCGCCACATAGCTCAAGGGCTTGGTGGAAATGTTCGCCAACCTATGGAAGATGCAAACAGGTACAACCAGTTCAAGGAGTTCCAGAAAACTAATCCACCGGTCTTCAAGGACGCAGTGGAGCCCTTGGATGCCAAAGAATGGATTGATACCATTGATAGAAGCGCTGAAAGTGGAGTATGCAGCGCATCAGCTACAAGGTCATGCAGAGACTTGGTGGAGGCATTTCCATACCACCTTCCCTGCCAATGCTCCTATCACTTGGGGGTTAAGAAATACCAAATGGACTTGGTAGTTTTGCCTGGTCTATTTTTGGATGTGATCTTGGGAATGAATTGGATGAAATAGTGGAATGTGGTGATCGATACGTCTAAGAGAGTAATAACCCTTAAGGATCCAACGGGAATAGGTAGTTTCTAGCTACCCCTCCCACGTCAGTCTGATTTGTTAAGCTTGTCTTGTGCTACACATGTTACTTCTCTTCAAGACATACCTGTAGTCTGTGAGTTCCCAGATGTGTTTCCGGAGGAGTTACCAGGTCTTCCTCTTGATAGGGATGTTGAGTTCGCTATAGAGCTCGCGCCCGGCACAACACCGATATCAAGGAGACCATATCGGATGTCTCCTAATGAGTTAGTAGAATTAAAGAAACAACTGCAAGATCTGTTAAAGAAAGGCCTAATTCAACTCAGTACCTCTGAATGGGGTTGTCCAGCACTTTTCATAAAGAAAAAGAGGGATAAATCCTTACGGATGTGCGTGGACTATAGACCTCTTAATGCAGTAACAATAAAGAATAAATATCCTTTGCTCCAGATTGATATCCTCTTTGACTAGTTAGCCAAAGCTAGAGTGTTCTCTAAGATCGATTTGCAGTAACTACCTGATATGGGTTGTTTGAGTATCTGGTCATGTCTTTTGGGTTAACCAATGCCCCAACGCATTTCATGTAGTTGATGAATTCAGTGTTCATGCCAGAGCTAGACAAGTTTGTTATCATGTTCATAGATGACAGTCTGGTATATTCGGAGAATAAGCAAGACCATGAGAAGCATCTTCGAGTGGTTTTGCAAAGGTTGAGAGATCACACCTTGTATGCCAAGTTCAGTAAGTGTGAGTTTTGGCTAAAGGAAGTCCCTTTCCTTGCTCATATTCTCTCGGAGAACGGCATATCAGTTGACCCAAGCAAAGTAAAGGAAGTAATGGAATGGAAGGCGCCAACCACGGTTGGCGAGATCCGCAGTTTTCTAGGTCTGGCAGGTTACTATCGACGGTTCATTCCGGACTTTTCTAAGATAGCCAAACCCATGACAACCTTGTTATAGAAGGAAAAGAAGTTCACATGGACCGAGGCGTGTGAGACAGCTTTTCGTACCTTGCGGAAGTTGTTGACCACTACCCCTATTCTAGCGCAACCTAATATAGAAGAACCTTTTGATGTGTTTTGTGATGCTTCCAAGAACGGTTTGGGGCGTGTTTTGATGCAGACTGGTAAGGTCATTGCTTATGCTTCACGTCAGTTAAAGAAACATGAAGTCAACTACCCGACTCATGACCTTGAGTTAGCAGCAGTGGTACATGCCTTGAAAATATGGCGTCACTATCTTCTTGGGAATCTATGCAACATGTACACTGATTATAAAATCTTAAAGTATATCTTTACATAGTCAGACTTGAATATGAGGCAGAGGAGATGGTTAGAACTGATAAAGGATTATGATTTACAAATACACTACCATCCAGGCAAGGCAAATGTTGTCACAGATGCCTTAAGCAGAAAGTCACATTGTAATGTGCTTCAAGGTTTTGTAACAAGTGAGAACAAGCTAATTCACCCAGAAGTGATGTTGAATATCGAAGTGAAATGTCTCTTGAGAGATCAGATCATAGAGAAATAGAAAATTGACAAGGGTCTATTCTACCTAAAGGAAAGAATGAAAAAGGAAGAAATTCCATGCTTTCGGATTGATGAGCAAGGAGTGTTGTGGTTTGACAATCATCTGGTCGTGCCTAAAGATCATTATCTCCGTAATAAGATAATGGACAAAGCACATAAGTCCAAGTTATCGATTCACCCTGGAAGTAGTAAGATGTACCATGACTTGAGAGGTCACTTTTGGTGGACTAAGATGAAAAATGAAGTAGCAGCTTATGTGGCTAGATGTGACACCTGTTGTAGAGTCAAGGCTATCCACATGAGACTTGCAGGTTTGTTGAATCCGCTATCAGTACCAGAGTGGAAATGGGACGACATAAGTATGGATTTTATAACCGATCTACCACTAACCAAGAAGGGTCACGATGCAATTTGGGTAATTGTTGATCGGTTAACAAAATCAGCTCACTTTTTGCCTGCTCATAGTAAGGACAGAGCTCCAGATTGTGCAGAGAAATACTTATCAGAGATTGTCAAGTTGCATGGTATACCAAAGACTATCGTGTCCGACAGAGGTCCGCAGTTTACAGCTCACTTTTGGGAACGAATGCAAGAAAGTTTGGGGACAAAGTTAATCCATAGTACAACTTATCACCCTCAAACCTTAGGACAAACCGAACGGTTGAATCAAACTTTGGAAGACATGTTGAGAGCTTGTGTGTTGTCTTCCAAAGGTTCATGGGAATGATGGTTACCTCTAGCGGAGTTTGCATATAATAATAGCTATCAAGAGAGCATCAAAATGGCACCTTTTGAGGCTTTGTATGGTCGCAAGTGCAGAACACCCTTGAATTGGGTGGAACCTGGTGAGAGAAGGTTTTATGGTACTGATTTTGTAAGTGAAGCAGAGAACAAAATCAAAACGATTCAACAGCATATGGTTGCGGCGCAATGAAGGCAAAAAAGTTACGCAGATAAACAGAGAAGACCGCTTGAGTTTGAAGTCAGGGACTATGTTTACCTCAAGTCAGTCCTATGAAGAGGGTAAAGCGTTTTGGGAGCAAGAAGAAGTTATCTCCTCGTTATGTTGGTCCTTATGAGATCATTGAAAAGAAAGGTCCAGTTGCATATGAGTTGCGGTTACCAGAAAGCATGAGTTCGATTTTCCCTGTATTCCATGTGTCTCAACTTAAAAAGTGCTTAAGGGTACCAGAGGAAGGACTACGGAGTCCCAGAGTCACGCTTAAGCCAAGGTTGACTTATAAGGAACAACCGGTGAAAGTTTTGGACACAAAGGATCGGGAAACAAGAAACCGAGTAGTGAGAACCTACAAAGTTCAATGGGATCATCATGATGACAGAGATGCTACTTGGGAAACAGCAGAGTATCTAAAGAGGGCTTACAAAGACTTCTATGACGACTGGTTGTAACTCAAATCTCGGGACGAGATTTCTTTAAGGGGGGAAGGGTTGTAACACCTCATGTGTTAAGTATAATTAAACTATTCTTAATTAAACCTAAAGCATTCATCACATGAAGCATTCATGCATAGCATCATCATTTCATGTGTTATTCCTCTTGCTTGATCTTTGATTGTTTAATATGTTTAATCTTGAACAATCATGTTAACTCTAACCTAAAGATTAGTGCTTTAATTATGGTATGAAAGTAGGTTTAATTTCCTGAAATTTAATGTGGTTGCGCTATAATTAGAATAATATTCTTTAGGCTTTAATTTAAGTTGGATTTTCTAGTTTAAAAAGCAATCCAAATTTGGCTATAATATTTAAAGCAATTTTGTACAGTTTAAAATTTTGAGCATCTTTTGTTTTTGCACCGAAACCTGAAAAGCATTTGAAATTGATCAAAGTGTGTTTTGAAATGAATTTAGAAAAATAAAAAAAGAAAAAACTTTACCTAGCTTAAGTGGGCCGGCGCCCCACTTCCGGCCCAGTGGCCGAAGCCAGCCCGCCGCCGCGCCTGCGCCCGCAAGCGCCTGCGCCCGTCTCCCGCTCGCGCCTCACGCGCAGCGCGCGTGCGCCGACCGCGCACAGGCCGTTGCCACCGCGTGGACGCCATGGGCGCCGCCAAGCTCTGCGTGAGCCGCACCTACACCCGAAGCGGACGCGCCCCAGTCCTCCCTCCCTCCTTTCTGTCTCCCTCGTTCTCGCTCTCTCTCACGCCCGAACCCTAGAGCAGCAGCAGCAGCAGCGCAGCGCGCCGCGCGCCGCCGCTGCCCCTGCGCCGGCAGCCGCGTCGTTCCCGCCGCTCCGCTCACCGCCGTCGACCGCCATGCGTGCACCAGCTCCGCCTCGCCTTCCCGCCTCCGCGACGTCGCTCATCCGCCGTGGTAAGGCCTCGACCGACGTCAATCGCGTGCCGCCGCGCCACGGTTGCCGCGGCCGGCGAGCTCGGCGCCGAGCGCCGCCACGCCATTATGCGCCGCCTGCTCTGCCTTCTGCTCTGCACGCCGCTCGTCTAGCTCCACGGAGCCACCGCGAGGCTCGACCGCCGCTCATCACGCTATGCCGCAGCTGCTCTACCGCCGTGCGCCGTGCGGCGCCGTGCCGCCATGGGCGGCGAGGAGCCCGACCTGAGCATGTGCTCGCCTATCCGAGGCCGCCATCGGTTCCACCTTGCGAAGGCGAAGCCGGTGCTACCTTCCCCGTCGCCGGAGACCTCGCTGGCAACGACCTGCGCCACCGCTCTGTGCACTTCTGTGTGCGTGTGTGACTAACGAGTGGGCCCTAGGCCCCACCTGTCGGTCACCAGTGAGTGTGTCTCTGTGTGTGCCCGGGTGCGCGTAGCAGTTAGGGTTTAATCAGAAAAGAAAAAGAGTTTTCTTTAATTCATTTGAATCTTGTAAAATGCATATAAATTCACATAAAAATGCTAAAAATGCCAAACTAGGTTTGTTAGGTTTCTTTTGTCTAGATCTGCAGTTTGGTGTATTTTGGATAATTTATTGTATAAGTTTTTTGTGTAGATTTAATTAATCTTGTTTAAGGCTGAAACTTGGAAAATGCATAGTTATTAATTGATAGCTTTGAAAAATGTGAAACTTGTTTTGTTAGGGTTCTGTAGCAGAGATCTATCCATGAAAAATATGGGCTACCCTATGTTCTGTTTAGCAAATCTATGTAGGGTTTAAAATATGATAAATAACTATGTTTGGTCTTAGGATCCATATTTTTAGTTATTTCATTTATTTCTTCATCACTTGATTCATCATCACTAGAGTAGTCACTAGAATCACTACTAGAGATGTCTTTGGAGGGAGGAGTTTTGGCTTTGGTTTTGATTTTACCTTCTCACCCTTTGCCTTGAGACAAATGTGAGGGGAGCATTCATCATCATCGGACATGTTGTTGAAGAGTCTTGGTGAAGTGGATGGCTTGTGAATAGCAATTGTTGCCATCTCCTCATCTTCACTTGTAGTCTCTTCCGATGAGTCCCACTCATGCCCAATGTGTGCCTCACCCACATATCTCTTGCCTTTCTTGTAGTCACCCTTGTCTTCTCTCTTGCCTTTGCCAAATTTGTTATCTTCCTTCTTGTTTGGGCAATCGGCAATGAAGTTTTCGGTGCTACCACACCTAAATCAAGTTCTTGATTTCTTGATTGGAAACTTCCTTCTCATGAGCTTGTACCCATTGTTCTTTATGCCCTTGTTGAATCTTCTTATGAATAGGGCCATGTCATCTATGTTCTCCTCTTGTTCACCTTCACTTTCACCATCACTTGATGTTGGAGCTTTGGGTTGATGCTTGATGGCCTTGGTTTCTTCAGCTTTGCTTGAGGAGGGATGCTTGCTGTTTTTGGAACAGCTAGGGGCTGATTTCCTTGTGCTCTTGTTTGCCTTGAGAGCCACATCCTTGATCTTCATGCCCTCCAACCTTGCTTGCATCTCTCCAAGACTCTTCCTCTCTTGTGCTTCTTCTCTTTGTAGATCAAAAGTGATGATCCTTCCAAGCACATCACTTGGTGTGAAGTACTCAAATCTCTTCTTATCTCTTATCAATGTCACAACTGTCTCATTCCTTGGGGAGTAAGCTTTAAGCATAATCTTGACAACCTTGTGATCATTGACTTCTTCACTACCAAGGCCTCTAATCTTTCCAACCATGGTCATCAATCTATCGAACATCTCTTGTGGCCCTTCTCCTTCATTGATCACGAACCGATTGAGCTTGGCCATCAATAGGTCAATATTGGATTGCCTTACTTTGCTCACACCCTCATGTGCAAGATGCAAAGTATCCCAAATTTCCTTTGCAACCTCCAAGCCCATGACCTTGTTGTACTCATCGCCATCCAATGCACTTAGCAACACGCTAATTGCTTGTGCGTTGAGCTGTATGCAACAGAGCTCGGTGGTGGTGGGACTTGTGGGATCAACCGGAGGATCACATCCTTTGTGCACAATCTCCCAAGCACTGGGGTGAAGACCTACAAGATAAGCTTTCATCAAGTGTTTCCACTTGGCAAAGTTAGTCCCATCAAAGTGAGGTAATTTGCCCGCGGGAACATGGAATAATGGTTTATGCTCATGCTTAGAAATGGATGAATAATCAAAGGGTATGGCGGAGTATTTCTTGCTACCATCATCCTTGTTCTTCTTATTCTCATCCTTCTTCATGGCCTTGGAGGCTTGATATGATGCATCATCCTCACCGTCGGAGCTACTTGAATCAATCTCCACATGAGAGGCTTGCTCTTTGCTTTTCTTGAGCTCCTCCTCCTTGGCCTTGAGCTCTTTCTTGAGAGCTCTTACTTCTCTTCTATGAAGCTTCTCGACAAGCTTCAAGCTTTTGGCTTCATTGATTGCTTTTTCTTCTTTTTGCAATTTCTTGCCATCTCTTCTTAATCTTCTAGCTTCTTTTCTTCTTGCTATTTCTCCAGCGGATATACCAGCAGTGGTATGGTACCTGTTCATGTTGCCACTTTCATCGCTACTTGAGGTCTCATGCAAATCCACCTTGTTGGGATCAACCATCACGACCTTACCCTCTTCGACCATTACCTCACACGGTTAAGTGCTTCTTGAGGTAACCTGGATCTGATACCACTTGTAAGGACCTAATTGTCCTAGAGGGGGGGGGTGAATAGGCATGTTTAAAATCAACTTAACAACTTGTTGTCAGTTGAGGCCGGCACTGTCAGGGTGGCCGACACTGCTCGTCTCTGGGCAGCAGTGCTGGTCACCAGAATAGAATGTAACACAATTTAAAATGTAAAGCTAGAATGGAAATTGTGTTTGAATAGAAACCTTCCTAGAGGTGTAGGGAACCTCTAGCACCACCTGAAAGTAGTAGCAACACACCCACCGAGTAGATCGGGTTCAAACCCTAGAAATCACCTTGCACACAATATATATTAAAGTAAAGTAACAAGCACACGATGACACAAGGATTTGACCCGTGGTTCAGCTCGCCACCAAGGCTTGCCTACGTCCACGTTGTTGAGGTGCGCCACACAAGGCTAGCTCTTTCCTCGGTCTCAAGTCAAGGGGGGTGAACCCTTAAGATGAGAGAAGTGTATTAGAAAATGATGGGTGATACAAACTTCCCTAGGCTGCCACACGAATGAGGAAAGCTCAAGGGCAACCTCTAGCCGGCTAGGAGCAAAGCTCCAAGAGTAAAGAACTCGAACCGCCGGCCACCACGCAAACCAAATGCTTGTAGGAGTGAAGATCCAAGGGAGAAGCATCTTCTCAAGGCTTGGAGGCTCAATCTCTCAAGTATGATTGGAATCAAAGTGGGAGAGAGGGAAAGAGCACTAAGGGAGAAGGGAGAGCAAGAAAGGATCTTCTCTTTCTGTTCTTGCGAAGTCTGAGTATAGGAATGGCAGAACTAGCCGTTAGGGGGGAGTGAGGAGGTGTTTAAGTACCCCTCACTGCCAACGGGCAGAACAAGTCGCGACAGTGCCGGCCTGTAGCCCGGCACTGCCGGCCTGCCCGGCACTGCTGGCCAAAGAGCCCGGCACTGCCGGCCTAGGCAGAACAGCAAAGGAATGATCTTCAATAAGCTGGTTGATTTGCCCAGTTTGTATGTGGAGGTGTGAAGTATATAGATAGATGTTGCATTTGGTTCACTTGTTGGCATGTGTGTTGAATCTCTCTTAATAGTACGGCATACCTAACTCAATTTCAAAGTATAAAAGAATTTAAACTCCTTTGAGCTTGTTACCATGCACTTTTGTAATTGAGGGGTCCGCCAACCTGTTCATCAACCTCCTTAAGTTTAACCTGCTTGTCATACTTGTAGAGTCTTATTAGTTCTCTAATTGTGTTGTCATGTCACTAAAACCCACTTAAGGCTTGATTGCACTTTCATCATCAGTGATGCGTTGACCCAAGAGAACCAGAAGAACCTGCACGCTGCCGCGAAAGGCTGCAAGAGGGCGTTTGAAGAAAGCTCGTCTCAGCAGAGAGCTCCTTTTGTCAACTGCTCTACTTATCGACCCCCAGTGGCAGGAGCCAAGTTCATGCCTTCTCAGAAGAAAGCTCCAGCAAAAGGTGCACAACAGGGTCAGTATCATAGGCCCTATACCGTACCATTGCTCTTCCAAAAGGCAACCTAGGGCAAGGTAGTTCAGGAAATCAAAAGGCTCCACCCAACAATGCACCATGCTTCAACTATCAACGTCCAGGGCACTTTGCTAGGGAATTCCCTCACCCGAAGAAGAATCCGGCATACCAGGGTTGTGTGCACTATACCACAGTGGAAGAAGTGCCATAGGGAGAACCCATCACAGCTGGTATGTTTCTCGTAAACCAACATCCTGCAGTTGTGCTGTTTGACTCAGGATCTTCGCATTCGTTTGTGAGTGAAGCTTTTACTGTTAAGCATGGCAAGAGCATATCTAATTTGGATGTGGAGTAAGGTATAAGTTCAGCAGGAGCTGACGTATCAACTAAACAAGCCATCAGAGATGTGAGCATCATAATACAAAAACATGAGTTTAAAACAGACCTTATCATCCTCCCTGGCTTAGGTTTGGATGTGATCCTAGGCATGAGATGGATGCATCAGTATGGAGTAACCATTGACACTGCGAATAGAACCCTTACCTTGAAAACTCCAGAAGAGTCAGGAATCTTCCACATTCCTCTTCCCAGAAAGCTTGACCTTTGTGCTATGACCTGTGTTATCCAAGTTACCGCTCTGAAGAATATCCCAGTAGTGTGTGAGTTTCCGGATGTGTTTCCAGATGATCTTTCCAGTCTTCCACCCGACCGAGATGTTGATTTTGCTATCGAGATGGTACCTGGCACGACACCTATATCTCATAGGCCGTACAGAATGCCACCTAATGAGCTAGCACGTCACACCCAATTTTAAGGACAAAATCGAATGCACATCATATGTATGCCAGGATCAATTTATTCATACATATGACGACTTCATTGCAGTATCATAGAAATGTTCTAACTTTAACGATAAACATCATTACAAAATGACCCATAGGTCTAAAAGAAAATTAGATATACTTTATTTAACTCCAGCGGAAAAGGGACGCCATCTTCACAGGAAGTCAACCGGGGGCAGCACTAGCCTAGAACATGTCGGGGTCGAAGGCATCTTCCTCAACATACTCCTCTTCATCTCTAACCTCTATGGGGAGCAGGGGGGACAAAGAGGAAGGGTGAGTACATCCAGATGTACTCCGCAAGTGTAGGAAAATATGACATGAGGCTTGAGCAAGGATAGGATTACTTTGGTTGACACGAGTACCTAAGCAACATTCCTAATATCTTAAACCTTAAGCACCTATTTAACTAAGTTATAACACCTTCTCAGAAAAAGCAAACCAATGCTCGGATTCCATCCGAGTTAACCAAACACTTGGATTCCAACCCATCTCCCAACCATTCCCTTACCAAGGAAACCACCCAACCAAACCAGAGCCAATCTAATCAAGAAGAAGTCCAGGCCACTCTTGACCATGAGCACGGCTGATATATCAGGTTTACACTATGCAGAGGTTGCACACTTTCACCATGAGTCGTGTTTCCCCCATCACGCTTCACACTACCTAGGTGCTTAGCAGGGTCACACTACAAGGCCTTTACAAAGCCCCTCCAAGCCTGTTTTACACCTGCACTAAGGTTTCACTGCTAACAGTGGGTACCAACACCACTGCAGAAGCCCCCTCTTATGCCACAGAAACCGACCCGATATAAACCATTACTTGGAGGAAGCTAATTAATTGGCCAGGTCCAGCCCACCCAAACCTCATGGTTGCGCTGTAAAGCCAGGTTACATGCTTCGAGAACCGGGTCCTAGGGATCCAGGCAGGATACTAGCACAAACCCAAACCACCAACATCAGCACCATAACATGGCATAAACCAACCTCAACCAAACGATCCATCCTGCCGGATTTTCCTACTCACCGTGTTACTACCATCAACAGCTACCAACCCACATAAAAGTTGCATAAATCATTAGTCAAAATTAATAATTCAACCTTCCCAACCCAAGACTGCAGGCTAAGCATGACACCTACCCAAACCAACCCAAATCAACCAGGTTTCAAGGATGATATCACAAAGCTAGTAAATCCTAACATAGGTTTCATATCAAGACTGCATGCATCTAATTTCTAACTAAGCTAGTAAAATAAAATAACATAGGAGCAAGTATGATCAAGGACACTTGCCTTTAAACTGGCCAGGTTCAGATAAATCAAACTCTTGATCTTGGAGGTTTTCAAAATCAGCACCTTCTGCAAACATACAACAAACATGACCCACAAAATAAATTAAGAACAGTACATCAAGCTTTGGAAAAATATACTATACTGATTACTAACGTGTAGTACTCGCTGAACCAAACTCGTGCGCGAAAGAACCACCTAAAACGGGGCTACGATTTAAAAGTTATGCGTTTTTGAAGTCGTAGGGGCATTTTTTTTAAATAAAAGACATGTTTATAAATATTTTCTAAACCAGTGATTAAAATGTAAAATATTTGGACCCTAAATTATTGCATCAACAGAAATTTAATAATTTATTTTACAAAATAAAAATATGAGGGATAAAAAAAATGATAGGGGCTAAATGCAAGAACGCGTGCACTATGTTGCACACACGGTCCATGGTCTGTGGACCGGGAAGGACCTGTTAGAGCAGTCCACCGTGAACCATGTCTATGGGGTGGGTGTATTTGGAGTTGTATTATTGGATTTGTTTTTCTAAAAGGAAACGGCCATAAATATGGCATGACGTCAACATGACATCATCAAGCTAGCAAGAACAAAGCAAACCACGACCCGCTGCTTGCTCCATGTCCATGTGCGTCGACGGAAAGAAGTAGCTCCTGCTGGTGCCATGGCCGGACTACGCCGACGCAGCTCGGCTACAACTACATGGCATCACGGCAGAGGAGAAGCTCGCCACTCGCACGGTGATGGACTGATGGGGATCTCAGCGTCGGGCGTGGTACAGAGTAGACGCTCTGCAGGAAGACGAACGAGGAGCTCTGGCGAGCGTGGGTTCCGAACAGGAGACAACGGATTCCTGCAACGAAGTATTCATAGCATGAGAGCTGTGCTCTTGCGAACCCAAAGCACGGAATAGCAAGATTGGAGATAGCCTGACCGAGGAGATTGGCAACGGCGGACGGAGCTCGGTAATCCTCGATGGTGCTCCGCAAGGAAAACTGAACGACGGAGAGCGAGCGAGGAGGAACGTACTGGTGGCGGAAAGATGGAGAGGAGCTCAAGCTCGGGTTTTATAGGGAGAGGCCCGATGAACTTGGACGAGAAAGGAGCTTGGTTCAGTGTCTTCAATGGCCACGGACGGTTACAGCCATTAGGGCCATCAAACGGACGGTTCAAGGAGGGTGAGTGAAGATAGAGGGTTATGAAATGAGTTACAGGGCTCGGTTGAATGCAGGATTGAAGGAGGTAACGTAAAGGAATTTCACTGGTGTCATCAATGGTGGGAGGTCGGCTTACTGCAGGTGGGAGACGAATGGGCCTGCTGGGCCCACATAGCAGTGAGACAGAGAAGGAGGAGGCGGTGAACTGGTTTGCTGGGCTGGCGCTGGAACAGGCCGAGAGAGCTGGGTCGAGAGGGAGAGACGAGTCTTTGTTTTGCAAAAACATTTGAAAACCAAATTCAAACATTTTTATACCAAATAAATTTTGCAATACTTTTTAAAATATTTCTGAGGTTTTAAAATAGTAATTTTAACTATGTTAAGACATTTTTTTTCAAAGCACTATTTATTTTATAAATAGAGCAAAAATTGATTCGAGGCTAAATCGAGTTTTACTAAATTATTTTTCACTCAATAAAATTTATGATTCGAGACGGAGGACATGGCCGGCAGAGCTCGTGCTCGCTGGCGCCAGGGAAGAAGGGGGCTCGGGTGCTCAGTTTTCGACTCCGGAAGGACCGAGAGAGAGGGCGACACCGCGAACTCATCTACGCGGCTTGCGAGGTTCGGGATGGCCCGAGGGTGGCCGGCGGCGTGGCACAGCGGCGCGGGCTCGCTGCGGCACGGCGACACGAGTAACCAGAGCACAAGAGAGAGGGAAAACAAAGGGGAGAGATGTTCCGCACGCGCGTGAGGCGAGTGCCAGGCTCAGAGGGGTCTGAGGACGGCCGAGGACGGCTGGCCTCGACGAACGGCGGCGGCGGGATCCCACAGTGCACCACGGAGGGAGAAAAGAGAGAGAGGGGCCGTTCGGAAGCTTCGCGAAGAAAATGCGAGGGTTGAGGAGGCTTACCGTGGTCGGGATCGCACGGAACGGCGGCGGCTCGACGGCGAAACGCGGCGGCGATGGCGGCACTGCTCCTGCTGCGTCCGAGGGATGCGAGGCGATGGGAGGCAAAGGCGCGGGGGCGGCGCTATTTAAGGGGGTAGAGGGAGAGTCCGGAGCAGAGACGAGCGCGGGGAAACCGCGTCGGCAGTTGCGCGCGCGTGCGTCGCGACGTCGCGGCGGAGTCCTGCTCGACACGAACAGAGGGAGGAGGAGAAGCTGACGGGCGGGGCCGCTTCGTCAGTGAAAGAGAGAGAGGAGAGTGGCGCCGACAGGCGGGTCCCGGCTGTCAGCGGGAGAGAGCGGGTGGAGCGGGCGAGCTGGGCTGCGGCCGAGTGGGCCGGCCCACTGCGGGAGAAGGAGAGAGGGGAGGAAATAGGCCGGTTTGGCTCTCGGGCTGAAAGAGGAGGGTGAGGTTTCAGTTTTTCTTTTTATTTGATTTTGCAAATACTTTTCCAAATTGATTTTCAAAATGGATTTGAAATATATTTTCTAGGGTTTTGAAAAGTCACTCACACAATAAAAATGCAGGGCATGCAATGCTCAAACATGTTAACCCTAACATGAGATAAATTTTAATTTTATTTCTTTAATTCTATGTTTCACAAAAATACTTAAATTAAATCAAATTTAACTCAAATTCAAATCGAATTCACTATTCAAATTTTAGGGTGTTACAAATCTACCCCCCTTAAAAGAATCTTGACCCAAGATTCTCAGATTTTACTTACTTAAAGAGTTGAGGGTAGGTTTTTCTTAGATCTTCCTCTCTTTCCCAAGTGGCCTCTTCTTCTGTATATCGGTTCCACTGCACCTTGCACATCTTGATGACCTTACTCCTTGTAATTCTTTCAGCTGTTTCCAAAATCTTAACCGGATATTCCTCATAGGTCAAATCTTCCTTAACTGTGAGTTCTTCTAATGGTAATTGTTCTTCGGGTACTCGTAAACACTTCTTGAGTTGAGATATGTGAAACACATCGTGAACTCCTGACAAACTTTTCGGTAACTCTAACCGATAAGCAACTTCTCCACGTCTCTCTAGAATCTTGAACGGACCAATATATCTGGGTGCTAACTTTCCTTTCATATTGAACCGTTTCACACTTCTCATAGGTGATACTTTCAGGTAAACATAATCACCCACTTCAAATGACAAATCTCTTCTTCGGTTATCAGCGTAACTCTTCTGTCGAGACTGTGCTATCTTCAGATTATCTCTGATTACTCGGACATGTTCTTCTGCATCTCTCAGAATATCTGATCCAAACACTTGGGTTTCTCCCGTTTGATTCCAGAACAACGGAGTTCTACACTTCCGTCCATACAAAGCTTCAAACGGTGCCATTTTAAGACTTTCCTGATAACTGTTATTATATGAGAACTCAGCATAGGGCAAACTCTTATCCCAACTGGTACCATACTGCAAAGCACAAGCTCTCAACATATCTTCTAGCACTTGATTAGTTCTTTCTGTCTGTCCATCTGTCTGAGGGTGATAAGCTGAGCTAAAATTCAACACTGTCCAAAGGGAATCATGCACTTTCCTCCAAAAATGCGAAGTGAACTAGGTTCCTCTATCTGACACGATCTTCTTTGGAACTCCATGCTGGCATACTATTCTTTCCATATATAACTCAGCTAACTGTGCTCCCGTATAAGTGGTTCGAACTGGCAAGAAGTGAGCTACCTTAGTCAAGCGATCAACTATGACCTAGATTGAGTCATATCCTTTCTGAGTACATGGTAACCCAAATATGAAATCCATACCAACTTCATCCCACTTCCACTCAGGTATTTTCATCGGTTGCAACAGTCAAGCAGGTCTCTGATGTTCTGCTTTAACCCTCTGACATGTATCACATATTGCTACATACTCTACCACGTCACGTTTCAATCCAACCCACCAGTACTTCTCTTTAAGATCTAGATACATCTTAGTGCTTCCTGGATGTATTGAATAGGTTGACTCATGAGCTTCTCGCAGAATCGTTTGTCGAATAGACTTGATGTCGGGGACGCAGATCCTCTTTCCATACCATAAGGTACCATTATCACCTAATCGGAATCCTGGTGACTTTCCTTCCTTCAGGTTCTCAACTATCAACTGCAGATTCTTATCCTGCAACTGACCTTCACGAATCTCCTTTTCTAGTGTAGGCTCCACTATCATCTCCATAGCATTAGCAACAATGCTCAAGTTGAGATGCTCAAGTTCAGCACACAACTCTTCCGGCATAGGTATTGTCCGAATCTCATTAGCATAACTCTTCCTGCTAAGAGCATCGGCCACAACATTGGCTTTACCAGGATGATAGTGAACATCTAGGTCATAATCCTTGATCAGCTCCAACCAACGGCGTTGCCCCAAATTCAGATCTGATTGAGTAAAGATGTATTTCAAGCTCTTATGGTCGGTGTAAATGTCACACTTATGACCAATAAGATAGTGTCTCCATATCTTCAATGCATGAACCACAGCTGCTAACTCCAAGTCATGAGTCGAATAGTTCAACTCATGCTTCCTCAGTTGCCGCGAAGCATACGCAACAACTCTTCCTTCTTGCATAAGCACACAACCCAAACCAAGACGAGAGGCATCACAATAGATAGAGAACTTCTGACTCAAGTCTGGCAAGGTCAACACAGGAGCTGTAGTCAATCTCTTTTTCAATTCTTCAAAGTTAGTCTGACACTTCTCTGACCAGACAAACTTGGCACTTTCTCAAGCAACGCGGTCATAGGTTTAGCTAGCTTAGAAAATCCTTCAATGAACCTTCTATAGTATCCAGCTAAACCAAGAAAACTGCGAATCTCACTGACATTGGTTGGGGGTTTCCAATTCAGTACATCTTCCACCTTACTAGGATCAACTGATATACCTCCATTGGACACAACATGGCCAAGAATAGAAACCTCTTTCCACCAAAACTCACACTTACTTCTTTTAGCATACAACTGGTGCTCTCTAAGCTTCTGCAATACCAGTCTTAAGTGTTCAGCATGTTCATCGTCATTCTTGGAGTAGATCAGAATATCATCAATGAATACCACCACAAACTTATCTAGGTATTCCATAAAGACCTTGTTCATCAAATACATGAAGTATGCAGGTGCATTGGTAAGACCGAATGACATCACCGTATATTCATACAACCCATACCTCGTGGTGAATGCTGTCTTGGGAACATCTGAAGCACGGATCTTCAACTGATGATAACCATACCGAAGATCAATCTTGGAGAACACACAAGCACCTTTCAACTGATCAAACAAACCATCGATTCTGGGCAAAGGATACTTGTTCTTGATAGTGACCTCATTGAGTGACCGATAATCAACACACATCCTCTGACTACCGTCTTTCTTGTCAACAAAGATAACCGGTGCACCCCAAGGTGAAGAACTAGGTCGAATGAAACCTTTATCCGACAACTCTTTAATTTGTTTCTTAAGTTCTTCTAATTCTTTTATTCCCATCCTATATGGCCTTTTAGCTATAGGTGCAGTTCCAGGTAATAACTCAATTATAAATTCAATGTAACGATCGGGAGGCATACCTGGCAAATCTTCTGGGAATACATCTGGAAATTCATCCACAACCCTATCTGCTGGGTTGTCATTCTCCTCAAGCTGATTGGCGGCGGCTATCGTGGAGGTTCCATAACCACATCAACACTGATCCTGTTCCTTGTAGGTGTAGACAGCTCAACTATCTTCTTATCACACTGGATTACTGCGCTATATTTCTTCATCCAATCCAATCCCAAAATAACATTGATTCCAGCGGTTCTCAGCACAGTAAGTCTAGCTTTGAAGTCTATTCCCTTTAGAGCAATAGTAACCGATGGACAATAACAATCGGTTCTCATAACCCCACCCTGTGAATTTACGATTATAGGATATTGCATTGCTAACATAGATATTCCATACATTCTAACAAAAGCTTGCGATATGAAAGAATGCGATGCTCCAAAATCAAAAAGAACAGAAGCGGGATGGAGTTGACTTGGAACGTACCCATCATCACTTCTGGCGCTTCCTGAGCTGCTTCCGCGGAGACATGGTTCACACTCCTTCCATGGGGTGGTGGTTGGTTTCTTCCTCTTTGGTTGTTGCTACTTTGGCTTGGAGGGTTCAACTGATTCTGCTTCTTGGGGCAGTTGTAGGAGATGTGTCCGGGTTCACCGCAAGCAAAACACTTGATGGGGGTGTGGGGAACATTAGTCTTTGCTGGAGTACTGCTGGATGAGCCTTGACGAGGTCCTGAGTAATCACCTTGTTGCTGGAACGGCGGACGTTGCTGGTTCGGGTTACGGTTCCCAAAGTTGGAGGTGCCTTGGTACCTCTGCTGGTAACCCTGCTGAGGATAGTTGGGACGCTGGCGAGTGTTACTCCCAGAAGCTTGTCCCCTAAGCTTCCTCTTCTTGTCCATCTCCCTGCGTTTATTGTCCAGGACGATGGCATGATTCACCAAGGATTGGAAGTTCGGGTATGTATTACCCTTCAGCTGCAACCGGAGTTCATAGTAGATCCCCTTTAAGAAGAGACGCTTCTTATCAGCATCATCCCTTACTTCATTGGGAGCATAGCGAGCTAGCCGTGGGAACTTGTCATGGTACTCACTAACTGACATCTGTCCCAACCGAAGATTCCTGAATTCTTCTTGCTTCAACTCTATGATTCCCTCTGGAATGTGGCATGCCTTGAAATCCCGGGAAAACTCTTCCCATGTGATAGCGGGGGCATTGCCGGGGCGAGCATCTTGATACCTTTCCCACCAAGTCTGAGCTACACCTTGAAGTTGACCAGAAGCATACAGAACCTTCTCCTGGTCATTGCACTGCGCGATGTTGAGTTGCTTCTCCACCGCGCGCAACCAATCATCCGCCTCCAATGGATCACTGGCATGAGAGAAGACAGGAGGGTGTCCTTGCAGAAATTCCCTCCGCTTATTGACAGGTGGAGCTCCAGCAGGTTGATGGGGTTGATTCTGCATGAACTGCATCATGGCTTGCATTGTCTGCATCATCTGAGCTTGCATCTGTTCTGGGGTCATCGCAGGTGGTGGAGGTAGAGGATGTTGGTTGTTGTTGTCGTTGTTGTTTTCACTGGTGTTGGATCCAGAGTTAGTCCTGGTGCGCGGCATCTGTCACATAGAACATAAGAACAATTTAAAACCTAACACGGGACTGGTCTACAACTTTTCTGGATTTTCAGCACAACAGCAGTCTGAAAAACAGTCATATCTGAAGTTCCCGAACTCAAACAGAGGAAAATCTTACATGGTTGGAAATATAAAGAAATTATCTACAACTTTTGTAATTCTGACTTTTTCTGATTCTGATAGTAACTTAGTCATAAACTGCATTTAATCAGATCTGTCCAGAACACCGAACTGCGCAGAAACATCAACTTGCAGGAATTGTTTCTCTTAACTCCGAATAGATACAAAGGTGCTTCTTGCGGCCACGGAAAAATAAGGAAGTCTACTGTTTTCAGTTAAAGTTTCGTGATTTTAGGACGTTCAGAATTAATTAAGAAAAATTAACAAGACAGGGAGGTCTGAAAAGACAGATTAACAGAAAGTGCAACTTTATTATTAAGATCTTTCAGACAACCCAACCTAAGCTATAAGTGTTGTGGACAGGCCCACAACCTCAACAATCATTACAAAGAACGAACTCACACATTAGCAAAAGCACAAGCAACTAAACACTTAGCAGAACACTAGCACACACGACTCACGAACTAGCGAAAAAAAACTATAAAGGGGTTCCTAGTCCTAACTCTTCTTGATCTTCTTGAAGTTCAAAGGCAACCCAAACTCTTCACAAAGCTCATCTTGTTGTTGGTAACTGTGCTTGAGCTCCTTGCGTAGTTCCATTGTTTCTACTAGGAGATGTCCATACATACTCATCATCTCTTGAACGAAGTCGACGAGCTCATTCAAGATGGGACCACCTTCACCGTTAGGTTCGGCGGTTATCCAACCTTGCTCCGCATCGAAGCGAGGGATGAAGCGACGTCAGGTGTTGGCAATCCTTTCTCTGAACTTGTTGTGGATGACCATATATGCAGAGAACACGGCGTCCTTCATACTTGCTTCTATGGTTGGATGTGCAACACAGCTATGGAAGGTATAATCCACTCGTTCAGCTGATTGCACACCAGCACTTCCACAGATGTAGATCTTCGCCTTCCAGTAGGTATTGGCGAGGGGGTGTTTGTATTCCTTGCAGGTGTACATTGTTGCAACTTCAGGTCCTGGGTGACATTCTCCCACAAGATCCACCAGCTGGGAGTGAGCGTAGCTGCTGTTCACTCCTCCACGGATATACTTAGTGCGGATCCACCCTGGCTCTTTTGGTAGGTCTTCATAGGCAACATCGGAAGTAGGGGAATTAACATCAGCACTTGGGGCATGGGGCTCTCTTCCCCATGGTACTCTTCGCTACTGGAGATTTCCTGGACTTCCTCCTCTGGTTCTTCCTGAGATTCCATCATTGTAGCTTGGGGTTCAGGAGGGGCAATCTGCTGCGGAGGAACACATTCACTAGAACTGAGTCAAGCTGACCGGCAAAGGGTAGGCATCTTTATCCATGACAAAGATAGAGATAGATTAGAACAACATTTTCACAATAGAATAAGTCAAGTGTAGCATAAACAATTTGAGCAAATATATATGCAAGGATGTATGCATGAAAAGAGAAGGTAAGAAGACCATTCTAACTAGGCTTGCGTTCTACAGTCAATACTTGCTCTGATACCAATTTGTCACACCCAATTTTAAGGATAAAATTGAATATGAATAACTCATGTGTGCCCAGAGATCAATCACACACATAAGCTGACAAATCTTAAATAGTACCATCACTGAGTCCTTATTACATAACGAATAATATTCTTAAACAAAACAACGGAAATAAAGATAACTCTCGCGACGAAGCTCCACTTCACAGGGAACGCTGACTGGTTGACCACTAGCCTAGCACTCCTCACGGTAGTCTTCATAGCCATCTGAAGGGGTTGAGAAAGCAAGAGTGAGCACTTAAAGTACTCAGCAAGAGTAACACAGGGTTATGAAGCTCAAAAGGTTGACACTGTCTGTACTGCAGTTGCTTTTAACTTGGTCAAGTTTTACCAACACTTAGCTTTAGTTATGCTTAACCCAATTGATAACCACATTAATCATTAAACAACATGATCATCTACACTGTGAGTTTTCCAGGCCGCTTGTAACCATGAGCATGGCTATCATGATAGATTTACACTCTGCAGAGGTTATACACTTTACCCACAAGCCATGTTACCCATATGCCTGGGTTAATTACTCCCATAACACTTCCAAGGTGAGTGGGCAGGGAACACTATGAAGTCTTTCAAAAGTCTTCCCAACATGTTGCCAGACCCTACGGACCCAAGGGCAAGGGGTATGTAAAGCCTCTACTCGATGGTACCTTTCAAAGCGGTAACCACCCTGGAACATGCCCTACAACCAGCTCGGCAATGGTGCCTTTCACGAACTGCCAACATGCTAGTACGAAGAGCCATTATAGCACTCATGGTTGTATTATTATCCCAGCTTTTGCCCTACAGTGGGGTCCTATTCCATGTTGCTACAAAAGCCAGTTTTATCTCATTGTTGCATATATCATTAATCAAGATTCATCTCAAGATCCATTATTGTAAAGCATAGCAAAGCTACCCATATGCATAAAAACCCATGGTAACAAGGTAAAGGATAACAAAGCTATGGAATAGATCTAATAGGAATCAAATTAGACACATGCAATAATGACTAGATTGAATTATGGTGAATAGGTAACAAGGATGATCCCATGTTAAACTTGCCTTGATCCCAAAGTTCCTGATGATCCTGTTCTACTGCAAAGAACTCTTGCTCACCGAAGATCTCACCGGCTGAACTCGATCAACATCACCACGCATTCATCCGAACAATCATACACGAAACAATAAAGACATGATCAAAACATTACACCATAAACAATAAAGAGGCTTTGAAAAGGTTATAAAACATATCTATACTTTACTACGATCACAAAGACACGAGAATCACATTAATCGGATCTAAAACGAATAAGTTATAGATTAAACAGGATTTGAAAAGGGCAAGATTAAAGCATTACCAAATGAATTTACTTTGATTTTCAAAAGTAATTAACATAGGTGAAACCTATACTACTGGATAGAGCATAAAATTATGGATCTAACGCAACTTGAACGGATCGATTTGGATTTAAAACGAGCAAATTATAAGCTTTTGAAAACTAGAGGCAAAACTGTAATTAGGGTTTTTATTTTATTTTCGAATTAAAACCGGGTTAAAGGAGATTACGTTTTCCCGAGGGGAAAGCGCAAAGCTGAAACCCGCCTTCTGGACCGCGGGTTGAGAGGAGGAAAAGAGCAGGGGCTCTTTAGCAAATTGCCACGCGAAGGGGTACGGGCTAATCTGGTGCGTTGGATTAGGGATGGATGGATCAGATTAGATCCAGGGAGGGAGGAGGCGGTTCCCCACCGGATCAGAGCGGCGTGCGGCGGAGGACATGGCCGGCAGAGCTCGTGCTCGCTGGCGCCAGGGAAGAAGGGGGCTCGGGTGCTCGGTTTTCGACTCTGGAATCCCCGAGAGAGAGAGAGGGCGACACCGCGAACTCATCTACGCGGCTTGCGAGGTTCGGGATGGCCCGAGGGTGGCCGGCGGCGTGGCACAGCGGCGCGGGCTCGCTGCGGCACGGCGACACAAGTAACCAGAGCACAAGAGAGAGGGAAAACAGAGGGGAGAGATGTTCCGCACGCGCGTGAGGCGAGTGCGAGGCTCAGAGGGGTTTGAGGACGGCCGAGGACGGCTAGCCTCGACGAACGGCGGCGGCAGGATCTCGGTGCGCGGCGACGGGATCCCACAGTGCACCACCGAGGGAGAAAAGAGAGAGAGGGGCCATTCGGAAGCTTCGCGAAGAAAATGCGAGGGCTGAGGAGGCTTACCGTGGTCGGGATCGCACGGAACGGCGGCGGCTTGACGGCGAAACGCAGCGGCGACGACAGCACTGCTCCTGCTGCGTCCGAGGGATGCGAGGCGATGGGAGGCAAAGGCGCGGGAGCGGCGCTATTTAAGGGGGTAGAGGGAGAGTCCGGAGCGGAGACAAGCGCAGGGAAACTGCGTCGGCGGTTGCGCGCGCGGCGTGTCGCGACGTCGCGGCGAAGTCCTGCTCGGACACGAATAGAGGGAGGAGGGAGAAGCTGACGGGTCAGGCCGCTTCGTCAGTGAAAGAGAGAGTAGAGCGGCGCCTACAGGCGGGTCCTGGGTGTCAGCAGGGAGAGAGAGCGGGTGGAGCTGGCGAGCTGGGCTGCGGCCGAGTGGGCCGGCCCACTGCGGGGAGAAGGAGAGAGGGAGAGGAAACAGGCCGGTTTGGCTCTCGGGCTGAAAGAGAAGGAGGGTGAGGTTTCAGTTTTTCTTTTTATTTGATTTTGCAAATATTTTTCCAAATTGATTTTCAAAATGGATTTGAAATATATTTTCTAGGGTTTTGAAAAGTCACTCACACAATAAAAATGCAGGGCATGCAATGCTCAAACATGTTAACCCTAACATGAGATAAATTTTAATTTTATTTCTTTAATTCTATGCTTCACAAAAATACTTAAATTAAATCAAATTTAACTCAAATTCAAATCTAATTCACTATTCAAATTTTAGGGTGTTACAGTTGTGGTTGCTGAAACTGACCTCCATGTCTAGCAACTTGCCCAGGCTGGTTGAAGCGGGGCCGAGAGTTTGTAACAACCCGACCTAGGGCTTAATAAGATTAATAGGATACTCATACCAATAAGTTGCAACTTCTTTTCTGGAAGCCCATCTATAAAGAACTCGAAAGTTAAGCGTGCTTGGCCTAGAGCAATTTTGGATGGGTGACCGACCGGGAAGTTCTTCCCGGGGGCGCACGAGTGAGGACAAAGTGTTCCGAAAAGACTAGTGTGTTGGTCTGTGAGGGCAGTCTGTATCCTAGGAAAGCTACCAGGCGTTAACGGGTCTGGCCTCGAGGAGGCGGGATGTTACAGAGTTGCTACCAGAAGACTGACCTTGGAAAGACATCTTCCTCTTGCGATCAGCCTCCAGAACTTGCCTTTCTCTCTCAATAGTAAAGGCCTTGTCTACCAGCTTCTGGAAGTTTGAGAAGTCATTTGAAGAGAGTGCATAACGAATTCCGGGTTAAGACCTCTGAAGCAGTCCTGCTTCTTGTCATCAGTATCAACATCTCCTAAGGCATAGAGAGATAGCTGTGTGAACTGGGTAAGATAGTCACGTACAGACCTAGAGCCTTGTTTCAGATTGAGGAACTCTTTCCTATTCACTTTGATTTCCCCAAAAGGAACATAATGAGCATGAAAACTCAAACAAAACTCCTGCCAAGTGATAGCTGGAGCATTATCATGAGCAGCAGTGTAAGCAGTCCACTAATCTTTGGCCTGACCTTGTAATTGATTGAGCGGTATACAGAACTCGATCATGGCCAACACAATGAGCAATCTCCAGCTTGCTCTCAATGGCCTGAAGCCAATCATCAGCATCCATTAGTTCAACAGCATGCTTGAATTCCTGGCGAGGCGGTGGAGGTGGTGGGGCAAGATTGGGTTGCGCCATTTGTTGCATGGTAGCCATCATTTGTGCCATGGTATGCATCATTTGGTTCTGCATTGCTGCCATCTGCACTGGATCATAGACTGGTGGTGGAGGCAGTGGTGGAGGGTTCAAGTTATTGTCTTGGTCATTGCCTCCAGAGCCACTACCACGCCTGGTGTTCACCATCTGGTATGAGAAAGGACAAGAGTGAGATAGGATAGAAAGAAAACCCCATCTAACTACAAAATAAAACTTGTAAACAAATGATGTCATTGTAGTCAGAAGACTTGCAACGCATCAACAGTCATTACAAAGAACCAAAACAAACATGTGCACAAGTACATATTCACACAACGATTCTATCGTTTCAAACATTAGGGTGGCAACTTAAGATTGGAGGAACCTATTTTGGCCAAAACTTAAATTAAGCATCAAGGAAGTGAGACAAATAGAAGATGAGATGTGTTTGTATCAAAATAGTTTTGTAAAATCACCATTACTATCTAGGCTAGCTTCCTACAGTCAACATAGCTTTGATACCATTCTGTCACAACTGATTTTAAGGACAAAATCGAATGCACATCATATGTATGACAGGATCAATTTATTCATACATATGACGACTTCATTACAGTATCATAGAAATGTTCTTACTTTAACGATAAACATCATTACAAAATGACCCATAGGTCTAAAAGAAAATTACATATACTTTATTTAACTCTAGCGAAAAAGGGATGCCATCTTCACAAGAAGTCAACCAGGGGCAGCACCAGCCTAGAACATGTCGGGGTCGAAGGCATCTTCCTCAACATACTCCTCTTCATCTCTAACATCTATGGGGAGCAGTGGGACAAAGAGGAAGGGTGAGTACATTGAGATGTACTCCGCAAGTGTAGGAAAATATGACATGAGGCTTGAGCAAGGATAGACTTACTTTGGTTGACACAAGCACCTAAGCAACATTCCTATTACCTTAAACCTTAAGCACCTATTTAACTAGGTTATAACACCTTCTCCTCAGAAAAATCAAACCAACGCTCGAATTCCATCCGAGTTAACCAAACACTTGGATTCCAACCCAGCTCCCAACCATTCCCTTACCAAGGAAACCACCCAACCAAACCAGAGCCAATCTAATCAATAAGAAGTCCAGGCCGCTCTTGACCGTGAGCACGGCTGATATATCAGGTTTACACTCTGAAGAGGTTGCACACTTTCGCCATGAGTCATGTTTCCCCATCACGCTTCACACTACCTAGGTGCTTAGCAGGGTCACAGTACAAGGCCTTTACAAAGCCCCTCCAAGCCTGTTTTACACCTTCACTAAGGTTTCACTGCTAACAATGGGTAGCAAACAACTGCAGAAGCCCCCTCTTGTGCCACACAAACCAACCTGATGTAAACCATTACTTGGAGGAAGCTAATTAATTGGCCAGGTCCAGCCCACCTAGACCTCATGGCTGTGCTATAAAGCTAGGTTACATGCTTCGAGAACCGGATCCTAGGGATCTATTGACACCGTTTTTCGGCATCGGAAAGTTATCAGTTGAATTTGCTGACAAGAAAGAATGCTGCAAGAAAGATAAGTTGTTGCCGATGGAGGCTGGATGATTCTTGTCGACAAGGGTTAATTGGTGAAGTAAAGTCGCTTGAGCTGTAAAGTTGCTAACGCCGATTGCCGATGAGGAGATATTACCGATGCCGATAGAAGGTTGCTAGTACAATAAGGTTGCCGATCGGGAAGTATTGCCGATACCGATGGGCAAGGAGTACCGATGGGCATAGAGTGACTTAACGGTTGATGTTAGCAAGGGATGATTGATGCAGAAAGAAGGGAATCGCGGATTGAAGCAGTTTGCCGATGGAAAGTTTTCATCGAAGCGAGGATATAAGGAAACTGGAGATTTTATACCAGTATTATTATAGTAGTTTGAGTCTGACTCTTGCATGAGTCATTTGTTTTCCTTTAAAATAGGAGTGTTTGTTTAGAAAAATAATATTGTTATTTTAGATCCGACTCCTACGCGAGTCAGTTTCCTTAAAGTTAGGATTTGGTTTTAGGAAAGGTACGGGTCGTGTCTCTGTACAACTCTCCGTGCGGGAGTATAAATATGTTCCCAAGGGCTGCGTGTAAAAAAGGGGAATCCAATCAAAATCAAATCAATTTACTCTTATCCTACTTTTACTGCAATTTACTCTTTTTTGCATTAGTCTTATTTTACGAGTTCTTCAAGCTTCCACGGGCTGCATCATCTTGATCTCCGTCAAATCCTTGTAAGTTCCGCGTGGGAGTACCTTTGAACTTTGACATCTGGGCGTGTCGCTGTTGTCTCGTTTAGCTCTGCTCTAGTTATCCTAATCAAGTTCCAATCTTGGCATCTGGGCATATCGCCGTTGTCTTGATTGAATCTTGTTCTAGTTATCGTCCTTGTCGATTAATTGGTCAAATCGACTGGCACGCCCTCGGATATCGAATTCGGGTAATAGCCCGACATGTTCGCAGATCCTGACGCTTTTTGTGTCAACACCTCTTTTGGCATGCCTAGTGGGACTCGATTATATAAATCATACATCTATCATGGGTGATAACGCCGACGTCAACCAGAGGAACGTCATCGAAGTCTCCGAGGCCGATCTAAAAGATGATCAGAAGCTGACCATGGAGCGGGCTATGGAGGAGTACAAGCAATTGTATCTCAAATCCTTTAGCCTAAGCAGGAGCGGCGAAGCAATTCAGAAGCAAGATCCGTCGTTGCCACGGCAGGTCACGTATGACGCCAATCCTGGTAAGTTACAAGAGATGGTTAATTCTGCCCTAAGTCAAGCATTAATTAGCTACTCCGGCGTGCTGTCCAATACCGTCTACAATGCTGTCATGCAATCATTCAAAGAAGGACATGCACCTCAATATGTTGGTCCGGCGTACCATCGACCTGGATCGGCATCTATAAGCCCATCGGCAGCCCCAATGGCGTCTTCTACTCCTGTAGAACCGTCTGCCGATGTGGCTACACCGCCAAGGCCGAGCCCTGACAGCATCACCAGGCTCCATACAGATCCAGTGGCGTCGGCAATTTCAAGACCTGCTATCCAGACTCAATCAGCTCCCGCTAACTGGTGGGGATACGGTATGCCTCTAAATCTATCTGCTGGTTCTAATCTGGTGCAGGGGGTAGCTCAGCTTGGAAGGGCTCCATGGCATTGGCAATGCAATCACAGCCGGTGGCCCCTATGATGCATTACTCTACGCCCTCCCCAACTGTTCAAGTGCCGTCAGAGGATTTCCAAATGATTCCTAAAATACCTTTGATGCCACCATCGGCGAGCTCTGTGCCGATGCAACACATTGTAGCAGCTGGAGGCGAACCTATGGTTGCAAATCCTCAGGTCGGAGTGCTAGTTCCCCAAGGTAATCTGATGATTGATTGCTCCAGAATACAAGAGCAACACGCTCCAGCTAGCTATCAACCATCGGTAAGTCATATGCCGATGATTTATAATCCTGGATGGGCAACCCAGCAGCCAGCTCAACACCCTGGTGTGTCAATGTATCATTATGGAAGCCCAGCAAATATTCAGAGCGGACCATCGGTACAGCAGCCGATGAATACGATGACTCAACCTAATCTGCTAAGTGTGCAAAACTATCCATCAGTAAATCAACCGATGTATAGTGTTCAGATGACTGGTGCTGCGCCCGCGACTACTCCGCGTCATCTTCAAGAGGCACATCAGCCGGCTCCACCAGTCAACAACCAGCCAATGAGTCGGCAAGAGCAGGATGCATATTAGGCTGATAAGATCGCCGAAGTTATGAAAGAACAGTTCGGCATTAAACCCAAAGTCAATACATATTCTTATCGGACTCCGTATCCTCCAGCATATGACTTGATTCCTCTCCCAAATCGGTACAAAGTGCCTGATTTTACCAAGTTCTCCGGCCAAGACGACACATCAACCGCTTCATTATCCAGTGCGGAGAAGCTGCCAGTAGGGAAGAATTGAGGGTGAGATTGTTCTCTTCATCATTGTCAGGATCGGCATTCACATGGTTTATATCATTGCCTCCAAACTCTGTAAACACATGGGCCGATCTAGAGAGGCAGTTTCACAAATACTTCTTCGCTGGCATACATGAAAAGAAGCTTACCGATTTGGTCAAATTGAGGCAACGCAATGACGAGTCGGTAGAGAGCTTTGTTCAGAGGCTGCGGGACGTGAAAAATAAGTGCTACAGCCTGGTGCTTGATGATCGGCAATTGGCAGATTTGGCCTTCCAAGGATTGCTGCCGCACATCAAGGACAAGTACGCGTCTCAAGAATTTGAAAGCCTAAATCATCTGGTGCAAAGAATTGCTGATCAGGATATCAAAACCTTTGAAACCAGGAAGACTTGGAACAAGAAGGTGACCTTCATCGGGCAAGAAGAAGACTCTGGGTTAGATGAAGAGCTAAGCATCGGTGCGGCCGAATGGGTGAAGGATAAGAAACCTGTGTCTTGTCCGTTTGGTCAGAAAGAAGCTGAAAGGTTCACCTTTGACATTACGAAGGCCGATAGGATGTTTGACTTATTACTTCAAGAAGGGCGAATCAAGTTGGCGCCCAACCATGTAATTCCATCGGCCGAAGAGCTCAAGAAAATCAGGTACTGCAAGTGGCACAATGCAACTTCCCATAGTACCAATGACTGCAAGGTATTCAGGCAGCAGTTGCAGTCAGAGATTGAATCTGGACGAATCAAATTCGAAAATTCTAAAGTCCAGAAACCGATGAAGATTGATCAGCACCCGTTTCCGAACAATATGGTGGAAACCAGTGGAAAAACCAAAGTGCTGACATCGGAAGCTGCCAGGAAGAACGTATTGGTAGATCCTAACCATCAAGTAACTGAGCACGACGAAAGGAGGTTTGCTAATGGCAGAAAAGGCAAGAAAGTTGTCGATGAAGGTAGCAGTGCCAAAAGGGCTCATGGTGTTATAATCACGCATAAGCAGCCAAGGCAAGACTATCGGCAATCACGTGAAGATCGATATCGGCAAGAGGAAGAAGAGCACCAAGAATGGCTTCGGCATAAGGACCACTGGAAGTGTCCCTTCTTCGTTCACTGCTGGGAAGAGGGCATCAAGCTGCCTACTGCCGATAATTGTCCTGAATGCAATGGGTACTACACCACCGATCGGTCAGGTAAGAAGCCTTGTTTTGATGATCGAGCATCCAGGTACGCCAAGTCGCTCATAGAGAAGAGGTCGGCGCATGACCGACTGGGGGGCAAGCTTAGTGCCCATAACAGGCTTGGCAGATGTGTTGATCAAGAGGAGCTGGAGGAGATGGCCAATGCAAGAGTGCCTGACGAAGAGATATTCTCCAGAGATCCCAACATCGGAAGGAGTACCAATGCAAGCGGTGGAAAGCAGCACCAGCCTGTCTGGAAGACTAGGCTTCCTCAGTGGTGCCCCAAGGGACTGACGAAGATTCAAAAAAGGAGGATTCAGCGCGAACACCGTAATGACCTGTATGACAATGAAGAACCCTCAAGAGAAAAGCAGTGGAGGCCAAAGCGCAAGGACAGGGATCCATCGGTAGAAATTAATATGGTCATCATGTTGCCGATGGAGTTCATGGCACCTATCAGCGATGATGAGGAGACTGCTGAGATGGCACAATTGGTGCTGGATCCAATGTTATCCGTCTTTGAGAAGCCTGCCGATGATGAGAGGCAGCACCTGAGGGCTCTGTTCGTTAAAGGCAAAGTGGATGGACAGCCTATGACAAAGATGCTAGTGGATGGTGGGGCATCAATAAACATAATGCCGTATGCCGTGTTCAGAAAGCTTGGAAAAGGCGACCAAGACTTGGTCAAAACGAACATGAAGCTCAAGGACTTTGAAGGCAATGTGTCGACAGCTATGGGAGCTGTATGTGTTGACTTAACCATTGGCAGTAAAACTTTGCCGACAACATTTTTTGTAATCAGTGGCAAAGGCACTTACAACTTGCTCCTCGGAAGGGACTGGATCCACGCCAATTGTTGTATTCCTTCCACCATGCATCAGAGCCTTGTACAATGGATTGGGGACAGAATTGAAGTCGTCCGAAGTGAAGCCCCATCTACTATTGCATCGGTAGAATCGGAGACTTATGAGCAGACCAGGTGCATATCCGTGAAGCTTGGGACAAAGACTTCCTCAAAGTTGCTGATTACTGTATTAAACTGATCCAACTAGTCGGTCCTGAAGAAGAGTTTTTAATGGATCAGTTCGCTGACGACGGAAAACTGGGGCAGGGCTTCACATCCGCCGATGATTTACTCGAGGTCGACATCGGCAATGGTAGTAAACCTAGGCCTACTTTTATTAGTGCTAAGTTAGATTCCCAATGTAAACAGCAGTTAACCGATTTATTAAAGGAATATAAAGATTGTTTTGCTTAGGATTATACAGAGATTCCTGGTTTAGACCGATCAATAGTTAACATCGGTTACCCATCAAGTCTGGTTTCCAACCACATCGGCAACCTGTGCGTCGATGCAATCCTACTATTTTACTCGACATCAAGGCTGAGATTACAAAGTTAATCGAAGCAGGATTTATTCGGCAATGCCGATATGCCAAATGGATTTCTAATGTGGTTCCTGTATATAAGAAAAATGGAAAACTTCGTGTTTGTATTGATTTCAGGAATCTTAACAAGGCTACACCGATGGATGGCTACCCGATGCCCGTTGCCGATCTGCTGATCGATGCTGCTGCTGGACATCAAATCATTAGCTTCATGGATGGTAATGCTGGGTATAATCAAATATTCATGGCTGAAGAAGACATATCCAAGACTTCTTTCAGATGTCCAGGTCACGTCGGTTTATTTGAGTGGGTTGTCATGACTCTTGGCTTAAAGAATGTCGGTGCTACTTATCAGAGAGCAATGAATTTCATCTTTCATAAATATATTGGCACGATAGTCGAAATCTATATTGATGATATGGTGGTTAAGTCCAAAGATTTTGGGGAGCATCTTGCCGATTTGCGAAAAATATTGGAATGCACAAGGAAGCATGGGTTGAAGATGAATCCTAATAAGTGTGCGTTTGGTGTATCGGCAGGATAGTTTCTGGGCTTTATGGTGCATCAAAGAGGTATCGAGATCGGCAGAAAATCTATTGATGCAATTAACAAAGTGGTTGCTCCTACAAACAAGACTGAGCTGCACTCCTTGATCGACAAGATTAATTTCATTAGAAGGTTTATATCTAACTTATCTGGTAAGATTAAATCTTTTAGTCCATTGTTGAAGCTGAAAGCCGATCAAGAGTTTATATGGAAAGAAGAACAACAATTAGCCTTGGAGGAGATTAAAAAATATCTGGTAAACCCTCCAGTCTTGGTTCCACCTCAGCACGGGATGCCTTTCAGATTGTATTTGTCTGCCGATGACAGTGTTATCGGATCGGATTTAATTCAAGAATTTGAAGGAAAGGAACGTGTGACATATTACCTGAGCAGAAGGTTGGTGGATGCTAAAACCAGGTATTCGGCCATAGAGAGATTATGCTTATGTCTATATTTCTCTTGCATCAAATTAAGGCATTATTTATTGTCGGCTGAATGCACTATTGTCTGCAAAGATGATGTGGTCAAGTACATGCTGTCAATGCCGATATTAAGTGGACGAATCGGTAAGTGGATTTTGGCACTTTCAGAATTTGACCTAAGGTATGAATCGGCTAAGGCTGTTATGGGTCAAGTAATGGCCGATTTTGTTACTCAGCATTGCAATATGGTAAGCTCTATGGAAATTGCTCCTTGGACTTTGTTCTTTGATGGATCTACGTGCAAAGAAGGAGCAGACATCGGTATTCTCTTGATTTCTCCCCGAGGGCGAAAGTATGAAATTTCACTACCGATTGTTTCTACTTCAACAAATAATCAGGCTGAGTACCAGGCTCTACTGAAGGGGTTGGAATTACTCAAGGAGGTACGTGCCGATGTTGTTGAAATCTTCGGTGATTCTATGTTGGTGATTAACCAATTGATTGAGACATATGAATGCCGAAGTGAAGCTTTAATAGCAGCCCATGAAAGGTGCCTGCAGTTATTAAAAGAATTCAAAGAATACCGCCTTGAGCATATTCCTAGATTGCATAACGAAGAGGCCAATCGGTTAGCACAGAATGCTTCAGGATATCAGCCGATTCAAGAAGTCATGACATCAGTAATAGTTGCTGATGACTGGAAAAAGGAAATTGCCGATTACTTAAGAGATCCATCTAAGAAGGTTGAAAGGCGTCTGAGGTTTCAAGCTACTAAGTATGTGCTCCTCGACGATGAATTGTATTATCGGACGATTGACGGAGTTTTGCTCAGGTGCCTTGGGAAAGAGGAGTCAAAAGAGTTGATGGGTGAAATCCATGAAGGTGTGTGTGGAGCGCATCAATCGGCATTCAAGATGAAGTGGATGATTAGGTGGAATGGATATTATTGGCCGATAATCCTTGAAGATTGCTTCAATTATTTCAAAGGGTGCCAGGATTGTCAGAAGTTTGGTAACGTACAGAGGGCACCTGCATCGGCGATGAATTCTATAATCAAACCTTGGCCATTTAGAGGATGGGCTATTGATCTCATCGGCCAAATTTATCCGCCATCGAGTAAGGGGCATAAGTTTATACTTGTTGCTACCGATTACTTCACCAAATGGGCCGAAACGATTCCTTTGAAGAAGGTGACATCGGCAAACATGGTAGATTTTGTTAAAGAACACATTGTTTACCGATTCGGTATTCCTCAAACTATTACTACCGATCAAGGAACCATGTTCACATCGGGAGAGTTTGATGAATTTGCTGCTAGTATGGGGTTCAAGGTATTGAATTCTTCTCCTTATTATGCTCAAGCTAATGGTCAGGCTGAAGCGACTAATAAGGGAGTTATTAAACTTATCAAACGCAAGATTGAAGAAAACCCTAGAAGGTGGCATGTGGTGTTAAAAGAAGCCTTATGGTCATATCGGATGGCTTGTCATGGTGCAACCAAAGTATCGCCATATCAGTTGGTCTATGGACACGATGTTGTCCTGCCTTGGGAAATTAAAACTAGTTCTAGGCGATTATCTTTTCAAGATCAATTGACGACCGATGATTATACTACTCTGATGAAAGATGAGTTGGAAGACTTAGCGGGTCATCGGTTGAGGGCTCTGATCAGCATTGAAGAGAATAAGAAAAGGGTCGCTAGATGGTATGACAAAAAAGTCAAGGTAAAAGAGTTTGCCGATAGTGATCTGGTATGGAAGTTGATTTTACCGATTGGGACTAAGAGTTCTAAGTTTGGAAAATGGTCTCCTAATTGGGAAGGTCCTTATCGGATAAAACAGTCCGCTCCTGGCAATGCTTATATTCTAGAAACTCTCGAAGGAGTTGCATTCTCTAAGAGCAATTAATGGTAAATACTTGAAAAAATATTACCCTAGTATTTGGGTAGATGCATAGCGTGCTCGTTTGAATGCCGATGAAAGAGAAAGTTATAATACAGAGCAAAATCAAGTATCGATGTTACATTTGCCGATACAATGAATAAGTTACAACAAGCATTTGCTGATATCGCACGCAGGCGAATTTGCTCTATCTCATCCATCTCCTTGGCGTCGGCATCGGCAGAGCCCTCGACTGGCTTGATCTTCTTCTTCAATAAGATGGCTTGTCGGGCATTTTGGTCTCTTTCTTGCCGCAGAGCCTTGATGGTGTCGGACAGTTGGGTTTTTTTTCTGATTGGCTGTTCTTAGAGTTTCTTCAACCTCTTTCAACTCAGTCAGTAGCTCTTCTTTCCTTGCCGATAGCTGAGTAATTTTTTGATCGACATTGGTGCTGGAAATTTCCGCTTGGCCAATGCTCTTATGCTTTTCGTCGGCAATGCTTTTAAACTTGAGCTTCTCTTCCTCAGCCTGGGATTGCGCAGTCCTATCGGCTATACGACGGGAGAGCCTCTCGTATTGGAGTTGCTTGCTATCGAGGAAAGTCGCCTGGAAGAGTGTTTCTTCTATATCGGCAGGGAGGTGGCCTTGGACATCCTTGAAAGCCGTCCTTGCTGCAGTTGAATCCTGGACGAGCTGGGATGTATCTTGTTGCAGCAAGGAAAGCAGTGCTTCGAGTTTGGATTTGACCTCTGTCGATAGAGCTGGAGCAGAGCTTTCTTCATCCTCATCCTCATCAGGAATGTCGATAGCGAAGGAGAATAGGCTATCTGCTCGTGCGGGGCCTTCTTGGTGCACATCCTCGTCTTGGGGGTTGACACCAAAGGAGAATAAGCTATCTGGGGAGTCTTGGGCCTGAAAAAAGAGGAAGTTAAAATGCGCCGATCATAAGATTATACTATAAATTTTAGGTAAATGACTTACCATCTTGAAGCGAATTTCTTGCCTAGGACTTGGCATGTCGGATGGTCCAGCCACATCCTGGAGATCGGTAGCAGTTACCGATGAATGAGCTTCTGTTGGGGAAGCAGTTGACGCCGTTGGTGCTGGTGGCGTTGTTGTTGGCGTTGCTGACGATGTAGTAGATGGTTCCCGTGGTGGCGACACCGTTCTCTCATCGGGGATTTCGGCTGGTGAAGGTGCCGATGCCGATGTCGCCTCCGCTGTTGCAGCGGATGGTGTTATCTCCTGATCGGGGATGTCGTCCAGTGGATGATCAGGGATAGGAGCCGGTGATGGTTCTGCCGTTGGCGCGTCGGCGGTTGGTGATGCGACTAGAGTCGATGGCGAAGATGGGGTGGCCAACCTCAAGCGCCTTTTCTTCCTTGGTGCTGCAGTAGGAGATCCAGCCCGTTTCGATGAAGCCTGGGGGGCATCGGCAGCAGGACTTGGAGATGCTTGTGTACTTGGAGCAACTGCCGATGACCTCATTGCCTGAAATATTTAGTGCAAGTCACATAAAATAAAATATTGCCGATGAAACAGTATGTGATTGGTATGAGTGAAGATGAGTTTACTGCAAAAACCCGTGTTAAGGCAGCAGCAGCAGCCGATGTAGCCTTGGTTTTTACAGGCGTCGATTTAGGTACCTTCTGAGGGGTGAAGGCAGCTAGTGTGGGGGCATTATTGCCGATGAGTGATATGGGGTTCATCATTCGAAGATTAAAAGGCTTGCCACTCCGGCTTATCTTGGGAATCGGATCGTCAACCTGTTAAGCGTAAGGGGGTCAGATGCCGATGATAAGGGTAAAGTAATGAGGAATGCATCGGAATGAAAAACTTACTACATCGTCGGGAATGACGTGATTGGCGTCAATTATATTCCGATAGTAGTGCGATGACTTGACAAATAATTGATATCTCCATTCTTGCCACCAGAATTTGTATTCATTCGTGATGAAGGATGTTGGTGACCAGGAGGATAAGTCAATATCTGACATATCGGCATTGGGAGGAAGATTGACGATTTTGTTCCAGTCCATAGCACTGGAGATAGTCTGCCTTGGTTTTATCACCTTGGAGTAGGAGAGCTTGATCGGCAGTTGGCCAAATGCCAGTTGTCTTGCCGCCGCCGATGGGTAGTAGAACTCGAAGGATGGAGGGGCATTCTTCCTAGTTCCGAAGATATTGACTGGGATAGCTCCGGGAACAATACTGGCCTTCATGATTATTTGATTTTGAGGCACGTTCCCATCGATAAGATTGAACAGCAGCAGAAATTGATTGTTCTCATCAACGTATGACCACCAGAGCCGTTCTGAAGCAGGGATTCCGTTGTAAAATTTCTGGAAGAATAAGCCAAACTGTTCTGCATCAGCATCGGTCCCTGGCAACACTATGATGGCCTCTCCGAAGTTGAGTGGAGGGCGATTTGCCGATTCATCATCCCTGTATTTGTAATCTTCCGATATGTCCCTTGGGAATTGTTGAGCGAACAAGTCAAACTGAAGGACTTTGTACATGTGTGCGTTCAGCCACATGTTGATGAACCACCAGGGACCCCCGAGGTTGCCGATGGACTCGCCTAGCAGTAACTTCTTGGCTACTTGGTGTAGAAGGCGGTATACCGATCCAAGAAGATATCTGCCTAGAGGAAGTCTTGTTCCATCGGCAAGAAGTTCAGCTGCCAGAAGATGCATGGTGGTAGGTCCGACTGCCCTGCCATAGAAGATGAATTTTTCTAGCCACATATTCAGGAAGGTGGCATGTTCCCTCTGGTTTACCGACCAGTCTTCTGATACTCCTGGATATAGCCAGTCCAGCCGCCGATATTCCGAGTGTTCAATTTGTACTCGGCTTTCCTATTGAATAGAGTAAAGGTATCGGCGGAGGAGACATCGAGACCAGTCAACATATGCACATCGGCAAGTGTGGGAGTGGCTGGTCCATGCCTGAATAGGAAGACATTCATGGTGTCAGACCAAAAGTAGGAGGCCGCCATCAACATGTTCTCGTTTTTCTCCATATCGGCAATGAAGAGCCTGATGCACTGATCCAAGTTGCGCTCTGACCAATAGACTTGCTGTGTTCTAGCGACCCTAAGTTACCAGTTCTTCCACCCTTTGGTCGGTTTGGGCCATGACCGGAAGGCGTCCTTCCATAATCCTAAACCGAAGCATTCAAACCTGAATGGAATCCGGTTGGCCTCCGCATTGATCAGATAGCTAGGGTCAGGATTTCCCATTGGACCTAGGCAGGTAAAGCTGGACTGCTCGAGAGGGATCACTACTTTGTTGTACAGTTCCTAGGTTTCGAAAAGAAAAGAAGGAATCAAGGAAGGAAGGGGGAAGATTATGGATTCATACGGGAAAAGAGCTAGCAGGAGGTTGGATGAGGAGGAAAGTGGATTTACCTTAGGAATGTCGACTTGAATCGCCATTGGAGCTGAGAGAGTTCTTGCGGTTCGTGCTGGGCTTGAGAAGAGTACTGTTGCTTGAGCTCGGAGTCTTCGGAGGCGCCGCCGGAGGTTGAAGACGAAGGCAGGTGAAAAGTGAAAGTGGGTCTAGGGTAAAAAAGTAGATTGGATCCTGGTAGCTTTTATAAGCTTACTCGGGGGTATTTTGGGATTTTGGTTCATACTGTGCAGTAATGTGGAGAGGCCTACGGTGGATGTGCGCAATAATCAAGGAGATATTGTCAGATTTGCTACTATTTGTCCTATAATCGAGGAATTTTATTAATAAATTGTGGTTCTGCACGCGGAAATCGATGAAGTTGTGCAGTTATCTCGAAGGTAACGGCTATAGTAGAGAGAATTTCGGCCCGTAAAGTGTTATACACTCTGAAATTGGGGGGCATGTGTTGACACCGTTTTTCGGCACGTGTCAAATGAATTAAGACTTGTGGCTGTTTTCTATCGGCATCGGAAAGTTATCAGTTGAATTTGCCGACAAGAAAGAATGCTGCAAGAAAGATAAGTTGTTGCCGATGGAGGCTGGATGATTCTTGCCGACAAGGGTTAATTGGTGAAGTCAAGTCGCTTGAGCTGTAAAGTTGCTGACGCCGATTGCCGATGAGGAGATATTACCGATGCCGATAGAAGGTTGCCAGTACAAGGTTGCCGATCGGGAAGTATTGCCGATACCGATGGGCAGGGAGTGCCGATGGGCATAGGGTGACTTAATGGTTGATGTCAGCAAGGGATGATTGATGCTGAAAGAAGGGAATCGCGGATTGAAGGAGTTTGCCGATGGAAAGTTTTCATCGAAGCGAGGATATAAGGAAACTGGAGATTTTATACTAGTATTATTATAGTAGTTTGAGTCTGACTCTTGCATGAGTCGTTTGTTTTCCTTTAAAATAGGTGTGTTTGTTTAGAAAAATAATATTGTTATTTTAGATCCGACTCCTGCGCGAGTCAGTTTCCTTAAAGTTAGGAGTTGGTTTTAGGAAAGGTACGGGTCGTGTCTCTGTACAACTCTCCATGTGGGAGTATAAATATGTGCCTAAGGGCTGCGTGTAAAAAAGGGGAATCCAATCAAAATCAAATCAATTTACTTTTATCCTACTTTTACTGCAATTTACTCTTTTTTACATTAGTCTTAGTTTATAAGTTCTTCAAGCTTCGATGGGCTGCATCATCTTGATCTCCGTCAAATCCTTGTAAGTTCCGCGTGGGAGTACCTCTGAACTTTGACATCTGGGCGTGTCGCTGTTGTCTCGTTCAGCTCTGCTCTAGTTATCCTGATCAAGTTCCAATCTTGGCATCTGGGCGTATCGCCGTTGTCTTGATTGAATCTTGTTCTAGTTATCGTCCTTGTCGATTAATTGGTCAAATCGACTGGCACGCCCTCGGATATCGAATTCGGGTAATAGCCCGAGGTGTTCGCAGATCCTGATGCTTTTTGTGTCAACAGGATCCAGGCAGGATATAGCACAGACCCAAACCACCAACATCGGCACCATAATATGGCATAAACCAATCTCAACCAAACGATCCATCCTGCCGGATTTGCCTACTCACCATGTTACTACCATCAACAGCTACCAGCCTACATAAAAGTTGCATAAATCATTAGTCAAAATTAATAATTAAACCTTCCCAACCCAAAACTGCAGGCTAAGCATGACACCTACCCAAACCAACCCAAACCAACCGAGTTTCAAGGATGATATCACAAAGCTAGTAAACCCTAGCATAAGTTTCATATTAAGACCGCATGCATCTAATTTCTAACTAAGCTAGTAAAATAAAATAACATAGGAGCAAGTATGATCAAGGACACTTGCCTTCAAACTGGGTAGGTTCAGATAAATCAAACTCTTGATCTTGGAAGTTTTCAAAATCAGCACCTTCTGCAAACATACAACAAACATGACCCATGAAATAAATTAAGAACAGTACATAAAGCTTTAGGAAAATATACTATACTGATTACTAACGTGTAGTATTTGCTGAACCAAACTCGTGCGCGAAAGAACCACCTAAAACGGGGCTACGATTTAAAAGTTATGCATTTTTTAAGTCGTAGGGGCATTTTTTTAAAATAAAAGACATGTTTATAAATATTTTCTAAACCAGTGATTAAAATGTAAAATATTTGGACCCTAAATTATTGCATCAACAGAAATTTAATAATTTATTTTACAAAATAAAAATATGAGGGATAAAAAAATGATAGGGGCTAAATGCAAGAACGCGTGCACTATGTTGCACACACGGTGCATTGTCTGTGGACCGGGAAGGACCTGTTAGAGCAGTCCACCGTGAACCATGTCTATGGGGTGGGTGTATTTGGAGTTGTATTATTGGATTTGTTTTTCTAAAAGAAAACGGCCATAAATATGACATGACGTCAGCATGACATCATCAAGCTAGCAAGAACAAAGCAAACCACGACCCGCTGCTTGCTCCATGTCCATGTGCGTCGACGGAAAGAAGTAGCTCCTGCTGCTGCCATGGCCGGACTACGCCGACGCAGCTCGGCTACAACTACATGGCATCAAGGCAGAAGCGTCGGGCGTGGTATAGAGGAGACGCTCTGCAGGAAGACGAACGAGCTCTGGCGAGCGTGGTGATGAGGACATCCTCCATTATTATTCATTGGCAAAGACGTAATAAATAATGGGCCAAGTTGTCCAGTTGTAGTCGGGCGGCGAACGTGTGAGCCTCTGAATAATCCCACCTTACTTAGCTAGGGAGGATGAAGCCACCTTAAAAGGGAGAGCCACCCTTCCCCTATCAGACTAGTCTTTTAGGGAGATTGGACCTTTCTCCGAGTGGGTGTGCCTAAGAAGTGTTGGGGTCCGGACAACCTCAATTTATCGGGCCTCGACCAACCCTACCTGGGCCGGATGTATCATTTGGTATCAGAGCAGGGCCCTTGTTTAAGGGGGTGGAAATGATGAGGACATCCTCCATTATTACCCATTGGCAAAGACGCAACACTCGGCCAACCCTACCTGGGCCGGATGTATCATTTGGTATCAGAGCAGGGCCCTTGTTCAAGTGGTCCAGGTGTAGTCGGGCGGCGAACGTGTGAGCTTCTGATAATCCCACCTTGTTTAGCTAGGGAGGAGGAAATCACCTTAAAAGGGAGAGCCACCCTTCCCCTATCAGACTAGTCTTTTAGGGAGATTGGGCCTTTCTCCGAGTGGGTGTGCCTAAGAACTGTTGGGGTCCGGACAACCTCAATTTATCGGGCCTCGGCCAACCCTACCTGGGCCGGATGTATCACGTGGGTTGCGAATAATCGGGCCTCGGCCAACCCTACCTGGGCCGGATGTATCACGTGGGTTCCGAATAATCCCACTCCTTTCTCCGAGTGGATGTGCCTAAGAACTGTTGGGGTCCGGACAACCTCAATTTATCGGGCCTCGGCCAACCTTACCTGGGCCGGATGTATCACGTGGGTTCCGAACAGGAGACAACGGATTCCTGCAACGAAGTATTCATAGCATGAGAGTTGTGCTCTTGCAAACCAATAGCACGGAATAGCAAGATTGGAGATAGCCTGACCGAGGAGATTGGCAACGGCGGACGGAGCTCGGTAATCCTCGATGGTGCTCCGCAAGGAAAACTGAACGACAGGGAGCGAGCGAGGAGGAATGTACTGGTGGCGGAAAGATGGAGAGGAGCTCAAGCTCGGGTTTTATAGGGAGAGGGCCGATGAATTTGGGCGGGAAAGGAGCTTGGTTCAGTGTCTTCAATGGCCAACGACGGTTACAGCCATTAGGGCCATCAAACGGACGGTACAAGGAGGGTGAGTGAAGATAGAGGGTTATGAAATGAGTTACAGGGCTCGGTTGAATGCAGGATTGAAGGAGGTAACGTAAAGGAATTTTACTGGTGTCATCAATGGTGGGAGGTGCAGGTGGGAAACGATTGGGCCTGCTGGGCCCACATAGCTGTGAGACAGAGAAGGAGGAGGCGGTGAACTGGTTTGCTGGGTGGCGCTGGAACAGGCCGAGAGAGCTGGGTCGAGAGGGAGAGACGAGTCTTTGTTTTGTAAAAACATTTGAAAACCAAATTCAAACATTTTTAAACTAAATAAATTTTGCATTACTTTTTAAAATATTTCTGAGGTTTTAAAATAGTAATTTTAACTATGTTAAGATAAATTTTTTTCAAAGCACTATTTATTTTATAAATAGAACAAAAATTGATTCGAGGCTAAATCGAGTTTTACTAAATTATTTTTCACTCAATAAAATTTATGCGTGCAACATGAATGCAACAAATATTTTAACTCCTATGTCAATTTAAGTTTTGTTTGTAAATTATTATTTTTCTCCAACTATTATTGGGTCTTAACTCTAATTTAAATTCTAACAAGTTTTAGAAATTGTAAATTCAAAATCTAGGGTGTTACATAGCAGAGGTTAAAAAGCAGTTACAAGAGTTGTTGGATAAAGGTCTCATTCGACCTAGTTCATCACCGTGGGGTTATCCCGCACTATTTGTCAAAAAGAAAGATAAATCCCTACGAATGTGCGTGGATTACAGATCACTTAATGTTGTAACGATCAAGAACAAATATCCTTTACCTCGCATTGATATTTTGTTTGATCAGTTATCCAAAGTTAAAGTGTTTTCTAAGATCGATTTGAGATCAGAGTATCACCAAATCAAGATCACACCGTAAGATATACCCAAAACAGCTTTCTCAACGAGGTATCGGCTTTATGAGTATTTGGTTATGTCATTTGGGCTAACTAATGCTCCTACCTACTTCATGTACCTTTTGAACTCCATCTTCATGCCGGTGCTGGATAAATTTGTGGTTGTGTTCATCGACGACATTTTGATCTACTCGGAGAGTGAAGCCGAGCATGCAGAACATCTACGTGTAGTTCTTGCACGGCTAAGGGAACATAAGATGTATGCCAAGTTTAGTAAGTGTGAGTTTTGGCTTACTAAAGTACCTTTTCTTGGACATATCCTTTCTGATGATGGAATGTCTGTTGATCCAAGTAAAATACAAGAGGTTATGTATTGGAAAACTCCAACTTTCGTCACCAAGGTTCATAGTTTTCTTGGTCTGGCTGGATATTACCGTCGTTTTATTCTAGATTTTTCCAAGATAGCTAAGCATATGACCAGTTTGTTGCAAAAGGATAAAAAGTCTAAATGGACTCCAGAATGTGAGGCAGCTTTTCTTACCCTAAGAACTCTACTTACTTCAGCACCTGTTTTGGCGCAACTAGACATAACGAAACCTTTTGATGTGTATTGTGACGCCTCTAGGACTGGACTAGGATGTGTTCTTATGCAAGAAGGAAAAGTAATAGCCCATGCTTCTCGACAGCTCAGAAAACATGAAGCTAACTACCCAACACATGATCTAGAGTTAGCAGCGGTGGTACATGCTTTAAAGATATGGAGACATTACCTTCTTGGTAACGTGTGCCATATATACACAAATCACAAGAGTCTCAAGTATATCTTTACTCAGCCAGAGTTGAACATGAGACAACGAAGATGGTTAGAACTAATCAAGGATTACAATCTTAAGGTTTATTATCACCCAAGGAAAGCTAATGTAGTAGCTGACGCTTTGAGCAGGAAGTCACACTATCACCTCGTGCAACCCTTGCTTGAAGATGGGTTTAACTTGTTACACCCCTCAGTGCTATACAATCTCACAATCAGTTGCTCTCTTGAAAGCAAGATCATAGAAGGTCAGAAAACCGATGTGGGGGTGTTCTATATCAAAAGAAAAATGAAAACAGAGGGCTTGCAGTGTTTTAGAATTGATGAGAATGGAATCCTTTGGTTCTGAAATCGTCTTGTCGTGCCTAAGGATAAAGGGTTGAGAAACCAGATCTTGGAGGAAGCACATTCCTCTAAGCTATCTATACATCCAGGTAGTAGCAAGATGTATCATGATCTAAAGCAATGGTTTTGGTGGACAAAGATGAAGAAAGAGATCGCCGCGTTCGTGGTGAGATGTGATGTGTCTTGTAGGGCAAAGGCGGTGCATATGAAACCGCTGGACTCCTACAACCTTTGTCAGTTCTAGGATGGAAATGAGAGGAAATCAGTATGGATTTCATCATAGGGCTTCCACCTACTCAGAGAGGTCATGACTCAATATGGGTGATTGTGGATCGGTTAATAAAGTCATCTCACTTCATACCGGTTCACACCACTAACAGACCTTATGAATATGTATAGATGTACATCACTCACATAGTTTGTTTGCATGGTGTTCCAAGAACAATTGTGTCAGATAGAGGACCACAGTTCACAGCTCGTTTTTGGGAACATCTACATAAGCAGATTGGAACTAATTTAGTTCGCAGTTCAGTATATCATCCACAAACATCAGGACAAAACAGAGAGAGTTAACCAGATTCTCGAAGATCTTCTTAGAGCATGTGTAATATCTTCTAAAGGATATTGAGAAAGTTGGTTACCTTTGGCAGAGTTTTCATACAATAACGTTATCAAGAAAGTATTCAAATGACTCCATTCGAAGCTTTGTATGGTAGAAGGTGTCAGACACCTCTCAATTGGGTTGAACCAGGTGAAAGAAGATACTATGGAATTGACTTTGTACAAGAAGCCAAAGATAAAGTGAGAATCATATAAGAGCACATGTGAGCAGCTCAGTCGAGGTAGAAAAGTTATGCAGACAAGAGGAGAAGACCTCTTGAGTTCGAGGTTGGTGACTATGTGTACTTGAAAGTATCACCTATGAAGGGAGTGCAAAGGTTTGGAGTTAAAAGAAAGCTTGCTGCAGGATATGTGAGACCGTACCAGATCATGGAAAGAAGCGGAAGGGTAGCCTATAAGCTGTTGTTACCACCAGAAATGAGAGCTATCTTCAATGTCTTTCATGTATCCTAGCTCAAGAAGTGTTTGAGAGTCCGCGAAGAGCATGTTGAACCCACAGGTCTGAAGCTCTAGTTAGACTTGTCTTTCGAAGAGAAACCTATCAAAATCATGGACACTAAAGATAGAGTAACTCGAAACAAAGTTATCAAGTTTTACAAGATAATGTGGAACAATCAAAGTGAATGAGATGCTATATGGGAACGGGAAGACTACCTTAAGGAAGTCTACCCTACTTTCTATGAAAAATGGTAAGCCTTGCAAATCTTGGGGGGGGGGAGGGCTGTAACACCCTAGGTGTTAAGCTTGCATTTGCATATCATTTCATGAGCATGAGCACAAGCATCATTGCATCTATGCATTCATAATATTACATGAAATGATAAACCCTAGTGATCACCTTGTTCTTTATATATGTATGTGTTGACCTACCCCTTGTTGTGAGTGAGTCATGCTTGTATAACCAAGTGCTTGGTGTTTTTGATCATTAATAAACACCTAGAGATACTTAGGGATGCTAATGGAACCATGTTTATATGTATGATCAAGTCAAATTAAGCTTGCTAGGGTTTAAGCTCCTATGTTGACCCTAGGAACCTTTTTCTTTGACTTGACTAATCAACCTTGTTAATGACCTTGCATGACAGAGTGGGCTTAAGCAAAGTTGTAGATAATTTTATAAGGAACAGACTTTGTTTAACCACCTTGAGGTGATTTGGACCCTAACATACTATAATTGGCCAATTAAGGCAGGATTAGGGGCTGTTTTTGGATTCAAAATTTGCCTAAGTCTAAACTGACTTTCAATTTTAAAGTTACCCTATTTGAGTGCTTGTAGTTTAAAATCTAAACCGTTTTAGCACAAACAAGTTACACCAAAGTTGGAGTTGGCACATAGCTCTATGAAATGGTGTAGTTAGTTGAAGCTAAGACGGTTGGATTAGGAAATAATCGTGTTGCAAAACACGTTGTCAGGCGCCCTAATCAGGTTTTCAAATGAGGGGAGTAGAGCGCGCGCATCGGTCGTGGTCGACCGCGCCAGACTACGAGCACCGCATGGCGGCCGTAGACCAGCGGGAAGCCCGCGTCGGCCGCACGATGGCAAGCCGCACACTCCACCTCGCGACCGCGCCCTTGCCCCACGCCTCACTCTCTCCCTCTCCTCTCTGCTTCACGCAAAAGAGCAGCAGCGCCATTGCTGAGCTCATCGCCGTCGCCTAGATCGCCTGCGCAACACACCGCCGCATTGCCCACCAAAAGCCAGCCACAGCTTTGCCTTGCTCCGCTCCACCTTTCGTACCCCTTAGTTGAAGCGCAGACCGTGTAAGTGAGCCAGACCATGCAACACCGCGGGCGCCATTGTCGCCGAAGCTCCGCCGAGCTTTACGCCGCCGTGGCTAGCCCAATCCAGTGCCCCTCTCCCTATTCTAGCTCTTGTGCATGGTAGCTTAGAGGTCGTAGAAGCTCACCGTGGAGTCGGTTGAAGCTATTAGGGTTAGGGTTAGCCGGAATGGGATCTCCGCCGCGCGCGAGCGCTCGGCACACGCAACGTCGACAAGGTTTGCGCTGGGTGGCTCAGCGCCTCTTAGGTTCATCAAAACCCTGTTAGGGTTAGTTGGTTAGCTCGTAGTTAGGTTGCCGGAGTCAGTTGAAGCGATTACGTGTCGCCGTCGCCGAAACATAAGAGTTGCGCCGCCATGAACTCGCCACTGTGCCGCTATGCATGTGGCCGAGCTCATCGGAGGGTTCTCAAGGCCTCAATCCGGGCCGGATCGAACCACTAGGGTTCATTGAAGGTGTAGCAACCGCTAGCTTGGCCGGTAGAAGCTTGCGCCGGCCAGCGTCAGTCGCACCGCGTCGCCGTGCCGCCATTGCCGCCGTCGAGCATGCTCCGGTGAGCTTTGGGCACAACCTGTTACATGGTCGCATTTAGGTCGCGAAGGAGAACACGTCTATAGGGTTAGTTTGGCCGGAGACCTCACCGCCGGCGAGTGGCCGTCGGTCGAGCACCTGTTGTGTTATCGGCTGTAGGGGAAGAAGCTGACCCGTGGGTCCCACGTGTCATAGGCTCTATGCTTTGTTTTCTGATTTCTTTTCCAGTTTTATTTGCTAACTTTGAAAATGCGTACCTAATTGTAGAAAAATGTACAATTTGTGAAATAAATTATGTTAGCCTTGTTATATTTTTCTCTATGCATAAAAATATAAAATGACCTGTTATTACTGTTGTTATCTGTTGTTTAATTAAAAATGTACAACAAGCTTTATATGCCTAGTTTAACTTGTTTATTTCATAACTAAAGTTTGGAATGAGCTAAAATTATGGTTCTTATTGTGTTGAGCTTACCTCAGTATGCACTTTCCATGAAAAATGTTAAAGTTCCAGTAACCTCTTTTTCAGTGGCATGTTGTAGCTCTTTTGGTTATATGCTTAAGTTGTTGAATGCAATCTTGATTTATTTACTAAGTAAGTTGGATGTGTTTTCTGTGGTTAATAAATTTTGTACCTGTGTTATATTCTTGGTGCGAGCTAATAAAAATATGAAATCTGTTGTTTCACACTTTTCAAATTGTTTAAGTAAATAATGTATAAAACATGCTTGTTTTCTCATGACCAGCAAAGTAGTGGCCTTAACCACTTTTTAAATATGTTTTCTGTTAATGATGTGAATACCAAAGTGGTAGCTAATCGTGTTAACTTGCTTTCCAAATTTTATCATAATTTTTGGAATGATGGTTAAAGCTATACAACTGTTCTAAGTGATGACTGGAGTCTGTTAGATACCTGGAACCTGTTTTCTTGCTTGAATTGTTTGAGCTATTTTGAAATGTTTTAAACAATAGCTACAATTGACTTTGTTGTAGATAATTTGTTGATCTATCTTGTGTTAAATTTTTACAGCTATAACCTGTATATTTTAGCCTGTGTGTATTTTACAAGTTAGGTGATAAATCTGTGTTTTCCTGTTTTTATCAAACAACCTTGCTTGAAGTGACTGTTAGGCTAATTTCAGTTTGGAACGGTGGAGAGTGTATGTAATGTTTTGTAGAAAATTTCATAAGCTTTCTAGAAAGTCCAAGTTTGTAATTTTTAGTCGTGTGTAGCTCCTGTTATGCTCTTTTCTTTCAGCTTCTGTTTTAGGTGCTTACATGCAATGTGGTGAATGTTTCTAAGTAATGTATACCTTATGTGTGGTTAAGCAAATAACCTAAAATCTAAATGTGGTTAGTTGCCGGTGTTAGAGAGCTCACATCTAATGAAAAGCTCTACTTAAGGTTGTTAAAAAAGGGTAAGTGTTAGCTTCTCTACAGGAGAAGAGATATGCACATACTTAGTCAACAAGTTTAAATTGTTGCATAACACATTCATCATGAGCATTCATCCATGTGCATTAGGCATTTCTCAATTGTTAGTATGTGACTTGTCATATATATGTTGGATTATCATACATGTATACATGCATCCAGGAACTCCGCCTAGGTTGGAGTGCCTTTGGTGTTCCAGCATAGCAGGTCCCAAGCCCTGGTAAAGGAGGAGGGTGTGATAGGCTTGGCGAGCCAACATTAAAACTTAGCCACTTTCATGGAAATGAGACCCAAAAGATTCCCGTTGGGGCGTAACCCTCTTAGCGACGCGCCATGCCGGAACCCGGGTATGGTGTTAAATGAGCAAGGGCCGGGTCGTCACCCCTGTGGCGCGCTGTGTCTTGATCTGGGCACGGTGTCATGTGAGCAAGGATCGGGTCATCGCATCCTTAGTGGCGCGCCACATCGGCACCCGGATGTGGTGCAAAATGAGCAAGGGTCTTCACACCTCCCTCGGCGGGTGCGAAGGGTAAGGAAGCTAGTCGAACCAACCAAGATCCGTTTAGGTAGCTAGAATGTTGGGTCCCTCACGGGTAGGTTAAGAAAGCTAGTTGACACTATGGTTAGGAGGCGTGTAAATATCTTGTGCGTTCAAGAGACCAAATGGAAGGGTCAAAAGGCGAAGGAGGTGGACAATACAGGCTTCAAGCTATGGTACACAGGGACAACTTCGAGTAGAAATGGAGTCGAAGTTTTGATCGATAAGAGCCTCCAAGGTGGTGTGGTGGAGGTGAAAAGGCAAGGAGATAGGATTATCTTAGTTAAACTTGTCATTAGTGATTTAGTCTTAAACGTTATTAGTGCGTATGCTCCCCAAGTAGGCCTTGATGAGTGTGCTAAGAGGCAATTTTGGGAGGATTTGGATGGCATAGTCGGGGCGTACCAAGTAGCGAGAAGCTCTTCATTGGAGGGGACCTTAATGGCCATGTAGGAGCATCTAGTACAGGTTACGAGGGAGCACATGGAGGTTTTGGTTCCGGAAGAAGGAACCAGGAGGGAGAGGATATCCTAGACTTTGCTACAGCTTTTGATATGATGGTAGCAAACACTTTCTTCCAAAAGCGAGAGTCCCACTTAGTGACCTTTAGTAGTGGCTTGTCCTGCAGTTAGATTGACTTCGTCCTTGCAAGAAGGGGAGATAAACGTGCTTGCGTGGATTGTAAGGTGATACCTGGGGAATGTGTGGTGTCTCAGCACAAGCTAGTGGTGGCTGACTTCCGCTTTCTGATGCAAACTTGTAGGGCTAAACAAGCCAAGATTGCAAGAACAAAGTGGTGGAATTTAGAAGGGGAGACATCAAAGATCTTCAAGGCAAGAGTTATTGAAGAGGGCCCGTGGAAGGACGAAGGTGACGCTAACAATATGTGGGAGAAGATGGCGACATACGTTCGAAAGGTTGCTGTAGAGGTGCTAGGTGTGGACCAAAGGAAGTGGATGCGCTATGAAAGACACTTGGTGGTGGAATGAGGATGTTCAAAAGGCAATTAAGGAGAAGAAGGAAGGCTATAAGAGCTTGTTCCAGGACCGGAGTGCAGATAACATAGAGAAGTATAAGGTGGCAAAGAAGGCTGCAAAATGGGCAGTGGCGGAGGCAAAGGGACGGGCTTATGAAGATTTGTACAAGCGTCTTGATACGAAGGAAGGAGAAAAGGACATCTATAGGATGGCTAGGACTCGTGAAAGGAAGACGAGGGACTTTACTCAAGTCAAGTGCATTAAGGATGAGAGGGAGCAACTCTTGGTGAAAGAGGATGAGATCAGACAAAGATAGCAAGAGTATTTTGACAAATTGTTCAATGGGGAGAACGAGAACTCCCCTGTTCAGTTGGACGACTCGTTTGATGACAACAATAGGCGCTTTGAGCGGAGGATTCAAGAATCGGAGGTCAGAGAAGCGTTGAAAAGGATGAAAGGGAGCAAAGGGATGGGCCCGGATGGTATCCCAATCAAGGTGTGGAGATGCCTTGGGGATATAACTATAGTATGGCTAACCAAGATGTTCAATAATATCTTCCGATCGAACAAGATGCCTGAGGAGTGGAGAAGAAGCACTTTGGTACCAATCTACAAGAACAAGGGTGACATCCAGAGTTGTAATAACTATCGTGGGATTAAGTTGATGAGCCACTCTATGAAGCTATGGGAGAGAGTCATCGAGCACTGCCTGCGAAGAAGGACACGAGTATCTACCAACCAATTTGGTTTCATGCCTGGAAGGTCAACCACAGAAGCAATCTTCTTGTTAAGACAAGTTATGGAGCGATTTAGAGAGCAGAAGAAGGACCTACATATGGTTTTCATTGACTTGGAGAAGGCTTATGACAAGATACCAAGAAATGTTATGTGGTGGGCTTTGGATAGACATAAAGTCCCAACAAAGTACGTGACCCTCATCAAGGTCATGTACAACAATGTTGTGACTAGCGTTCGAACCAATGATGGTAATACTGATTACTTCCCGATTAGAATTGGGCTTCATCAAGGGTCAGCCTTGAGCCCGTATCTCTTTGCCTTGGTAATGGACGAGATTACAAGGGACATTCAAGGGGACATCCCTTGGTGCATGCTCTTCGCCGATGATATAGTGTTAGTTGATGAAAGCTTGGTGGGAGTAAATAGGAAACTTGAGCTGTGGCGGCAGACCCTTGAGTCTAAAGGTTTTAGACTAAGTCAAACTAAAACCGAGTATATGAAATGAGACTTTGGCACAATGGCTCAGGATGAGGGAGATGTGAGTTTGGAAGGTCAAGTCGTGCCTAAAAAGGACACCTTCCGATATCTGGGATCGATGCTACAAAGGGATGGAGATATTGATGCAAACGTTAGCCATAGAATCAAAGCAGGGTGGATCAAGTGGCGTCAAGCTTATGGCATTCTATGTGACAAGAGGGTACCCTAAAAGCTAAAAGGCAAGTTCTATAGGACAGCAATTAGACCTGCAATGTTGTATGGAGCCGAATGTTGGCCCACAAAGGCTCGACATGTTCAACAAATGAGTGTTGCAAAAATGCGCATGTTGCATTGGATCTGTGGTCACACAAGAATGGACCGAGTTCGGAATGATGATATACATGATCGCCTAGGGGTGGCACCAATTGAAGAAAAGCTTGTCCAACATCAGTTGAGATGGTTTGGCCATGTCCAGAGGAGACCGCCAGATGCACCAGTGCGCTGTGGAGTCCCAAGCCAAGCTAATAATATAAGGAGAGGCAGAGGAAGGCCGAAGTTGACATGGGCGGAGGCGGCGAATAGGGATTTAAAAGCTTGGGATATATCTAGAGATCTATGTTTGGATAGGATTGCTTGGAAAGCAGCTATTGAAGTGTCGGAACCATGACTTGGGTATCTTGTTGGGTTTCAACTCTAGCCTACCCCAACTTGCTTGGGACTACAAGATTTGTTGATGTTGATGTATACATGCATCCAGGATCGCCGGAGGAAGTGACATTGCTAGAGTTCTGGGAGCTGGACGAAGGAGTCCCACCGGAGGTTCAGGTTTTCGTAGTTCCAGAAGAAGGGGAATAGGGCTCTGAGCTTCCTGAGTGCCCGAACCACCAACCCTCCACCTTTGTGAAAGGCAAGCTCTGGAGCATATATATACCTATCTTACTCTATTGCAAGTATTTTTAACTATATCACTATCACTTGTTTGTGCATTAAGTTAGTAGGAGTTGAATGAAACCATTGCTGCATTATATCTTCCTTGTCCAACTAAAGAACCCTATAGGCCTAGGATCGAAACATATGCTTAGTCCTGCTTAGACTGGTAGAGTGGGTGGTCTGCTATCACCCACGATGATAGGTTGCTACTGGTTACGGTTGGCTATATTTGCTATCGTGGAAATAACCATGTGGAAGTAATAAATCAAGACCGGGTGGACAATGTGTAGTGAGCCACTTGACTTGGAGGTCTTATGAGCGGGTTCTCTCCGCCTGTGTCGTTAGGCACTGGATTGTGGTTGGACATCTATCGAGATTGAACGCATGCCTCCTTCATAGCTGACCGAATAACTCGTTTCGACCGCGAAGCTTAACTCTGTAGTTCAAGCTGAAATCCCCTCCTAGTTGGGTCATGAAGACAGTGAGCGGCATACTAGTCGTGGGCAGGGGACCTGAGCTACCTGGTGGGGACTGCGGGCAGGATCTACCTGATCGACCTGACTATCCGTGAGTCGCTACTCATGCTGGTACCGGGGGATCCGCGGCTACCCGAGCTATATTGAAGGTGACCCGCCAAAGTCAACCGGACGGGGAAGACTTGGGTGTGATTGAGGAATAAACCTCCAGCTAAATAGGAATTCGATTCGAATCACGGTCTCTCCCCGTCAGTCTACTTGAAAGATCTTCCTCCCACTGTAGAAACTTGAACCCTAATAAGTAACCAAAAGATGGTTATATGGTTTATATGCCAAACATGATATGGTTACTATGGTGATGATAACTCAGTGATTGCTCTAGATCAGGTGCTAATGTAGACTCGGTTAATGATACTTAATCTTGATGCTAAAAGAGATGTTTTAACTGAAAAGACTAGATTAAGTAAGCAATGCTCTTTTATGCAAAAGTTATGCTATCTCATGAACTCCACCTGATAAAGCCTGACATCATCCTTGAAGTGTCATATGGTTATATATCTATCTCTCTGTCGGGTCAGTCTAGCTGAGTACAATTGAGTACTCAGGGTTTCTTTACCCTTGTTGCAGATGGTATGGTCTACTCTGGTTATTGTCAAGCATGCCTCTATCATGCATGTGATGATGAGTGAAGACCATGGGCAATGGTGGCTCCTTATGTCTGTTCTGATTGCTTTTGATGGGACTATACTAAGCATGGCACTGTATGTTGTTTAAAAATAGTTTGCAATGGGTGTTTGCGAAACAAAGACTTCCGCTAGTTTTATTTGAACTTGGTGTTGTAACTACACTTCATTAAACTCTAATGTAATATTATTTTGTTTCGAACTTATCACTGTGAATGCGTGGTTACTGAATCGAGTACGATCTCGGGTTGTTACTTTTGTGGTTTGAAATCCCTCAAGATTTCAAGGACTACCAAGCTTATATGGGCTTTAGTGTGAGAGTGTGGCCAGAAATGGTGATCTTTACACTAGTGCTCTTATAGGTTGGGCGGTTCCGTGACAAACTATGTGTTTGCAGCTTGCAGATCGGACACTGTGCTACCCTAGTGGAATACTAAAAGATATCCGTGTTCGGATTGGTACCTCATACGTCCCAGCAGACTTCATGGTGATAGAGACTGGTGTTGATGAGAGGTCACCCATCATCCTAGGGAGGTCACTCTTAAACACTGTTGGAGCTGTCATCTACACTAGCGCTGCCAAGATCAGTTTCACCATCAAAGGGAAGAAGGAGACATTCTCCTTCAAGAACAAAGCCCTACAATTCCCTGAACAACCCCAATATGAGCCAAGGAAGAGGACCAATAGGAGGAACAAGCAAAACAAGAACAAGAAGCAAGTATGGACAGAATCAACAAAGATGGTCACTGCAATCTAAAATGATCAAGATTACCAACTCAAGATCCCTCATTTGATCAAGAAAGATGACCCAGGTGTCCCAACCATTGAATGCACAATCAACAAATGTTCCTTCCAGAAAGCAATCTGCGACACTGGATCAGACATCAACATTATGGCCAAATTGACCTATGAGTTTCTGCATGGCACAATGCCTCTACATCCAACATGCACCCAACTCCAGATGGCAGATCAGACATGTCGCATCATCGAAGGCATAGCAAAAGATGTCCCCATCCAAATTGATGACCACTTCATCCCTATAGACTTCCTAGTCATTGATATGGGAGAAGATGATTATGATCCACCTATCATCCTTGGAAGACCGTTCCTAAGCACCACCAAAGCTATCATCTACATTGGGACAGGAGAAGTGCACCTATACTTCCCCTCTAAGAAGGTATGTCATTACTTTAATGCTAACTATATTGTTGAAGAATCTAAGAAGAATAGAACAAGAAGAAGACGTCGCTACCGCAACCAGAGGAAGCAGAACACTAAGGACGAATGGGAACACTAAGGACGAATGGGCAAATTATGAAGGAGAAGTGTCAAGATATGAAGAGAGATACCTTGAAGAAGAAAAGCCAATATACTCAACTCCACTCTCTAGGACAAACACACCACCAACACAAAGGTTAGGAAATGAAAGATCATTCTATGACTACCATAGGCATGAGAGCGGAGAATCATGGGAAGAAATAAAGGTACATCCCCTCAATTTTAATAAATATCCAAAAGCGAGGGATTGTCCTAAGGAGGCCACAACACCGACACGAGTGTGGAAAGAAAAAGAAATCAGAGCACAAGAAAAAGCACAGCCGGAGGCACCAGCTACGCCATCCGACGAGCCTCAGGACAACTAAGGACGTGAGGAGTCCTGTTCGGAGGACTTAAACCACCGAACGCCGTGCCAAGAGGTAAAACTTGGTAGTTATCCCTTTTCCCTCAATCATTTACTTTTCCTAAATAGTTAATCATGTTTACACTATCTTAAAAAGAAAATAAAAATGTTTAAAACTATTAAGCCCCATGTGAATAGACTCGTGGCATAAAATCCATAAATATATTCTCTGTGGTGGCATAAAAATAAAATAAATATGTTTTTGTCTTATAAATAAAAGTATAAAAATAGTGAGTTTATGATCCTGCTAAATACTAACATCCATTAGAGGAAGCTCGACATGATCCAGGCTAGAGATTTGTGACTAATACTTAATCAGTTCCACAAGCTTTGTTTTCTATTTGAGCTTCACAAAATTCAAGGATCAAAGGAGAACAACAACCAGAGGACATCCTACCCGCTGTCAGAGTGTGCTTTGACAAGACAATGACACCTCTACTACCTGCCAGTTACATCAGAAGAAATTACATCAAAATCTAGCTTGGGGGAGAGCACCCCATACTTAGCTAAGTATTTCTACCTATCAGTCTCTATATCTATACTCTGCTAAAAATAAAAAGATACATAATCATAAAAAATCAATAAATATTTTCTCGCTTATATATATGTCTTTGCTTAGTTTAGAAGTTTGCTAATAAATAATAGGAGAGAATAAAATAAAGTAGCTATGCTAAAATGAACCCCAATAATAAACTCTTAACATGGAGATGATGAATAGTTGCACTGCCATAATTCCTTACAAGTACCTAGTTTTCACATTTGAACTCTGTCTCAAGTTTAGGCATAACTGTTATGATTTGAAATTTGCTCTAAACCTGAACTTGTGGGAAGAGTACCTAATCTAAAGTATAAGTCGTTGATAGATATGATATGGAAAGGTTTGAGCTTCTGTTTATCTGTTCCTAGAGATACTAGAATTCTGGAGAATTTTATATTTTAAAAAACTTTTAAATGTTGCATGATGAGTTCCTGTATGACGAGAGTTTCAATTCCTACCACAGCTATATATACATGCTTGCTAGATTAAGAAACCACACATTTACATTTACTACTTATGAGCATTGAGTGTGGTCAAGCTGTGTAGGCCCTCAGGAACTAGTCGTGTTATTTAAATTAAGATTCACTTACACTCCACTCATACACGCTGCTTCGGGGGGGCACTTCCCTACTTCATTTTCTTTAGGTGTATTCCCGATCATTCTAGAGTATTCTTGAATATCATCCTTTCGTCCGTATTGCCAAATTATTACGTCGAAGGAGTAAATCCTTGCCACTTTTCTTGTGAAGTCCCTAGAAAACATAGATTTCACCAAAAATATGCAATTTTGTCCGTTTAAACCCAATATTCTATTTTGGTGATCACTTTTCATCCTTTCTTAGATTATATTGATGGTTTATGATAGATCATAACAACCATCAATACTCATGCTAGCAAATTCATCCATAGAGGTCTGCTCAGCATTTGTGTGGCCTTTAAGTTCTCTTATAAGGGAACCTTGTTGCTACTCTCAGCTTGCATGCCTCCATCGAGCAACTCTTCAACAAGCATTCATTGTTGTAATCACGCTCCAACGCCTTACAAATAAGGAATTTCCATTTCTTTATGTTACTAGCCTTGTACAACTCCCACCTCCATTCATTCTCTCAGAATTTAGGCACCATCATACTAGTCATCAAACATTACTATGTGGGAAGACCACCAAAGTGTTCATGCAACCAAGCTAAAACTTGCTTCTACCTATAACCAGTGATGTAGAGTTGTGTGTCAAAGAACTGGAACTCAGTAATGTCTACCCCATTCTCCCCATTTTGATTCCAATATTGACATAGTGTATTATGAAAGGCACTAAATTGGACAACATTCCTAGTCCAATATCTTACAACACACTTAATTAATTCATCATTAAAATTGCTCAAACATTTTATATTGTACAGCTAACCCTAAACTAATATCTTTACCTAACAAAGCAACTAGCCCTAACCTGCTAAAAACACTAACCCTAATCCAACCTAACATAGAAATAAACTTAAGCTAACAATAATCTAAGCATACTCTACAAGACTAATCTAATCACAATCTACACTAACTAAGCTACCAATAAACTATAAACAACTAAAATTAAAAATTTAGCTAGTACAAATCGTAATCAGCAATAATCTCATCTAACTACAAATCCTATTGTCAACAAATGCAAAAAAAGGAAGTGCAACCTTACCTCCATGTGAGACAGGGGCATCGGCATGCATGCGGCGTTGAATCTCTATATCCATGCACAAGCTAAGGTGGCAAAAGAGAGAGAGAAGAGCATGAAGGAAAATGAGTCATAAATATTATAGGTCCCGTCAGCCACTACTACACGAGGGGCTTTTAACCCAGGTGGAAAAGGGCCTGTTGGGGATATTACCTTTGTATACCCCAGGGACCTACATGGGCCTCTCGACCGAGGACAGCCCAACCCATAAGGCCTTGTGGCATGCGGCCAGGCCGCCGTGCTCGCCAGGGACTCCGATGAGCCTTGCTTACCAAGGCAAATCCTAGGAGATAGACTCGGATCCCTTTCCTTAAGGGACCGATCGTAATCTGTTAGGATATGGAAATTGTAGCCCTGCTCCTCGATTATATAAGGCAAGCAGGGAACCCCCGCGAAACACGTCTTGTAACCTATCTCTCAAATTAATCTAGCCACCAGAACATAGGACGTAGGGTATTACGGTGATTTGTCGGCCTGAACCTGTCTAAATCGCCGTGTCTACCACCACTAATTTTGGACCCTATCACATCGCCTCGCCTTGCATCAAATGCAAATTTGATGCAATAGGTGGCTGCTATTACATTAATTTTTAAAATCTGATGCAATAGGTGGGCATTATTGCATCAGGAATGAATTTGATGCGATAGTAATTTATGTAGATGCAATAGGTCCATACCAAAGATGCAATAGGTAGAAATTACTGCATTGGATAATTTTTGTTGCATTAGAATTGATTTATGATACAATATGTAGGTGGTATTGCACCGGTTTTCGAATATCGGTGCAATTATAAAGTACTATTGCATCAGATTGAGAGTGCTAAACTCTAGTGCAATATGTGGTTTTTATTAAATCGCTACAAAATTGATTCGATGCGGTACATTATCACTTTGTGCCACAAGTGCCTTGGCCCATGAAAAACTGAGGTGTAAGAAACCCACTTGCTTATCCCAAATCCAGCCTTGCTCAAATAAATCTCGTCATAAGCCCACACCGCACCTTCACAGCCACCCAAAAAAGAAAATATCTAACTCCCTCGTGACTCTCACGGGCGATGGCAGCTTAGGCGAACTGAATCCCCATGGCGGTGACATAGGCTGTGGAGTCACACGACAACCATGTCAAGCGGCGAGTGCGACCATAGTACCCAAACCCAAGTGCAGAACTCGCGCGGCTAGTTTCCCCCACACGTTATGTGATCCTCCTTGACTCCGACACCATCGACGACATCAACCTGGCCGCAATGGGGATTATTCTAGAAGATAAAAAAGTTGCTATTTTTTTAAAAAAAAAGTTACATAATGCACACATCTCACATGGACATGGACATAATACTAGAAAGTACTTGTTAGTCGCTAGATTTTGATTTGTATTCTTAAATGAATTTTTTTTTGGTGAGAATATTATGCCTTTTGTGCTCACATGTTGGTTTTTTTGAGGTCACACTTCTGATCAGATAGCATATATGTTCAGTTTTCATTATATACTGTGCCATTTGAACAATTGTCTAAAATCAGCCTTGAGGTATGGAAGATGGCACAATTGTGCATAGCATATTATTATGTGTCTCTGCTACCTCTATTACCTAGGTTAATGTGAGTACTAGAGAGAATAGGAGAAGTTTTTTCTTTAGTAAATTTCATCAGTTACCAAGTTACAGTTGCAGCCTTCGCTATGTGTATGTATATGTGCATCACATGAATAAATAGTTCAGCCCAGATTTGGCTAGCCATGAATTAAACTGATGAGATTTAACCCATCACTAGTACAAACATGGGCAATGTGCTTGCAGTGGTAGCTCATCTAATGCAAGTATATGCCTAACAAAAACAGAGCTGACCCTCTGTAGCCTCTTGCTTGTGTGATGATGATATGTTTCATTTGTTCATCTATTTACGTGTGAATTTGAAACTTGTTTTTTATAAGATGATTTTTGTAAGATGAATTTGAAAATTCCCTCTATTGTCTAGATTTGAAGATGATTGTTGAACAAAAAAGGAATAGTTAAAGAAACTTGCGTTTTTTGCTCATCATCATTGTATAGTTGTTTTCTTTGTACTAAGAGACTACTGGAGCTTAGGTGCATGTTGGGTTAATTAGAAATGAAAATGAACATTTACTTCTTTCCTTAGCAGTTTGAGCTCTTTACATCTTCCTAGTTTTGTCTTGTTTCAAAATTCTTGGTCCAGATGCACAAGAAGTACTTATTCTTTTGTGATTTGTAGTTTGTACTCTAAAGTGCTAGACTACAGCTATGCCTTCCTAAGTGATGGTTTAACCAATTCGTACAACTGTGTTTTTGTATGTAGTGTTGTTTCACTTCTATAGAGCTTCTATTGATCTCCAACAGCTACCCTTCGGCTGTTAATATTTTATCTACTAATGCACATGGCATTTGCACTGTTTGAGCAGGAAGACAAACCTTGAATCTTGACAAGATTGCTCAGACTCTTTGGAAGGATGAACTTAATCAAGAAATCTACAAAGACAACGAGCCTTTCATTATTTTTTGTTAAGAGTCCCTAGTTTAATTGTTTAGTTTTTGAACTATCAAGCTTCTTTAAATTTTCTTATTGTAAATGTTACTGATTGTGGATGATCAAAGTTATTAATATCATTACCCTTTTGTGACATTGGATTGTCATTTTGTGAAGTTTTTTGCTCCAAATATTTGTTATTCAGTAAATAAAAATGGATGCAATATGAAACAATAGCGAACCTAATATCGATGCTATAGTTTGAATTGCATCGAACATAATGTTGATGTAATAGGTTATGTTGCACCAAACCTAATGTCGTTGCAATAAGGTTCATTGCATCGAAAACCTTATATCGATGCAACAGGTTTTATGGCACCGAACCTAATGTCGATGCAACATGGTCTATTGCACCGAATGTTAGCCGTTGCAATTGAAATTCTTATTGCATCAAATTAATCACATGTATTACATCTATACGATTTGATGCAATAACCTTTTTGCATCTCTCTATCTTGATGCAAGAGACATATGTGAACGATGCAATAGCGACCTCGCATCAAAACAATTTAGATGCAATAACCCTTTTGCATCTCTCTATTTTGATGCAAGAGACAATGGATGGCTGATGCAATAGCGATCTCTCGCATCAGTCACTGCAAACCGATGCTACAAGCCTATTGCATCTAGAGCTATTGCATCGGCTCGCATCAATTGCGAAATTGATGTAATACCAAGCAATGGCATCAATTTGGGCCCTATTACATCAAAATTTTGCCGATGCAACATGGTAAAAAATTAGTAGTGTACGCTCTTTGTGTTACGCTTGACCGCGGTCGCCACACCTCCGCCTACAATCTACTACCTTATGGTACCCCCTAGGTAGACTGCGACGCATATTTTGTCGACAGTTGGCGCGCCATGTAGGGGGGTGTGCCACGACTCCATGGCTCATCAAGCGGTCACCTTCCCCGGATCCATGACCATCCCCACAAGCGACACTACTCTCCAGATCGGATCCATGATCTGGACCATCGACAACACTGTTTCCATCTCGGAGGTCGCGGAACCCATTCAACCCCTCTCGCCGAGCTCCCATCCACTCAAGAATCACACCGCCAAGGCGACACGACGCACGCCCGACTCCATCAGCCCTGACATTCTGATAGAAGCCAACGACCGTGCAACCGACAGCCTCGTCAACTGCATCGACCTCGTCGGCGCCGCCCGGCGTCAACTTCACCTCCGCGCACCAACACAAAGCGAATGACCCTCCAAGAAGACCCCACCCGAAGCCGCGTGACGCCGTTCGACGCTCGCTCCCACTAGCGCTAACGCCGGAAAGAAGCATCCCACGGCGACACGCATAAGGAAATCCTCGACGAGCGGTGCCCCCTACACAAGAAGGCAAAACACACCATGCGGGAGTGCATCGATCTCAAGGAAGCCATCCAGAACAAACCAAGCAAGAAGCGACCGCACGGCTTGTCCTGCTGAAGACAAAGGGATGGAGCCGCCTGTGTCCGTTTTTACGCCAGCCACGTGCATCTTTCCCACATTCGACGGACACCCAGACAACAACAACAGACGACCCCATCGGGGCAGCATCGACGGCGATGGTGCCACCAATGTTTCCCCTACGGATTGGGCAAAGGGTCAGATCTATTTCTCCAAAGGTGTTTAGTGCTCGCATCACGCCTACCCTGGTCACTTACCATTGGTCATCAGCTCGGTAATCTCGACCGGTCGCTTCCGGAAGATACTCGTCGATAGAGGCAGCTCCCTCAACGTTATTTTCCCTAACATGCTCCACCGACTCGAGTACTCAAAAGACAACCTCCGCCCGGCGAACTTCCCCTTTTGGGGCGTCATCCCAGACAGGATTTCAAAGCCTCTAGGCAGATCACTCTCCCAGTACAATTTGGCTCCATTGACAACTCTCGCAAGGAGCGCATCAACTTCGTCTTCGCTGATTTCGGCACCCAATACGACGCCATACTCGGTCGCCAGGCACTTTCAAAACTCATGGAGATACCGCACTAGACCTATCTAGTGCTCAAGACGCCAACACAGGAGGGTGTCCTCAGCCTCCGGGCTGATCTCCAGGTGTCCTACGAGTGCGAGTAGCAGACACTCCATGAAGCAACTAGGAAGGAACAACTACATGGTGCGCAGATCTGCCTCTATGGTGCCGCCAAGCTCCATACCAAGGATCTCGACATCCCAGAACCTCCGACCACGTGCGCCTCTAAGAAGTCCAAGGAAACCAAGACGGTGGCCCTGGTCGACGGCGATCCCAAGAAGACCGCCATCATCGGCGCCAACCTCAACCCCAAACAACAAAGCGTGCGCGTCAGTTTCCTATGGAACAACGTCGACATTTTTGCTTGGAAACCAGCAGACATGCCTGGAGTCCCCCAGGATTTTGCCAAGCACTCTTTAAATGTCTCCAAAGGGGCCAAACCAACCTGCTAGAAGCTTTGTCAATTCGCACCAGATCGTAAGGAGTCCATCAAGGCAGAGATAACCCGGCTCCAAGCCGCGGGCTTTATTAGGGAAGTATATCACCCCGATTGGCTAGCCAATCCGGTCCTTGTACGTAAAAATAATAATGAATGGATAATGTGCGTCGACTACACCAGTCTTAACATTGCCACCTAGATCCTTTCCCTCTCCTGCGTATCGACGAGGTCGTCGACTTGACTACCGGCTGTGAGCTCCTCTCATTCCTCGACTGCTACTCCGGCTACCATCAGATCACACTGAAGGTGGAAGACCAAATCAAAATCGCGTTCATCACCCCCTTTGCGCCTACTGCTACACGATGATGTCCTTCGGACTCAAGAACGCGGGTGCCACGTATCAACGTGCCATCCAGGAGTGCCTGAAAAAGCTCATTCCAGAGAAGGTCATCGCATACGTAGACTACGTGGTCGCCGACATTGAAGCAACCTTCAAAGCCCACAACAAGTTCAAATGGAAGCTCAACCCAAAGAACTGCATCTTTGGGGTACCTTCAGGGAATCTGCTTGGCAACATCGTTAGCCATTCTGGCATTCGGGCAAACCCCGAAAAAACCGTCGCCGTATTACAGATGAAACCTCCTTCCAATGTCAAGTACGTACAAAAGCTCGCCGGATGCATGGCCGTGTTAAATCGTTTCATCGCCCGTCTCGGCGAAAAAGGCCTCCCATTCTTCGCACACCTCAAAGGTGGCCAAAAAATCATATGGAATGCCGAGGTTGATCAAGCGTTCGCCGAGCTAAATAAGTACCTCACGGAACCCCTATACTCACCGCCCGAGGGACGATGAGCCAATGCTGCTTTACATCGCTGCCACCAATTGAGTCGTCAGCACCATCATTGTGGTCGAGCGCGAGGAGGACGGGCGTGCTTACCTAGTCCAACGACCATGTTACTTCGCCAGCAAGGTGCTCAACGAGTCCAAGACAAGATATCCCTAGGTGCAAAAACTCCTATGCGTAGTCCTCATCACCGCACGAAAGCTCCGGCATTATTTCTAACGACCATCCAAGGTGAATGTTGTCACCGAATTTCTGCTACGAGATATCCTACGAAATAAAGATGCCACCGGATGAATCATCAAATGGGTAGTCGAGCTTGAAATGTTCAATATCGCTTTCCAGGGTCGCCAGATGATCAAGTCCCAAGCACTCACCGACTTCATCGCCGGATGGACCGACATTCAAACACCAATAACGGCGGAGGCTCTGGAACACTGGACTCTATTGTTTGACGGTTCGTTAACCATCCACGGAGCAGGTGCTGGTCTCCTGTTCATATCCCCATCTGGCGACAGGCTCCGCTACATCCTTCGTCTACTGTTCCCAGCATCCAACAAAGCCAATGAATACGAAGCAGCTCTCCACGGATTCCGCATCGCCAGCGAACTCGGTGTTAAACGCATCATTGTCAACGATGATTTAGCTTTGGTAATCAACCAGCTGAACAAAGACTGGATTTGCTCTAATGAAAAGATGGACGCATACTACACTGACATTCGGAAGCTGGAAGGAAGATTCTTCGGCATTGAATACCACCACGTTCTCCGTGATCGAAACCAAGTGGCAAATTAGCTGTCCAAGCTAGGATCATCACGGTCCTCTGTACCAATGGGGTCTTCGTTCAAGAGTTACCTGAACCATCTGTCTCCGACAATCATGAAGCTTCATCCGATGGCGTACCTCCTACCCGGCTGACAAACTAGTCGGAGCCATTCCTGCCCGATCAGCCAATTGGCGCGATGATTTCGTCCAGTACCTCTCCAACAACATCATACCATCTGACAACACAGAAGCCAAGCACTTAGCCCGCCGCGCTCATAACTACATCTTGGTCAACGGAGCATTGATAAGGAAGAACTCCAAATTTGAGGCATTGCAGAAATTCATCTCCAGGGAAGAGGGCGCTGCAATCCTACAAGACATCCATGCTGGCATGTGCGGGAGTCATGGCGCCACAAAAACATTGGTACACAAGGCGTTCGAGCAGGTTTCTACTGGCCTACAGCAGTCGCCAACGCCGATAACATGGTCTGCACCTGTAAGGGGTGCCAATTCTTCACCAAGCACACTCACCTACCGGCTCAAGAGCTCCAAGCAATATCGGCCTCCTGGCCCTTCGCGTGCTGGGGTCTTGACATGCTTGGCCCCTTCCGACTAGCACCCGGAAACTTCAAATGGATCTACGTCGTTGCAGATAAGTTCTCCAAGTGGATCGAAGCCAAGCCGATCACCAAGGCCTCCGCTGAAAACGCCGTCACCTTCATCGACAAATCATACACCGCTTTGGCCTATCAAACTCCATCATAGACTTAAGCTCCAACTTCACAGGAAACTTCTTCTGGGATGTCAGCGAGGAGCACGGCGTATTGGTCAAATATGTCTCCATCGCTTACCCCAGAGCTAACGGCCAAGCAGAACGCGCTAATGGCATGATACTCGATGCGCTCAAAAAGCATTTGTATCATAAGGAGGAAAAGAACCTAGGATGCTAGTTGTGCGAACTCCTATCGGTGTTATGGGGTCTGCGCACCCAGCCCAATCACAATACCAACGTTTTCTCATACTTCATGGTCTTCGGCTTTGGGGTTGTCATCCTAGCCGATGTCGCCTTCCACTCCCACGGGTCGAACATTACGACAAGGAAACATCCGACCAAGCAAGGTCCAACGACCTTGATCGCCTCGAAGAGCAATGACTAACTTCATGCATCCGGATGGCCAAGTACCTCAAAGGCGTCCATCGCTACTACAATCGCAATATAAGAGACAGATCCTTCATCACAAGCGATCTCGTGCTCAAAAGGAAGCTCAAAACTGACGACCTACACAAGCTCTCATTACACTGGGATAGACCCTACGTCATAAAAGAGGTCACCCGACCAGGGTCGTATCGACTCATAGACCAAGAAGGCGTTGACGTTCCAAACCCCTGGAGTATAGAACACCTTAGACGTTCTATGCCTGAAAAGGCCTGTACAATGTACCCTCAGCAATAAATAAAGATTCGCCAGTT